>NIVC01000006.1:492500-515000 GCA_002269645.1 Macrostomum lignano | reverse complement strand
TGTGGGATCGCCGCGTCGAATTATCGCGCAAAATGCACTTCTTTATCATTGTTATAAAAGAAAGTCTCATTAATGTAACCTAAAAATCATGTTTTTTACTGTAAAAAAACTTATTAATATTGAATATTTAATACTTAAATATACAATCTCTTGTATAATTTTTGTTATAACACCTTATTACAGTATTTAACTATAGCTTTTTATAGGAAATACTGAAATTATCTAATAAAACCATTGAAATGATTACAACTTATTAAGCTATTAGCATCAGCAGCAGCAGAAGGAAGTAATTAGCAGCACTATGGATGGTAACTAGATTCAAACATACTACAGCGAACTGGGTTTTCAATTTTTTTCAAAATTTTAAAAACTTTACCTAACCCAACAATCAGTGAATCAGCCCAGCCCAGCCCAGCCCAGCCCAGCCCCAGCCTAGCGACGCGGTAATTATATTAAATCAATGCAAATGTCAATAATTGCTAAAAATTTCATTGTAGGATTAATCAATAAAAGCAATGGAGCACCATTTGTAGATATTGCGAGATATTGCATCTTATAATTGGCATTGATGTATTTTATATAACTTAACTCAAACTATTTAATTGCTTGGCTCTCCTCGACCTCTACCCTCTATATTAGTATAGATTAGGCCTATGCTGTCATAATTTTCAACAATATGCATGTATTATTACCTGCGTATTGCATATTGACCATGTAGGTTTTGGTTGTTTATTATGTGAAAGAATCATGAATTGATCACTTTGACATTTTATTTTTATATTGTTAAATGGGGTATACAATGTGGTGCATATATAATCAGCCAAATAGCTTACCTTAACTACAATACAATTATAGAAGGCTTGAAAGGGAGTCAATTTTATAATAAAAATCAGTA
This sequence comes from Macrostomum lignano, assembly GCA_002269645.1. Taxonomy (NCBI): domain Eukaryota; kingdom Metazoa; phylum Platyhelminthes; family Macrostomidae; genus Macrostomum; species Macrostomum lignano. Next base: position 514,105 of record NIVC01000006.1, on the reverse strand, counting down.
TGCCTAATGCATGTAGTAATAATCAATATACAGTTTGCATATAAGAAGTTACCCATATAGCAAAAAGTTACCTTTTAGTTCAATTTTTTGAAAGTTCAATATAACATTATAGAATGTTTTTTTATTTAATTTTATTTTTTCAGGTAGGCATTTTTCCAACTAAACTTGGCTGGGCCCCTTGCCAGCTTGGAGGGTTTTGCATATGTATAATATTTAATATTATTATTATTAACAATACTCCTCTTAACTGACACTTAAAATACTTTTTTAAATCAGTTTTAGTTTCTTTTCTATGCTGTTCCATTAGAATATTAGCTTGAAATAGTTCCTAATTACATCTTATATTTAGTAAATAATAGTACTAGTATAACAAAATTTAATAATCCTTCATTATTCATCATATTTTATTAATATTTGTTTAATTTACTAACTTACTAAAATGTTTCTTGTTTCATATAAAATTTAAAAAGTGATATATTTAATCATATTAAAATTTAAAATTTCATTTCAATTACTTGAACTGTTTGATTTTACACAATTAGTTTTAAGTTTTTTTTAATTAAAAGATAAAAGTTAACCTTTCAAAATTTAAGTAAACAGTTGTAAAGAAACAAAAAATAATTTATTCCCTATAAAATTTCTATGTTTTATGTAGATTAAGTTCCACTTTAAAAAGAATCTATGTTGCTTTCAGATCTACCATGACTCGAGTAATCTGCTGCAATCGCTTCTTATCCCAGTCTGTTCTCTCACCAGAGTGGCCAGTGGGTTGTCTCTGTTCCCATGGGAACTGTCTCATTGTGTCAAGTGGGCCACGTCAGATCACAGTCCTAGAGTGGATCAATGATGAATGTGGCGGTAGACAGCTTAAGGAGTGTCAAAAGCTGGATGTAGAATTTCCAATAATTCAGGTGAGAACAGTTTTAAGGGATCTACCATTTTTTAGTATATGGATTAGATAAGAATCGGGATCTATCAGATAAGAATCGGGATCTATCAGATAAGAATCGGGATCTATCAGATAAGAATCGGGATCTATCAGATAAGAATTGGGATCTATCAGATAAGAATCGGGATCTATCAGATAAGAATCGGGATCTATCAGGTAAAAATCTGGATCCATCAGATAAGAATCGGGATCTATCAGATAAGAATCGGGATCTATCAGATAAGAATCGGGATCTATCAGATAAGAATCGGGATCTATCAGATAAGAATCGGGATCTATCAGATAAGAGAGAATCGGGATCTATCAGATAAGAATCGGGATCTATCAGATAAGAATCGGGATCTATCAGATAAGAATCGGGATCTATCAGATAAGAATTGGGATCTATCAGATAAGAATCGGGATGAATCGGGATCTATCAGATAAGAATTGGGATCTATCAGATAAGAATTGGGATCTATCAGATAAGAATCGGGATCTATCAGATAAGAATCGGGATCTATCAGATAAGAATCGGGATCTATCAGGTAAAAATCTGGATCCATCAGATAAGAATCGGGATCTATCAGATAAGAATAGGGATCTATCAGGTAAAAATCTGGATCCATCAGATAAGAATCGGGATCTATCATATAAGAATCGGGATCTATCAGATAAGAATCGGGATCTATCAGATAAGAATCGGGATCTATCAGATAAGAATCGGGATCTATCAGATAAGAATCGGGATCTATCAGATAAGAATCGGGATCTATCAGATAAGAATAGGGATCTATCAGTTAAAAATCTGGATCTATCAGATAAGAATCGGGATCTATCAGATAAAAATCGGGATCTATCAGATAAGAATCGGGATCTATCAGATAAGAATTGGGATCTATCAGATAAGAATTGGGATCTATCAGATAAGAATCGGGATCTATCAGATAAGAATCGGGATCTATCAGATAAGAATCGGGATCTATCAGATAAGAATTGGGATCTATCAGATAAGAATTGGGATCTATCAGATAAGAATCGGGATCTATCAGATAAGAATCGGGATCTATCAGATAAGAATAGGGATCTATCAGGTAAAAATCTGGATCCATCAGATAAGAATCGGGATCTATCACATAAGAATTGGGATCTATCAGATAAGAGAGAATCGGGATCTATCAGATAAGAATCGGGATCTATCAGATAAAAATCGGGATCTATCAGGTAAGAATCGAGATCTATCAGATAAGAATCGGGATCTATCAGATAAGAATAGGGATCTATCAGGTAAAAATCTGGATCCATCAGATAAGAATCGGGATCTATCAGATAAGAATCGGGATCTATCAGATAAGAATCGGGATCTATCAGATAAGAATCGGGATCTATCAGATAAGAATCGGGATCTATTAGATAAGAATTGGGATCTATTAGATAAGAATCGGGATCTATCAGACAACATCCAGAGATTCCAGACTCAAATCTGAAATCGCACTCAGGTTCGTTATTGCTCTCAATCCGATCTTCTGGTCGCCCTGTGCTCATCAGCCGAGCCCGCGGACCGCTCCAGCTGCGGCGGCGGCACTGTCTGCCAGGCCTTCCACAACTGGCGCAGCGGCGGCTGCTGGCGCCACCAATTTGCCGGGCACCGGCGGGCAAATTTGATTCGCGTCGACGCCGACAAAGTCGCCATTGCCGAGGCTCGGACTGTGTCGGTTTACTCTTTGAAGCCTGGAATCGTCGGCGCCGATGATTTTTGTGATTCCGGATTCGAACTTGCGACCGTCCTTCAAATGGAGTTCGTGCTCACCCAGCTGGAGATGAAGCGCAGCGGTTTTACAGCCGAGCTGTGCCTGCTCGCCGCTGCTGCCAACCGCCTGCTGCTGCTGCAGCTGCGGCCGCGGCCCGTCATTCTGCTGGACGGAGCGGAACGAGCGAGCGCCTCCTTGGATGACGAGGATGGCGCCAATGTGTTCAGCCTCTTCGACTGTGAGTTCTTACCCGCTGCATGCTTTGAGTCTACCAGGCTGCAGGCCATTCCGTTGACCCCTGAGAGCACACACGCCCAGGGGTCAAGCCTTCCGGGGCTCGAACTAATGCAGAATGGTCTGGGTTTTTTTTCGTCCATAACTTGGGTGCGATTTTGCACCCTGTGCTAGATTTCAGGGTGCGATTTTCAAGACCAGGATGCACTGCACTGCAAATTGTAAAACCCGCATCACATCCTTGCAAAAATTTGGGTGCGCTTTTAGCACCCTGAGTCAAATTTCAGGGTGCGATTTTTAAGACCAGGATGCTATTCGCACCCATTCGCACAAAAAAAAACCCAGAGAATGGTACCAAGTTTCCTCGGAAACCGTAAAACTGCTAAATTGTCACACAACCGGCGAGAAGCATTGCTGCCCATTCCGCCGACTCCCCTGAGCAGGCACACACTCACACAGGAGTGCACAGCGGCCCTGACTTTATTTATCGTTAGGCATGTACACTTCACTGTGCCTTGGGGGTTGGCCCCCGAGGGCGTCAACTGCACGAGCAGAGCCAAGCCGAGATTCCAATTCAGCCCCAAATTAATGCGACTGCACTTGGAATCGAGCCTGGGCCGCTGGCACATCAGAGCGCCGCGCCAGACCGCTGGGCTATCCTAACCCAACTACTTTACTGTATTCTACTTTATAAGCAGATGTACTTTAGTGGGTTTAACATGATTGAGACTGCATTTTACATTGAGAACAAACTACAGTCATTAATAAACATTCCAGTTGACGACCTTGTCGTGTCCTCAGCCGCTGAAGGAGAGGAGAATCGAACCCAGGGCAAGCTGGAATCCAAGCCGAAGGAGCGCCTGTTTCCAGACACTAGGCCTGTTTGTCAAGGTGACATTTTCTCATTTTCTTATTTATTGCCTACGTTTGGAGAACTTTTATCTATTTGATCTTTTCCTCAATGAATTGCAGTCCAATTCAGCCAGTCAGAACAGCCGCTGACAGTGAAGACTTGGCTGGTGAAGACTCTGGCGCTGCAGGCTGATGAACGGCTGCACTCCTTGAAGCTGCGGGATTTCGGTAAGATCCTTGAAAAAATTGTCTCATGGATACCGAAATCCCAAATCCCTAACAAGTGATTAATGGATAACAAAATCCCAGATCCCTAAAAGGGGATTTATGGATAACAAAATCCCAGATCCCTAAAAGGGGATTTATGGATAACAAAATCCCAGATCCCTAAAAGGGGATTTATGGATAACAAAATCCCAGATCCCTAAAAGGGGATTTATGGATAACAAAATCCCAGATCCCTAAAAGGGGATTAATGGATAACAAAATCCCAGATCCCTAAAAGGGGATTTTTGGATAACAAAATCCCAGATCCCTAAAAGGGGATTTATGGATAACAAAATTCCAGATCCCTAAAAGGGGATTAATGGATAACAAAATTCCAGATCCCTAAAAGGGGATTTATGGATAACAAAATCCCAGATCCCTAAGAGGGGATTTATGGATAACAAAATCCCAAATCTCTTTAAAAGGGGATTTATGGATAACGAAATCCCAGATCCCTAAAAAGGGGATTTATGGATAACAAAATCCCAGATACCTAAAAGAGGATTTTTTGGATATTAAAATCGCAGATCCCAAGAAGGGGATTTATCGGATGTCAAAATCCCACATCCCAAAAAGGGGATTTATGGATAACAAATTCCAGATCCCTAAAAGGGGATTTGTGAATAAAAAAATCCCAAATCTCTAAAAGGAAATTTGTGAAAAACAAAATCGCAAATCCCTTTAAAAGCGGATTTATGGATATTAAAATCTCGGGATTTATGTTTGTCGCGGTCCCTGATCCCTAAAAGGGGATTTATGGTTATTAAAATTCTAAATTCCTAGAACGGGGTTAATGACTATAAACAGCCAATTAATGCTTTTATCTCTCATTTTCTTCCCTCCAAACATTGCAGACTCGGACAATCTGATGGCCTTCTTCTCTACGCACTCGCAAGGCTTCATCTTCTGCGTTAATTTTGTTAAAAATCGAATTGAAAAAATTTTGGAATTAAGATATAACTCTGATGTGTCCTCTGTGAGAGTTTTGTATAAATTAAAATTAGCATTTGTTGGTCAGACACTGTCAGTCATAGACTATCTATATTGGTCAGACAGTGTCAGTCATAGACTATCCATATTGGTCAGACAGTGTCAGTCATAGACTATCCATATTGGTCAGACAGTGTCAGTCATAGACTATCCATATTGGTCAGACAGTGTCAGTCATAGACTATCCATATTGGTCAGACAGTGTCAGTCATAGACTATCCATATTGGTCAGACAGTGTCAGTCATAGACTATCCATATTGGTCAGACAGTGTCAGTCATAGACTATCCATATTGGTCAGACAGTGTCAGTCATAGACTATCCATATTGGTCAGACAGTGTCAGTCATAGACTATCCATATTGGTCAGACAGTGTCAGTCATGATTCTTATCTATAATCAAATTGACAGGCTGTGATAGGCGCAGACGGACTGCTGCACACAATGTCCACAGACTTAGTGGAATCGTACACGACACACCAGCCCCTGTGTCGTCTGTCTTCTGTCATTTCCGAGTCGGTCTCAGACTCCGGTCCGTTATCAACTGCCGTGCCCAATCTGCTCATAGGGTCGCAGATGTTTCCTGGAATTTTTGCGGTTGCAGCTCACGACCGCGGCCTGCTGCTGGTGTCCTCTGCTGCCGACGCTGACGAAGAGGCGACAGCTGGTGGCGGCCGGCCATTGAGCACCTTGTACACCCTGGTGTTTGAGTCCGCCGGTAATCTAGTGGAAGACCTTGTGAGAGCTTTGCTGGGAGAATGGGTGAATAAGGTTGGATTCTGAGAAAATAAAGTTGTAATTTGCATTAAGTAGTTTTTTTAATAACTAGAAAGTTGGACAGATAACCGGATAACTTGTGGAAGTTGGCGGATAACTTGGGAAAGGGGCGGATAACTTGGGAATGGGAGCGGATAACTTGAAAAAGGGGCGGATAACTTGGGAATGGGAGCGGATAACTTGGGAAAGGCGGCAGATAATTTGGGAAAATTGGCGGATAACCTGAGAAAGGGGGCGGATAACTTCGGAAAGGGGGTATAACATATAACTTGGGGAAAGTTGGCGGGTAACCTGAGAAATGGGGCGGATAACTTTAAAAAGGGGGGCGGATAACTTAGGAAAGTTAGTGGATAACTATAAATAACGGGCGGTTGATAGAGAAATCCAAATAATATACTTATAACCTAATAAATTACGATATACTACTGTACTAAATTTGCACTGCAGATTGACAAGTGCCTGGAATTCAAGCAGGACAGCGAAGACATCTGCCAGCACTTGGCCCGAGAAGCCGCGTTCATCTTGCAGACTTCTGAAAGCGCCCAGAATGCCAGCCAGTTGCAGAAGCAAAAAATTCTTGAGTTTTGCGCCGAACTTATCGAGTGTGCCAATGTTTTGAATAAATTTGTTTGGGATTTTGATTCTATTAAACTAATATTTTTATTTCTAGTAACTGATTAGCTAATATTTTTTTCGATTTAGAGATCAACCCGAGGATTGCATTGGAGCCCGGCTAATGCTGGAATTTCTAAATCCCGATTTAGAAGTTTTGCTTCCTGCGGTGAGCTTGGATGCAGCTAAGGTGAGTGTGCATCTGGGTTAGGCAGGGGATTGAGAGGAGTTAAAGATAATATGTCGATTGAGTGTACTGTAAGAGGCGTGAATGTTTTCGCTGTTGTGTGGTTGTTATTGGGTCGGAGTTATTCATCTGCAAATAATCGCGATGTACATTGATTGATGTACATTGCAAATATATAAATCGTTGCGCGTGGCTTTAGCCACTTCGTGTGTTTTTGGTCTCGCTTAACTCTCGCCTTCTCTTAGTTTACATTGGTGGCAGCGGCCTCAGTTGCAAACCGGCTCACTCATGGCGCACGCAAATGCACTTTTACCGCCAAAGTTTTCTGGCTCTGACGATACCGATATCAACATGTGGCTGCAGATGTTTGAGGACTTTGCAGCAGATTCTGAGTGGAACGACACCAAGATGGCATCCAAGATCAAGCTGCTTCTTTCAGGTGAAGCCCTCGTGTTCGTCTGGGACCTGCCAGCGGCCAAACAGAGCAGCTACAAGATCTTAAAGGACGAACTCGTCAAGTTCTACAGAGGCAAGGATAACACTTTTCGCGCTATGTCTGAGTTCGAGAGCCGGAAGCGACGCCAAGGAGAGTCGCTGAGGGAGCTGTGCTACGCACTCAAGCTTCTGTACCGAAAGGCACGCCCGGAGCACGCTCAAACGGTGAGAGATTGCGAAGTGCGACACCGACTGCTAGCTCTGCTGCCGACAGAGATCCGTGAGGCTCTGTTGAAAGCTTCGGATTATGACAGCAGCAGTCCTGAACAGCTGGCAGACCGCGCCACAGCGCTGGAGAGCATCGGCAGCAAAGGAGCCCCGGTAAGCGTCGCAGTGACATCGGTGAGCAGCCAAGTGACTGACCGGCTGGAGCAAATGCAAGAGCAGTTGGCGGATCTGGCTGCGACAGTCGCCACCATTGGCAGCCGCGGAGGACAGCGCGGTGGGCGAAGGAATGCAGCTCGTGGAAGAGGCAGCACCCGTGGAAAATGCTTCAACTGCGCTCAGCCCGGTCATTTCGCTGCTCAGTGTCCAGGCAAGCAAGTCGCTCCAGCTGTGCCGTCTGTGTGCAGCCGCTGCTCAGGCAGAGGACACCGGGCCGAGGTCTGCCCGACTCCGGCTTCGGGAAACTTCTGAGGACTGGTGAGCGCGGGCCATCACCAGCCCTGCCTAGCAAGGCCCAAACCGTCTCAATATTTCTGCCCGGCAGCATTGCTGGCCGGCCCTGCAGGTGGCTGTTCGACACTGGCGCACAGGTAACTTTAGTTTCAGCTGCGCTGCTTCGAGTTCTAGAAGTCGATGCTCAGCTTCATCCTCCTATCAGCACTCCGGTCGGAATCGATGGTCGACGCTTGGAGTCTCCGGCGAGTGCAACGCTAGCGATACAGCTAGAGGGACTGCCATCCGTGGAGCACCAGGTAATGGTGGTTGCCGGGATTCAGCCGGAATGCGTGCTCGGTATGGACGCCATCGGGAAAATGTGCTCAAGTTTTAGCGTCAATCTCCCGGCGTCTTCCGTCCAGCTGGGGTCAACCAGGATCTCGATCTTGCCGGACAGGAGCTCCTCGCAGGCTTGCCGAGTGGTGCCCACCGCCGTGATTGCCAGAGTTGCCAGCACCGTGTCCATTCCAGCCCGCAGCCGCGTCATCATCCCAGCCAAAGTGCCATCGTCTGTCGAGCAGGGTCTATTCGAGCCCAGCTCAGATTTTATCGACAAGACTGGCCTGCTGCCAAACAGGGCTCTGGTGGTCTCCAGCGTAGACGGAAATCTCCCAGTGGGCGTCTGCAACGTGAGTGCCGACCCGGTGGTGCTCTACCAGAACCAGGCAATCGGCAACTTCGACGCTGCAGAAGTAAACGGAGCAGACGGTGAACCTGGTGAAGAGGAAGCTGGCTTTAACATCAACCCGGAGCTGAGCGAGTCGCAGCGCGAGCGCATCGAATCCTTGCTGTGCCAGGCAGAGCAGGCATTCGCCAGGCACGAGTTTGACCTGGGAACAACACACCTGCTGCAACACGAGATTAATCTGGAACCCGGCAGTCGCCCCATCAAGCATAGGCAACGGACCGTTCCCCTGAATTACCGGCAGCAAGTGGACGAGAAAATTAGCGAGATGCGGCGTCACGGGATTATCGAGCCGTCCTGCAGTCCATGGGCGAGTAATCTGCTTGTGGTGCGAAAGAAAAACAACGAGATTCGAATCTGCACCGACTGGAGAGCCCTCAACTCGTGCACCGTGAAGGACGCCTACCCGCTGCCTCCGCTGTCTGCTGCGCTGGACGCGCTCACTGGAAGCAGTTGGTTCAGCACTCTTGACCTCCGCCAAGGGTTCCTGCAGGTTGAGCTGCGAGAGCAAGACCGGGAGAAGACCGCTTTCTACACCACGCAGGACCTGATGCAGTACAGGAAACTCGGGTTCGGCCTCTGCAACGCCCCGGCAACCTTTCAGCGCCTGATGGACCTAACGATGGCCGGCCTGAACTGGACAGAGGTGCTCACGTACATGGACGATCTGATTCTGTTTAGTCAGACCTTCGAGAAGCATGCGGAAACACTGGAACAGGTCCTGGGAAGACTGCAGTCTGCCGGCCTCAAATTGAACAAGCGCAAGAGCTACTTCTGCTTCCAGGAGGTTGAGTACCTAGGACACAAAATCTCGGCAGAAGGCATTCGACCAACTCAGGACAAGGTCAGCGCTATCCAGTCCATCCCGATACCCGAATGCGCTGAGGATGTTCGCCGGCTTGTCGGCATGCTGGGCTTCTACCGGCGTTTCGTTCCGCACTTCGCCAGCATCGCTAATCCGCTTCATCAGGCGACTCAGAAGAGTCGACAGTTTCAATGGACAACTCAGTGCGATGACGCTCTGCGGAAGCTGAAGTCAGCTCTGTCGACACCACCCGTACTGAAGCTGCCTGACTTCTCCAAGGGATTCCGGTTGTGCTGTGACAGCAGCGGAGTGGCCATCGCCGGCGTCCTGAGCCAGCTCCACGAAGATGCCGAGTGTCCGGTAGCCTACGCGTCGAGAGTCCTAAACAAAGCGGAGCGCAATTATTCGACTACCCACAGAGAGCTTCTTGCGGTGGTCTGGGCGATGAAGCATTTCCGGAACTACTTGGGTCCGCTGGCGAAATTCTCGTCTTCACCGACCACAAGCCGTTGCAAGGGCTGCTCAACACCAATGAGCCAGAAGGCCGGCTAGCCAGATGGATTACGTTTCTGCAGGAGATCAACTTCAAGCTGCTCTTCAGACCTGGTCGCGAAAACGTGGTTGCGGACGCACTGAGCCGAGCAGCGGCGACCCGGCTGCACCCTGCCTGGTCGGACGACGACATCCGTGTAGCGCAGGCTGACGACCCAGTGCTAGCGGCGGCTCGACAAGTGCTCCTCGGACAAAGGCCAAGACGTGGCAAGGCTGCAGATGACGCAGAACACCTGGTGAGGACAGAGAAGCTGGACCTTGGTGAAGATGGCGTCCTCAAGACGAGTGGCCAACCCGTCATCCCGCGGCAGCTTCGCCAGGACCTGCTGCAGCTGCTGCACGACGATCCTGCAAGCGGGCACCTCGGAACCGAAAGGACGCTGGCCAGAGTCGTCAGCAGAGATTGGTGGCCCGGCCTAAAGGACGACGTCCAGCACTGGGTGAGCAGCTGCGAAGTGTGTCAGCGTCGCAAGGTACCGCATCAGCACCAGAGGGCACCGCTGCAGATCAACACCGTGCCATCAGCTCCTTGGGAGATGGTGCAGGTGGACATCAAAGGGCCCCTCCCAGAGACTGAAGCCGGCCTCAGGTACATCATCTGCTTCACAGACGTGTTTTCCAAGTGGGTTGAGGCGACCGCGGTGTCCAACATTGAGGCCCGGACGGTTGCGGATGCGCTGCTAAGGAGTGTCGTTCTTCGCCACGGAGCGCCCGAAGTCATCCACTCCGATCAGGGTCGTCAGTTTGAAAGTGACATCTTCCAAGAGCTGTGCCGCCTGCTGGATATTCGCAAGACAAGAACGACACCCTTCCATCCCAGCGGCAACCCTGCAGTCGAGCGGTTCAACCGAACATTAGGCGACATGCTGGCGGCGTACTGCATGGAACAGCAGAACAAATGGGCGGACTTCCTGCCGTACGTCATCTGGGCGTACAACTCTTCAGCGCACTGCACCACCAAGAGGTCGCCCTACGCAGTGCTTCACGGATGTGACCCCAGGATCCCGGCAGAGCTCAGTTTACCTGCAGGCGGCGAAAGGAGGCTCGTCACGGATACGCTGGCAGACGCTCGCACCGGCTTGCAGCTCGTGCGGCAGCGCCTGCAGTCGACACAGCGGTCACGGAAGCAGCAGTACGACAAGCGCCAGCACTTCACGCCGATCCAAGTCGGGCAGCTGGTGATGCTCAGCAACCCGGCGGTGTTGAAGGGCCAGTCCAAGGCTCTTCGTCGGCGGTGGCTGGGACCGTACCGCGTGCTCGAGAGGCTGGGCCCCGTCACCTACCGGATCTCAAAACCCGCCGGCCGGAGACGAAGCACGGTGGTGCATCACGACCGGCTCAAGCTGTTCGTGCGCAGGCGGCCGCAGCCCGCTTCCTGGCAGTCCGCCCCGACTCCGCCCGCTGCAGAGGCTGGCCGACCGCCCAGCCCGGCTGTCGATCCGCGGCTGACCTGGACGGACTTGCTGGATGAGCCGACCGCAGTCGGCCCTCGGCGTTCTGCAAGGACTCGAAGACCGCCTGATTTTTATGCTGCGCAAAACTAGTTTACTGGTTCATTTTTGCTATTCGTGCATTTTTAATTCTCATGGTTTTACTGCCTCTTTTGTCTTTTCGCAGTTTTTTTATTATCCTCAATTTAGGGAAGGAGTGATGTAAGAGGCGTGAATGTTTTCGCTGTTGTGTGGTTGTTATTGGGTCGGAGTTATTCATCTGCAAATAATCGCGATGTACATTGATTGATGTACATTGCAAATATATAAATCGTTGCGCGTGGCTTTAGCCACTTCGTGTGTTTTTGGTCTCGCTTAACTCTCGCCTTCTCTTAGTTTACAGTACATTGAGCGAGAGCAAGGAGGGACAGAGAAGATTGGATATTGAATGAGTCATCGAGTGTACATTGGGGGCAGGAAGAGACAGGAGATAAGAGATTGAATGAGTCATCAAGTGTGCATTGGGATGGCAGGGAGGGACAGAGGAGATAAGAGATTGAATGAGTCATCGAGTGTACATGGGGGTAGGAAGGCACAGAGGAGATAAGAGATTGAATGAGTCATCGAGTGTACATTGGGATGGCAGGGAGGGACAGAGGAGATAAGAGATTGAATGAGTCATCGATTGTACATGGGGGGCTATGGAAAGAAATACTACGTAATACTAGAACAAATAGTTGTATGAAGCTAATACTCGTAAATATACTGGAATCAACCAACAGCTGCTGAAGTCCTCCAGTCTCGTCAGCTACATCCGAGACGGCCTTCTGAAGCGCGCGAATTTTTGCCTTCCTGGTCATCAGTCTGTGAGGATACCTGGTTTCTAAAAGAGTCAAATTCACAAAATATGAATTCGCCAATAATTAAACGTAATGCTTCTCTTTTCCCAAGGCCGTATGGCCCTGTCTTGAGCAGCTGCTCAGAGCTCTGCTAGCCCGGGAGACCAGCTCAAGTAGTGCCAATCTGTTAATCCGCCTGCTCGCCCTGTTGCCTAGCAACGGACCGACGCTATGTCGGCTCTGCTCGCATCAACTGCCTCGACTGAATCCCGACAGCTTGCTGTACTGTCTAACAGCATCTGCTGCAGAAGAAGCCGATGCTCCTGCTGTTACTACTGCTGGCGAGGACGGCTGCAGTAGTATGTCGGGACTAAGCGAAGCAGAAATTTGCGATTCATTGCCCAGTTTGGCCCGGCTAATTCCGCTTAAGCAGTTTGGCAGGTTCTTTCAGGTAGGGCCGATCAGAAAGTGAAGTTCGCTATTAAAAATCATAGTTTTATTATATTTATTTTATATCAATCGCTTGCAGAAACTGTTCGCCCAGCAACCGTTGGCAGTCTGTGGCGCCATGGAGCTTATAGACAGTCAGTTTGATTGGCAGTTTGCCAAGCAGGTAGATAAGACTACTGATTGATTGATAAGTATATATAAGTAGGTTGTGCCAGTGACATTTGACTGTCAGTGACATTTGACTGTCAGTGACATTTGACTGTCAGTGAGATTTGACTGTCAGTGACATTTGACTGTCAGTGAGATTTGACTGTCAGTGAGATTTGACTGTCAGTGACATTTGACTGTCAGTGACATTTGACTGTCAGTGAGATTTGACTGTCAGTGAGATTTGACTGTCAGTGAGATTTGACTGTCAGTGAGATTTGACTGTCAGTGACATTTGACTGTCAGTGAGATTTGACTGTCAGTGAGGTTTGACTGTCAGTGACATTTGAGGGCGAGAGAGAGAGCAGAGCATCTTACTCAATTCTATAGTCCCAAATTTGCATAGGTGTTTCACATATCATTGGTGGTCGCAAGTGCATGGGATAAAAACCGCGTTTAAACACTGAATTAGACAGGACATTTTTAATGTTTAGCAAGGGTGGAAATTATGGAAACCTAAATCTCTAAACAGTAACGTAAACCTAAGCCTGAAATTGAACATTTACCCCAACCTAAACCCTACTCTAAGCCTAAATCATAACCCTAGGTCTAAACTTAACCTAAACCTTAACCATAACCTATACCGAAACCTGAACATTAACCCTAACCAAAACCATAACCTAAATCCTAAGCCGTAACCCCAACCCTAACCTAAGTCATTGGCAGTCGTTTCACCGCTTGAAAACAATTGGCAGTGAATACTACTGAATTGAAAGTAGCTTGTTTGCATGCATGCATTAAAACAACTGTTAGTTAACCAAAAGCCCCAATGTTTCACCCGCAGCTACCCTGGCCTCTGTCTATCTACTTCGTGGAAGTTCGCTGGCTCCAACAGATGACAGACCTGCCGGATATCGATATTACTAATAGTAATAGCATGGATCAGTTCAAACAGTGGTCTGACCTGCTGATGGATTTGCTAAATCAAGCTGTACGCCAGTGCCAAAATGGCGGCAGCGGCTGTAAACTGCCTATTGATGTTGGTGCCTGGCTTTGATGTCCGCTTTCAATTTTAATTGTTTGCTTTTATAATTTGCTAAAACGCATTTGAAACACTCGCAATCTATTCAGTGAAAAGATAATGGTTTAGACCAGGGGTCGGAAAAGTTCGGCCTGCGCGCCCCGTGCGGCCCACCTCTATCCAGCCCTCAGGTCCTTTGAAACTTCACAGTGCAATCCCGCCTGCTCAGGGTTTGAGTCTCTTCTCAGCTACCTTCTCTACAATCTCCTCTGCTCTCCCTCTATCTTCTCTTATCTCTCCTCTCTCCTCCTCTCCCCTCCTCTCCTCTCTCCTCTCCCCTTCCTCTCCTCTCTCCTCTCCCCTTCCTCTCCTCTCTCCTCTCCCCTCCCTCTCCTCTCTCCTCTCCCCTTCCTCTCCTCTCTTCTCTCCCCTTCCTCTCCTCTCTCCTCTCCCCTCCCTCTCCTCTCTCCTCTCCCCTTCCTCTCCTCTCTTCTCTCCCCTTCCTCTCCTCTCTCCTCTCCCCTCCTCTCCCCTTCCTCTCCTCTCTCCTCTCACCTTCCTCTCCTCTCTCCTCTCCCCTCCTCTCCCCTCCTCTCCTCTCTCCTCTCCCCTCCTCTCATCTCTTCTTTCCTCCTCTCCTCTCTCCCTCCTCTCCTCTCTCCCTCCTCTCCTCTCTCCTCTCCCCTTCCTCTCCTCTCTCCTCTCCCCTCCTCTCCTCTCTCCCTCCTCTCCTCTCTCCCTCCTCTCCTCTCTCCTCTCCCCTTCCTCTCCTCTCTCCTCTCCCCTTCCTCTCTCCTCTCCCCTCCTCTCCTTTCTCCTCTCCCCTCCCTCTCCTCTCTCCTCTCCCCTTCCTCTCCTCTCTCCTCTCCCCTTCCTCTCCTCTCTCCTCTCCCCTCCTCTCATTTCTCCTCTCCCCTCCCTCTCCTCTCTCCTCTCCCCTTCCTCTCCTCTCTCCTCTCACCTTCCTCTCCTCTCTCCTCTCCCCTTCCTCTCCTCTCTCCTCTCCCCTTCCTCTCCTCTCTCCTCTCCCCTTCCTCTCCTCTCTCCTCTCCCCTCCCTCTCCTCTCTCCTCTCCCCTTCCTCTCCTCTCTTCTCTCCCCTTCCTCTCCTCTCTCCTCTCCCCACCTCTCCCCTTCCTCTCCTCTCTCCTCTCACCTTCCTCTCCTCTCTCCTCTCCCCTTCCTCTCCCCTCCTCTCCCCTCCTCTCCTCTCTCCTCTCCCCTCCTCTCATCTCTTCTTTCCTCACCTCTTCTCTCCCCTTCCTCTCCTCTCTCCTCTCCCCACCTCTCCCCTTCCTCTCCTCTCTCCTCTCACCTTCCTCTCCTCTCTCCTCTCCCCTTCCTCTCCCCTCCTCTCCCCTCCTCTCCTCTCTCCTCTCCCCTCCTCTCATCTCTTCTTTCCTCACCTCTTCTCTCCCTCCTCTCCTCTCCTTCCCTCTCCTCTCCTCTCCTCTTCTCCCCTCTCCTCTCCTTCCCTCTCGTCTTTCCTCTTCCTTCTCTCCCTGCTCTTCTCTCTCCTCTCCTATTTTATGTCTCTTCTCCTCCTCTCCTCTCTCTTCTCTCTTCATTTTATTTCCTTGCTTCTGCTTCGCATTTCTCCCCTCTGGCCCGCAGCCATGCGCTGGGTTTTCTGTGGCCCTTGAGGTAAAAAATCTGCCCGACCCCTGTTTTAGACTAAGTTGTTTTACTCTGTATTGGAACTTAAAAAACGAAGTTTGTTTTTACAGAGAAGCATTTCTTCCCGGAAATGTGAATAGGCCGAGTGTTTGGTTGAAGTGCAGTTTTGAGTTACACTAGAGGTTGTCCGAAAAGTTCGACTCTTTTAATCTCATTTGCCGACTCAAATTTTCGGGTCATACCCATACTAGAGCAGAAAATTTTTAACTAACGCTTTTTAGGCAAGATTGAATTTATCAGAAAGCAAAAATGTACCAATTTAAAATGACATGAAAGCTGTTACCCGTTGAAAACGTTACCTGTGACAAGAATCGCTAAAGAGCCACTGCAAACAACTTACTATAGTGAATCTGAAGTTGCAGAATCGTAAAACAGTCGTAAAAGTCGTTGTGTTAACATTTAACGCTTAACTTTCTACTGACTCGAGTAGACTAAATAGAGTTTAAAATGCGAAAATGCGATTCTGATTCATAAAGTGCCGCAGGTGCGCTTTAGACGCAACTCACTGATTCTGCAGCGACTCCAGCACGCCTCAGATCTGACTCTAATAAGAATTGACTCTTAGGCGACTCTGACGTCTTTTGAACGACTCATTTTATAGTCGTCCAGAGTCACTTCTTTCCTATTTTACCTGTGTTACATGCGTCGTGCAACGACCCTGGGGCGACGCGATTGACCTTGGGATGTTTCTTGGCCTGGGTACCTTTTTCGTCGATTAAAAGTGTGACAAATTTCTGAAAACCTTAAGAAAAAACTTCAAAATGAAAGTAGTAACTAAATATCTTTACATGGTTGTTAAAAAGTTATTAATTGTCCGCCTAACTGCCAGGTGAGCTTGTCCACCCCGGAGGGCCTGCTCAAGCGGCTGCTGTCTCTGCTGTACAATCTACCAGGCATGGAGAGTCGGCAGTGCTGCTGTCTGGCTTTTGTAGCTCAGCGAGTTCTTCTGGTGAGCAGATGCTGCTGTAGCCAGGAGCTTTCATTGGGGACGCCGTTCTTTTATGAGGGGCGCCACTTGAACTGAGGCGTGACACCAGGGGCGCCAGCACCAGGGGCGCCAGCACCAGGGGCGCCAGCACCAGGGGCGCCAGCACCAGGGGCGCCAGCACCAGGGGCGCCAGCACCAGGGGCGCCAGCACCAGGGGCGCCAGCACCAGGGGCGCCAGCACCAGAGGCGCCAGCACCAGGGGCGCCAGCACCAGGGGCGCCAGCACCAGGGGCGCCAGCACCAGGGGCGCCAGCACCAGGGGCGCCAGCACCAGAGGCGCCAGCACCAGGGGCGCCAGCACCAGGGGCGCCAGCACCAGGGGCGCCAGCAACAGAGGCGCCAGCACCCGGGCGCCAGCACCCGGGGCGCCAGCACCCGGGGCGCCAGCACCCGGGGCGCCAGCACCAGGGGCGCCAGCACCCGGGGCGCCAGCACCCGGGGCGCCAGCACCCGGGGCGCCAGCACCCGGGGCGCCAGCACCCGGGGCGCCAGCACCCGGGGCGCCAGCACCCGGGGCGCCAGCACCAGAGGGCAGAGGCTTTAGCACCAGGGCCTTTAGCACTAGTATCAGCATCAGTTTTTCTAAGAATTCGAGTTTCTTAAAGCCCTTCTCAACTCAATTCTGCAGCTGCTGTGGCTGCAGCCAGGTCAGCCTCCGCCATCTGGCTTTGACGCCCTGTGCCGCAGCCTCGGCTCCGCGCACCCCAGCCTGGCTCTGTGCATTTCTCAGGCGCCGCTTCTGATTGGCTGTCGAGAGCTGACCAATCCGGAGCTTCGAGCCCGCCGCCTCCTTCCGCTAATCCGATTGGACGGCGCATCCGCGGACACGCGTCGACGCCTGATTGGCTGCCTAGGATTGCAGAGCGCCGATTGGCTGGCGCTGATTCAGGCGGCAGACGGTAGCCAATCAGACTGCGAGGCCGTCTGCAGCTTGGCCAGCCACTTCGCCGATCGGGCCACCTTGGAGTCCTTGCTCGATGCGGACTGCGCAACAGGGGCCCGCCCGCTGTTCCACTGCGCCGGTCGGGAATCTTTGCGAAATCAGCGCGACGAGCTGACCAGACTACTGGCTGCCCAGCTAGCCGAGTAGTACGAATAGAGTTTTACTTGTTTTTGGTATTGAATTTTTAGAGATGACTCATTAAGTAGTATAAAACGGTAATGCGAAATTTGATTTTTTAAACTATCAATAAATATTAATAGCACGATTCGTTAATAAAAACCTTAAACTTTTAATAAATTGAATTGAAATAATTTCTTTTAAGTCATTTATTGATATCATTAAATTTTTACCACATCATTGATAACCATTTTTGCAGCGAAAGAATAGTTTAGATGGCATAAAGTCGTGAAGTAAAGGAATGATTTTTTATAAAAAGCATATTATGGGATTCATCTGTGTGACAATTCTGCTAAGTAAAGGAATGATTTTTTATAAAAAGCATATTATGGGATTCATCTGTGTGACAATTCTGCTAAGTAAAGGAATGATTTTTATAAAAAGCATATTATGGGATTCATCTGTGTGACAATTCTGCTAAGTAAAGGAATGATTTTTATAAAAAGCATATTATGGGATTCATCTGTGTGACAATTCTGCTAAGTAAAGGAATGATTTTTTATAAAAAGCATATTATGGGATTCATCTGTGTGACAATTCTGCTAAGTAAAGGAATGATTTTTATAAAAAGCATATTATGGGATTCATCTGTGTGACAATTCTGCTAAGTTTTAGTCGTTAAGAGTAGCTTTTGTCCCTCTTCAGGGGAGCATTCAAGCAGCCATTAGGACCCGAGCTCGGTGTCTGCCGAGGGCAGTAACGCCCGGCGTTGTGGGTACCGTTGAAGTTCACTGACGCTTCGAGACACGTGGATGTTGGTTTCGTTGGCTGACTGAGAGTTCGGTCTGGAAAACAATTTTGAGCGTAGCAGTGAGGTGAGGCTGATTAATGGAAACTGAGCTGTGTCTGTAGTGACTGACGCGAAACAGAGATAATTTGCTGAGTAAGACTTCGGCCCCGACTTGGGCATTGATTGCGATATATATATTTAAGAGCTAACCTAAGGGTTCGATGCGAGAGAAACGTACATCCAATTACACGTACAATCAACCTTGCACGTACATCAGCTCAATGTGCATTTGGAATAAAATAGCCGCGCAGAGAATGAGAGTGGCCGTGTATAACATCTTTCCCCCGCGTGAACTTTTACAGGAAAATAAAAATGGGATTAAAAGTTTTTTTGATAGTGAAACATCATGCGGAAATTGACAGTTCATGAATCAGTTCGAATCAAATCAGTCAGAAAGAAAATCAATCATGATAGTCCGGTCTCGGGATCTTGCAGCTTCTTGGATGCGGGCGGCATCCAATTGGTGGCTCCGCCGCACCAGACTCGATCATCTCCGCAGCGCCGAAGTTCGCCGCGGCCTGTCCAGCGCCTTCCGGCTCGTCAGCTGTGTCTCGTCCTTCTGGAGCTGAGAAGGCTGGCACCCGCTTGACGTGAAGTAAAGGAATTATTATTTATAAAAAGCATATTATGGGATTCATCTATGTGTGACAATTCTGCAAAGTTTTAGTTGTTAAGACTAGCTTTTGTACCTCTTCAGGGGAGCATTCAAGCAGCCATTAGGACCCGAGCTCGGTGTCTGCCGAGGGCAGTAACGCCCGGCGTTGTGGGTGCCGTTGAAGTTCACTGACGCTTCGAGACACGTGGATGTTGGTTTCGTTGGCTGACTGAGAGTTCGGTCTGGAAAACAATTTTGAGCGTAGCAGTGAGGTGAGGCTGATTAATGGAAACTGAGCTGTGTCCTTCAAAATTCTGCTGATGCTTTTGTCAGGGACGAATTACGTATCTTTAAGTGGTCCTTGGCCTCTGCAGGACCTTCCCTGCTCTCCTCTCCTCTCCTCTCTCCCCTCTCCTTCCCTCGTTTCCTCTCCCTCTCCTATCTCCTCCTATCCTATCTTCCCCTCTCCTCTCTCCTGCCCTCCTCTCTTCTCATCCCCTCTCCTTTTTTCTATCCTCTCCCCTCCCCTCCTCTCGATCCTCCTCTGCTTTCCTCTTCTCTCCTCCTCCTCTTCTCTCATTCCCACCTCTCTTTCCTTTCCTCCGATCTCCTCTGGTAATTCTCTCCTTCCTTCCTCTCTCCTCTCTCCTTTTCTCCTCTCCTCCCTCCTTCCCTCCTCTCCTTTTTTCCCCTCTCCTCCCTCCTTCCCTCCTCTCCTTTTTTCCCCTCTCCTCCTTTTCTTCTCTCTTCTTCCCGTGGGCAGTAGTTAGGTGGTCACCCCCTTCCCCTACCAATCGTAATTAAACAAATAAAAACATTTGAATTAGAACACAAATTTTCTAAGAAAGTAAAAAATCACGAACAAATTAGCTCGTATGACACACTTCTTGCAAAACGAATGTACAGCACGAAAATTCTTATAAAAATGCATTTTTAACCATTGATGCAAGTTGCCTAGCAGGGGTGACCATCTGCCCTCCCTTCCTAGGGTCTTTTTGAGGGCCGTGGGGATGGTGGGGTGGTCACCCCCCTTGAAGCAGTGACCTGTGGTCACCCAGCTACCCCCCCCCCCCTGCGCCGCCACTGCCTCCTTCCCTCCCTCACTCACTCTTCCGTCGCATTGTCCACTGGTCGAACCCGATAGAAGCAAATGATGATAAGCATTGACACCAGCAGGCACGCGATCGGGCCGGGGCCCATCAGCAGTCGCAGCGTGTTCGACACCGACTCGGGCTGCTCGCACGCGTTGCTATCGTAGTTGCTGAGCCACAGGGCCAGCTGGGAGACTGCGAGGCTGATGCCCGCGGCAAATTTGGTGAAGAAAGCGTACAGAGAATAGAAGGTAGCCTCCATTCTGTCACCGTGACGTTTGTAGAACACTTCAATAACATCTGGCAGCATCGACCACGGCTGCAGCATGGCTACCGAAATTGTAACACCGGACAGGCTGGTGACTAAATAGTACAAGAACAGGGTCTTTGGCTCCATCAGTTGGGTGAGCAGTAGACAGGGGAACACGATCTGGTAGGAGTTGCGTAGATGCTAGTGTAAAGTCCGCATTTGGCCATTTCAATCGTGTATTTACATTGTAGTTTATACTTGTCTCAACGCACTCACTACTGACCCCCCTTGCGCTATCAATAAACCCTCACCCAGTCAGCCACCCCACTCTCTGCCTCTCTTAATAACCTCCCCTCACTCAGTCAGCCACCCCACTCCCTGCCTCTATTAGTAACACCCCCTCACCCAGTCAGCCACCCCACTCTCTGCCTCTCTTAATAACCTCCCCTCACTCAGTCAGCCACCCCACTCCCTGCCTCTATTAGTAACACCCCCTCACCCAGTCAGCCACCCCACTCCCTGCCTCTATTAATAACCTCCCCTCACCCAGTCAGCCACCCCACTCCCTGCCTCTATTAGTAACACCCCCTCACCCAGTCAGCCACCCCACTCCCTGCCTCTATTAATAACCTCCCCTCACCCAGTCAGCCACCCCACTCTCTGCCTCTCTTAATAACCTCCCCTCACTCAGTCAGCCACCCCACTCCCTGCCTCTCTTAATAACCCCCCTCACCCAGTCAGCCACCCCACTTGCTGCCCCAGAAATTCCCATTCAGCAGGAACTCACCATCACTCCAATAATGAAGACTTTCTTCTTTCCGATTCGCTGATTCAGCAGGTGCATCAAAGGCACGCACAGGGTGGCTACCACAAGGACACACATGAAACCGAAAGTCATGTGCCAGCCAATTTTCAAACGGTGTGTAGTGAATAGGCCTAAGTTGGCTTGGATTGTCTGCAAAGTGGAGGCGAGTCCCAGAGACCAACTACCCTTAAAATTTCCATCTAATTACTGAATCGCTTCTAACTACCGATGATAATTGTCTAACTACCAATGAGAATCGCCTCTAACTACCGATGAAAATCGGCTGTAACTACCAATGAGAATCGCCTCTAACTACCAATGAGAATCGCCTCTAACTACCGATGAGAATCGCTTCTAACTACCAATGAGAATCGCCTCCGATAAAAATCGCCTCTAACTACGGATGAGAATTGCCTCTAACTACCGATAAAATCGCCTCTAACTACCGATAAAAATCGCTTCTAACTACCAATGAGAATCGCTTCTAACTACCGATGAGAATCGCTTCTAACTACCGATGAGAATCGCCTCTAACTATCAATGAGAATCGCCTCTAACTACCGATGAGAATCGTCTCAACTACCTTTGAGAACTACTCACCTGAATGCCC
>NIVC01000006.1:457500-487500 GCA_002269645.1 Macrostomum lignano | reverse complement strand
GCAATAATTATAATGCTTACCGCTGCGCCTCTATTAGTCATAGCAACTCCATTTGGTTTTGAGTACAGTTCCATGTCAGAATTTAGACTTTGAACACCTTGCAGCTCCATTAATTCTCTGTCCAGTTATTGAATAATAGAAAATTACCTAGAAAATTACTACAGAAGATATAAAATTGTTTAATCCGATAAGAGTGAAACGACTTGAGAAGGAACCTTAAACTTGTTGCAGAGTATAGTGACCGACAATACGATACGAAGTTTCCTTATCTTTGCATGGCTGTCTGTCTGTGTTTCTTTATCTGCACCTGTCTATAGCAGCGTGCTTTTTCACGAGTCTCGTGTACAGTCTCATTTATGAATGTATGAATAGGAACGTACAGTTTTTCGTTGCTTTCGAAGCCTGGGAATAGAAAAAGCAGCTTGCTTTTTTAAAAAACCTTATTATTGGACAACGCAAGATCTTATGGCCCGCAAGTTCAGCAAACCAAATCACAATAATGAGTGAGCTAATAACACTGAGACTTGTTTACACTTGCTACAGAGAGGGCGCCAGCTACAGAGTGGGCGCCAGCTACAGAGGGGGCGCCAGCTAGAGGGGGCGCCAGCTAGAGGGGGCGCCAGCTAGAGGGGCGCCAGCTAGAGGGGGCGCCAGCTAGAGGGGGCGCCAGCTAGAGGGGGCGCCAGCTAGAGGGGGCGCCAGCTAGAGGGGGCGCCAGCTAGAGGGGGCGCCAGCTAGAGGGGGCGCCAGCTAGAGGGGGCGCCAGCTACAGAGGGTGCGCCAGCTAGAGGGGGCGCCAGCTAGAGGGGGCGCCAGCTACAGAGGGGGCGCCAGCTACAGAGGGGGCGCCAGCTACAGAGGGGGCGCCAGCTAGAGGGGGCGCCAGCTACAGAGGGGGCGCCAGCTACAGAGGGGGCGCCAGCTACAGAGGGGGCGCCAGCTACAGAGGGGGCGCCAGCTACAGAGGGGGCGCCAGCTACAGAGGGGGCGCCAGCTACAGAGGGGGCGCCAGCTACAGAGGGGGCGCCAGCTAGAGGGGGCGCCAGCTAGAGGGGGCGCCAGCTACAGGGGGCGCCAGCTAGAGGGGGCGCCAGCTAGAGGGGCGCCAGCTAGAGGGGGCGCCAGCTAGAGGGGGCGCCAGCTAGAGGGGGCGCCAGCTAGAGGGGGCGCCAGCTAGAGGGGGCGCCAGCTAGAGGGGGCGCCAGCTAGAGGGGGCGCCAGCTAGAGGGGGCGCCAGCTAGAGGGGCGCCAGCTAGAGGGGCGCCAGCTAGAGGGGGCGCCAGCTAGAGGGGGCGCCAGCTAGAGGGGGCGCCAGCTACAGAGGGGGCGCCAGCTACAGAGGGGGCGCCAGCTACAGAGGGGGCGCCAGCTACAGAGGGGGCGCCAGCTAGAGGGGGCGCCAGCTACAGAGGGGGCGCCAGCTACAGAGGGGGCGCCAGCTACAGAGGGGGCGCCAGCTACAGAGGGGGCGCCAGCTACAGAGGGGGCGCCAGCTACAGAGGGGGCGCCAGCTACAGAGGGGGCGCCAGCTACAGAGGGGGCGCCAGCTACAGAGGGGGCGCCAGCTACAGAGGGGGCGCCAGCTACAAAGGGGGCGCCAGCTACAAAGGGGGCGCCAGCTACAAAGGGGGCGCCAGCTACAGAGGGGGCGCCAGCTACAGAGGGGGCGCCAGCTACAGAGGGGGCGCCAGCTACAGAGGGGGCGCCAGCTACAGAAGGGGCGCCAGCTACAGAGGGGGCGCCAGCTACAGAGGGGGCGCCAGCTACAAAGGGGGCGCCAGCTACAAAGGGGGCGCCAGCTACAGAGGGGGCGCCAGCTACAGAGGGGCTAGACAATCCAGCTACACAATCTTAGCTTGGAATGATGCTGAGGTGGACATGAAAAACAGCATCTGCAGCGGTAGAGCTGTACTTAAATTTCAGCTCATACTAGTTTATACCGTTACTTTGATGCCTGGGCAGTCAGGTGATAAGACAGCTACACACCTATAAAGATACAGTGTGGACTGCACGCCATCGCTTCTCATCATATTCCTTCAAGAATAGCAATGGCTGAGAAATACGCTCTTAATTTTGGTTTTGCGCGAGTAAGATAATACTTTGAAAGAAAGATCAAAAGACCCCAACAAAAGAGAGCAGTTCAGGTTACTCGTCGGAATATAAAACCCTTTACAAAGCATGAGCACTGCTCTCAATAGGCAAGCAAAATGGTCCGACAGATGGAGTTTTGTGGCGCCATGCTAGTTCCAAAGTGCTCGCACTTTTGTTTAAATAAACTTTTCTTTCCAACCAGTCATGACGCACGCGCTTGTTGAGCATTCTAATTTGAGCGTACTTAAACTACTGCAGACTTTACCTGTAGGTACTTTAACTTCAAACAGAAAAATATTGTACTTTGCTAATTATACATCTGAATGATGGGGGTCTTAGCTAATTAAACAATCTGAATGATTGGAGTCTTGGCTAATTATACATCTGAATGATGGGGGTCTTAGCTAATTAAACAATCTGAATGATTGGAGTCTTGGCTAATTATACATCTGAATGATGGGGTCTTAGCTAATTAAACAATCTGAATGATTGGAGTCTTGGCTAATTATACATCTGAATGATGGGGGTCTTAGCTAATTAAACAATCTGAATGATTGGAGTCTTGGCTAATTATACATCTGAATGATGGGGGTCTTAGCTAATTAAACAATCTGAATGATTTGGAGTCTTAGCTAATTATACATCTGAATGATTGGAGTCTTGGCTAATTATACATCTGAATGATGGGGGTCTTAGCTAATTAAACAATCTGAATGATTGGAGTCTTGGCTAATTATACATCTGAATGATGGGGGTCTTAGCTAATTAAACAATCTGAATGATTGGAGTCTTGGCTAATTATACATCTGAATGATGGGGGTCTTAGCTAATTAAACAATCTGAATGATTTGGAGTCTTAGCTAATTATACAATCTGAATGATTTGGAGTCTTAGCTAATTATACAATCTGAATGATTTGGAGTCTTAGCTAATTATACAATCTGAATGATTTGGAGTCTTAGCAAATTATACAATCTGAATGATTTGGAGTCTTAGCTAATTATACAATCTGAATAATTTGAGTCTTTGATAAAAATTAATTATACAATCTGAATTTTTAGAGCTTAGCAACCGCCAATTTATTTCAATGAAACCTGTTGAATTTAGTCGACCTTTTTAGCTACTTTCAGTAGTGCATAGCAAACGCTAAGCCACCAAATAAGCAAGTCAGCATGAAAAACAAGCACTTCTTCAACTGTCACAGATTTACCAATTAACTAAGCAGCTAAAGCGAATGCCATGTATTTCCCCATTTCAACAAGAACAAATACATGAACAGAAGAGTGTCTCAATCTAGCAGTCAATCCTCGCTCACTTGGCTCTCTTGTGACAGTCGCTGGCGGCATTCTGCAGCACCGGAGCCAACTGCTTCACCTGCGGAAAGCCGATCTTCTCGCTAATATTCCTAGTCTTGATCGTCTCCTCATAGTTAAACACGAACACGTGACTGGGGTCGTCTGGGACCAGCTTCCAGCCGTACTCTTCCAGGTACACGGCCAGCTGGTCGCGCTTGATGTCGAGAATCCGACACAGCTGGTCGGTTTTAATCTTCTGATAGCTGATGCCAACCACGTGACAGATGAATTTGCGCACAGAATCGGTGAACCCAACCACTGAGCCGATTGCTGGTATACTACTTTTAGTAGAGGCCAGACTTTGCCAGAATTCTTCGAAATCGCACGTCTCCAGCTGGTTGCCAAGGGCAACGACGCTGCTTAGCGGCTCCTCGCGCAGTTTGTCTGGCTCGATGAGGTACTTGCACAGCGAGAAGTCCGGGTGCGGCAGGTTGGCGATGGCCTTCAACAGGATCTTGATGGTCACGTTGGTCTGGTAGTGAGACGGGTTGAACTGGTAGCTGCAAAGAAATAGACAGTTCGAGACTGAAATTAAGACTTTTTCACAAACAAAAAACTACTTACCCACTCTACTTATAGTAGGCTATTAAATACCGAATGGAATAATGTGCACAAGTTGTTACATTTGTGCTCTCGCTACAAAGGCGCCCTCTGTAGCTGGCGCTCCCTCTGTAGCTGGCGCCCACTCTGTATCTGGCGCCCCCTCTGTAGCTGGCGCCCCCTCTGTAGCTGGCGCCCACTCTGTATCTGGCGCCCTCTCTGTAGCTGGCGCCCCCCTATGTAGCTGGCGTCCCCACTGTAGCCGGCACTCCCTCTATAGCTGGCGCCTCTTCTGTAGCTGGCGCCCCCTCTAGCTGGCGCCCTATCTCTGTCTAGTGCGGCGCTCCGATGTGCCAGCGGCCCAGGCTCGATTCCAAGTGCAGTCACATTAATATTTGCGGCTAAATTGGAGTCTCAGTTTGGCTCTGCTCGTGCAATTAACGCCATTGAGGGCCAACCCCCAAGGCACAGTGAAGTGTACATGCCTAACGATAAAATAAAGTCAGGGCCGCTGTAAAGTCCTGTGTGAGTGTGTGCCTCATAAATGCGCAACTGCTGGCCGACCTGGCCACCGTAAATTGTGGTGGACCAGGGGCAAGTCGCAAAAATGCCCAGCCTAAAAAATACGGACGTATTACTAATTAGATGACGAGGCATTTAGCCCTTAGTTACTCCTGCCGTTTACTCGAAATTGCGTTAGGGTTTCTTTCACAGGTAAGTCGCATTTTTGGTCAAAAAGTAAGTCGCATGGCCAGTGTAAATCAGGGGGGTTGCGCATGTATGGTGTGCCTGCTCAGGGAAGTCGGCGGAATAGGCAGTAATGCCTCTCGCCAGTTGTGTGACAATGTCACTTCAAGTGTTCTTTTCGAAATTTACATTAAGTTCGCCACTATGGGACTGTTACAATTGGCAATCTTTTATTTGAACACTCCTAAGTACATGAGTACATAACAGTAAGCACATGACAAAATTAATTTGGGGCTTGTGTGCAAAAATAACTCACAGCTTCAGCACAGCCAGGTTGGCCTCGCAGTCGTAGACATTCTCGGTTACTTGCAGTTCAATGTACTTCTCCAGATGTTCTATATTGCCAGGATTATACCTAGAGTTGCATATATATGGTAAATGTTTTTTTAAATAATTTTTCATATTTAAATAAACTTTGGTAAAATCAGCTTGAATAACTTAATGAGATCACAGTTTGCACTGCTTTTTAAATGAAAACTCACAAGGAAGAGTATGAAATCGATATTTTTCTTGAGCAACTGAATGGCTAGGTTGGCTATAATAAATATTAAAGATACCAAACTAAACTAGAAATACTTACAATTATAAACTAAGAAATCAAGTTTATTAGGATCAAGATCCTATTTTACTTTTATATAGGCCCTAGGCCCTATACAAATATTATGAACAATTCATTGCAACTGTTTAGGCTTGTCTATAGATATTCAAATAAACTGAACTATAATTTCATTCAACATAGACAACTATTATTTAATATTCTTTGTCATTTAACTGGCCATTTGCCTATATAGGACTTTATAGAACCTAAAAGCATCATAATAAATGTCAATGTTTTTAAAGGCTAGAAAGGAAGAAGCTTTTATACAACCTTAGCTATCTAAGTCTAAAAATAGTAAAGGATAAACATAACTTGAATTTAAAGTACTAAGCTAGGCCTCTTATATCAAAATATCATTAAGTTATAATAAGAATTATATTTATATCTTATTAAGCTAGGTACTAAGTACTTAAATACAAGCCATAATCTAAAATATGGTTTTTATACCAGAAATTCTAGCATATTTTTGCCTTTTAACCATAGTTCGGATTGTATATTAGTGTACACTAGGTTTAATGTCAAAAAAATGATGAGACCTCATTTGTATGCCAGGTTTGTAAGCCAATACAAAAAATTGTCATTTGACACAATGTATCTGCTGTGCCATGTATGCCAGGACATACCCTAATATATACTAAAAAATGGTAAGACCCTTGTATGCTAGGAAATCATGGCATATATGTTGCCTTCTGAACTATGGCCTTTTAATGACTCTTGAGTCTTGGCATATATTAATTTTTAGGTCTAAACTTTGTAGGGCCTATATAATATTGGCATAGGCCATAAAAATGACCATATTGAAGTTTAATATAGCCTATATATTATATAGCCAAATTTTGATCAAAAAGATATTTTTGTAAATCAACAGAAATTGGGCCTAAACTAAAATAGAAATAGTATATAACATATACAGACAGAATAAAACAAAAAATTGCTGAACACTGAATTTATGATTCATTTTGTTATTTAATTTTTAAAAGATTGTAGTAAAAAAAGTTAACAAAGACATACAAGCAACTTTTTATTAACAATTTTTATGGCAATGCTTATTTTGCCAGCATTGGTCAAATAAGTTTGTTACTATTTAGCTAGCACTGGTCAAATAAACCTATCACTATCTAGCTAGCAGTCCCAACCACTGCTGGTCAAATAAACCCATCACTATTTATCCGGTAGTCTTACTTATGCTCCATAGTCAAGAAGGTGCACCATGTGTGCCAGAATGAATTTCTCCTATTTTTTTTCTAATGCACCATGCGCCAAAGCAATTTTTTTCCTTGCACCATGCGCCAGTGCTTGGAATAGTTAAAAATGTTGTTTATAATATTATAACAATGATGATTTAGCAATAAGATAGCAAATGGCAAACATCAAATAATAAATGGAAATTTGAATTTGAACTTTGAGCAGTCTTTAATGTTCATAAAAAAATAACAATTTTTGTAAATGTTCCATAAAATTGTTTTAGGTAAATAAACGATTATTGTTACAGTTACTATAATTGTAACAACAAAATATTCAAAAATACAAAAAATATACAAGCCTATAGCGAAGGCTACTTGATTATATTATTATTTACTGATCAAAGGAATCTATCCCATGTACCAACTGTGCCAAGTTGCAAGCTATCATTTTTTGCACCAAATGTGCAGAGTATGCCAGACAAATGGCTAATTTGCACCAATAAATTTGGTGAATTCTACTGCCTTCAATTATGGCTTAGACATATGCCCACTGCTAACAAATTATTAAGTACATTGTAGCAGCTGATAATCATAAAAGATACAATTAGTCTAATTTTATTACTTGCCTTTTTGTTTAATTGTTTTCAGAGTGGCCTTAAATATTCTAGATAATAAATAATTTGTAGCATCTGGATACAGAGAAATAAATTCAAAATTGATGCATTATATTTTTAATTTATTATTATTTGAAATTATTTATTAAAGCAAAAAAACTATGGCCTTTGCTCAACACCTTAACAAGGACTACTGTATATAAAGTTTATACAATAGTCATTGTAATAATATACCTGTATCAAGAAAACCTCAAAATATATTTTTAATATCCAATATGAAAATTTTATAATTTAAGCTTATTTTTGACGAGCCTATTTGACTAGCATTGACTGGCAATGAGGCAAGACTGTGGCTAAATATTGATGGGTTTAATTATTTGACTGGCAGTAGGGCAATACTAATGGCTAAATAGTGACAGGTTTATTTGATCAGCAATTGGTAGGACTTGATTGCTGGCTAAATAGTGACAAGTTTATTGGACTGGCAATGGCTCAGGACTACCAGCTAAATATTGATGGGTTTATTATTTGACCAGTGCTGGCTAAAAAGTAGCAAACTTATGCTAGCTAAATGAGCAGTGCTACCTTTTATTGTTTGCATAGAATCAAAAATTAGATTTTTAATTCTACCATATGCATACCATGATCTAGACAATGTATAGGGTAGGCAGGCCTCTGCTATAAGCCACACTCAGAAAGGTGTACTTGTACATTACATTATGGTGGAAAATTCTGGTACATAAAAACAGTAAGGTGTATAGCCAGTATAGGGCCTACAAATTGGTGCACACAGCGAAGGTCTAGCAGAAATTTTCAGCACAGGGTGACAGTGACACACGCAGTAAAAGATTATCAGAAACATTTTGCTCACAAAATATGAAATAATAGCAAGTACTAGGCCTACCTATCAATTCCACGTAACAGGGTTGCAATGTTTTCCCTTGCTTCTTCAATTTCTTCGGATTTCATTTTTGACTCTTCAGGTTTTGAAGAATTAAAATTAATTTGTTTGTATAAATCTCCAACCTTTATTTTAAATGAGTATTGTTTGTTCTTTAGCTAGCACAAAGCACAAAACAACTCGAAAAATCAAGTTTGAGTTGTTCAGGCGGGGGGGGGGGCGGGCGGGGGTAGGACGTCGCACTACTCACGTTTTCCTAGAAATATAGATTAGACTAGAAAAACAAATATCCTAAATTCTCTTGCTCAGTATTACGCTTTCTTAAAACATTCGCAATTAAGTACTGTATTTTCAAAGCGAACTATGATATTTATATTACTTTGAATTCCTTTTTCGACCATTTATTGCTCTACAAATAAAATCATGCATATAATCATGATTACTTTTCGTTTAGTTTTAGTTATTGCCTTATCGGGACACAGCAAAGACTGTAAATAGGGGCATATGATATTATACCTTAGAGGAAGCGCCATGCATGCTGTGAAGGGGCGTCTTGAATACCCATTCGTGGCTGGGGCATATATAGCTCATTATACTGTAGCTGTATTTTGCTTAGTTATACGGACGTACATGTACATGTATATCATTCGATCTATACATTTTCAGCAAAGAAGATAAGGAGCGGTGGATAGATGCGGGTAATAAACGAGGCAAGGCAGTCACGTGATGAAATTAACACATGGAGCAAATGCCAAATGTACGTTGCGGGGAGTGATTGCTGGAATAAATTAAGTTAATACAGATCCGTAGGTACTGTACATGTAATTAAGCGTTGCAGCAATCCGACGTAGTATGTGTTAACTAATTGCCATAAGTGCCAGGATGATACCTTGTATATATATGCAATACACAGGTGTGCAATTAGACATTTTCATACGCTTAGGCCAAATTAGACAATTGCTTTTCCACAAAACAAACGCAATAATTAACAGCAGCTCTGCGCCGAAAAGGATTCAGATTTTAGGGCTAGTGCAAAAGCCGATCTCAACCAGTACAATATCTCAATAATATTGTACTGGTTTTAATTCAAACAGCTACATGTATAGGTAACTCACTAAAGTACATGTACATGTAATCGTAAAATTTAACAAAGAGATTCTTAGATACATATGTATGTTGTGTATTGTAGCTGCAATTGATAAAATAAAAGGGTAAGTGAGCTATAGAGAGAGCTCCAATTTGCGCTCGTATAATGAATGATACGTACACGACTTGGCTGGACCCGCCACACGCCACGAATTATCGTATATAAAACCAAGGACCACTATAGGAACACTTCCTAGTATAGTAGTCTAGTAGTCCTTGTATAAAACTAAGTGACCGAGAAAGTAAAATACAACGTACACTAATTAAAAAATACCTATTCTAACTTATTACACTACTTTAATTTAATATCCTACTGGCAGTAGAAATACGAGGAAAATACGCTAAGAAAATAATCAATAAATATCTGTCGAATACATTTTACCGTTTTAACTAAATGAATATTTCATGCAGTCTTTACACAACAATCTTCTTAATACTAAAGATGAAAACCATATTGTAGGTATTTCAATACTCCTCCTAGACTGTTGGACCAAAATTTATCAAACTTGCACCATTTTGATTGGAAGTTTTTACGGGACTATGCATGACTATTTTAATTCTTGATATTCACAAAGATGGCCCTTTAAATTTGAGAAAACCTGCTTTTTTCTAATGCTTTCAGTGCATTTTTGCTGGCAGTCAGAGCCAACTATGACTCAGGGCCATAGACTAAAAACATATTTGTTTGATCCTTCGTCTCTTTATATTCGTATTCGTAATATATTAAATCTATACGAATAATGATAGAATACGAATAAATCTATACGACTATACGAACAATTCATCCGTTGAATTAACCTAAATCACAGAATAGTAGACTTGCGAAGCAACAACGACGTAACGAAAGTCGAACCGGCGGGGCAATGCTTGCTGTCTGGGGATGCTTGCTGTCTGGGGATGCTTGCTGTCTGGGGGATGCTTGCTGTCTGGGGGATGCTTGCTGTCTGGGGATGCTTGCTGTCTGGGGGATGCTTGCTGTCTGGGGATGCTTGCTGTCTGGGGGATGCTTGCTGTCTGGGGGATGCTTGCTGTCTGGGGGATGCTTGCTGTCTGGGGGATGCTTGCTGTCTGGGGATGCTTGCTGTCTGGGGATGCTTGCTGTCTGGGGATGCTTGCTGTCTGGGGATGCTTGCTGTCTGGGGGATGCTTGCTGTCTGGGGGATGCTTGCTGTCTGGGGGATGCTTGCTGTCTGGGGGATGCTTGCTGTCTGGGGGATGCTTGCTGTCTGGGGGATGCTTGCTGTCTGGGGATGCTTGCTGTCTGGGGGATGCTTGCTGTCTGGGGATGCTTGCTGTCTGGGGATGCTTGCTGTCTGGGGGATGCTTGCTGTCTGGGGATGCTTGCTGTCTGGGGGATGCTTGCTGTCTGGGGATGCTTGCTGTCTGGGGATGCTTGCTGTCTGGGGGATGCTTGCTGTCTGGGGATGCTTGCTGTCTGGGGGATGCTTGCTGTCTGGGGATGCTTGCTGTCTGGGGGATGCTTGCTGTCTGGGGATGCTTGCTGTCTGGGGATGCTTGCTGTCTGGGGATGCTTGCTGTCTGGGGGATGCTTGCTGTCTGGGGGATGCTTGCTGTCTGGGGATGCTTGCTGTCTGGGGGATGCTTGCTGTCTGGGGATGCTTGCTGTCTGGGGATGCTTGCTGTCTGGGGATGCTTGCTGTCTGGGGATGCTTGCTGTCTGGGGGATGCTTGCTGTCTGGGGATGCTTGCTGTCTGGGGATGCTTGCTGTCTGGGGATGCTTGCTGTCTGGGGGATGCTTGCTGTCTGGGGATGCTTGCTGTCTGGGGGATGCTTGCTGTCTGGGGATGCTTGCTGTCTGGGGGATGCTTGCTGTCTGGGGGATGCTTGCTGTCTGGGGATGCTTGCTGTCTGGGGGATGCTTGCTGTCTGGGGGATGCTTGCTGTCTGGGGGATGCTTGCTGTCTGGGGGATGCTTGCTGTCTGGGGGATGCTTGCTGTCTGGGGGATGCTTGCTGTCTGGGGGATGCTTGCTGTCTGGGGGATGCTTGCTGTCTGGGGGATGCTTGCTGTCTGGGGGATGCTTGCTGTCTGGGGGATGCTTGCTGTCTGGGGATGCTTGCTGTCTGGGGGATGCTTGCTGTCTGGGGGATGCTTGCTGTCTGGGGGATGCTTGCTGTCTGGGGGATGCTTGCTGTCTGGGGGATGCTTGCTGTCTGGGGGATGCTTGCTGTCTGGGGATGCTTGCTGTCTGGGGGATGCTTGCTGTCTGGGGGATGCTTGCTGTCTGGGGATGCTTGCTGTCTGGGGATGCTTGCTGTCTGGGGATGCTTGCTGTCTGGGGATGCTTGCTGTCTGGGGATGCTTGCTGTCTGGGGATGCTTGCTGTCTGGGGATGCTTGCTATCTGGGGATGCTTGCTGTCTGGGGATGCTTGCTGTCTGGGGATGCTTGCTATCTGGGGATGCTTGCTGTCTGGGGATGCTTGCTGTCTGGGGATGCTTGCTGTCTGGGGGATGCTTGCTGTCTGGGGATGCTTGCTGTCTGGGGGATGCTTGCTGTCTGGGGGATGCTTGCTGTCTGGGGGATGCTTGCTGTCTGGGGGATGCTTGCTGTCTGGGGATGCTTGCTGTCTGGGGGATGCTTGCTGTCTGGGGATGCTTGCTGTCTGGGGGATGCTTGCTGTCTGGGGATGCTTGCTGTCTGGGGGATGCTTGCTGTCTGGGGGATGCTTGCTGTCTGGGGGATGCTTGCTGTCTGGGGGATGCTTGCTGTCTGGGGATGCTTGCTGTCTGGGGGATGCTTGCTGTCTGGGGGATGCTTGCTGTCTGGGGATGCTTGCTGTCTGGGGGATGCTTGCTGTCTGGGGATGCTTGCTGTCTGGGGGATGCTTGCTGTCTGGGGATGCTTGCTGTCTGGGGGATGCTTGCTGTCTGGGGGATGCTTGCTGTCTGGGGATGCTTGCTGTCTGGGGATGCTTGCTGTCTGGGGATGCTTGCTGTCTGGGGATGCTTGCTGTCTGGGGATGCTTGCTATCTGGGGATGCTTGCTGTCTGGGGATGCTTGCTATCTGGGGATGCTTGCTGTCTGGGGATGCTTGCTGTCTGGGGATGCTTGCTATCTGGGGATGCTTGCTGTCTGGGGATGCTTGCTGTCTGGGGATGCTTGCTGTCTGGGGGATGCTTGCTGTCTGGGGATGCTTGCTGTCTGGGGATGCTTGCTGTCTGGGGATGCTTGCTGTCTGGGGATGCTTGCTGTCTGGGGATGCTTGCTGTCTGGGGATGCTTGCTGTCTGGGGATGCTTGCTGTCTGGGGATGCTTGCTGTCTGGGGATGCTTGCTGTCTGGGGGATGCTTGCTGTCTGGGGATGCTTGCTGTCTGGGGATGCTTGCTGTCTGGGGATGCTTGCTGTCTGGGGATGCTTGCTGTCTGG
Organism: Macrostomum lignano; assembly: GCA_002269645.1. NCBI lineage: Eukaryota > Metazoa > Platyhelminthes > Macrostomidae > Macrostomum > Macrostomum lignano. The sequence goes on along the minus strand of NIVC01000006.1, from coordinate 474,933 downwards.
GGGATGCTTGCTGTCTGGGGATGCTTGCTGTCTGGGGATGCTTGCTGTCTGGGGATGCTTGCTGTCTGGGGATGCTTGCTATCTGGGGATGCTTGCTGTCTGGGGATGCTTGCTATCTGGGGATGCTTGCTGGGATGCTTGCTGTCTGGGGATGCTTGCTGTCTGGGGATGCTTGCTATCTGGGGATGCTTGCTGTCTGGGGATGCTTGCTGTCTGGGGATGCTTGCTATCTGGGGATGCTTGCTATCTGGGGATGCTTGCTGTCTGGGGATGCTTGCTGTCTGGGGATGCTTGCTGTCTGGGGATGCTTGCTGTCTGGGGATGCTTGCTGTCTGGGGATGCTTGCTGTCTGGGGATGCTTGCTGTCTGGGGATGCTTGCTGTCTGGGGGATGCTTGCTGTCTGGGGATGCTTGCTGTCTGGGGATGCTTGCTGTCTGGGGATGCTTGCTGTCTGGGGGATGCTTGCTGTCTGGGGATGCTTGCTGTCTGGGGGATGCTTGCTGTCTGGGGATGCTTGCTGTCTGGGGGATGCTTGCTGTCTGGGGGATGCTTGCTGTCTGGGGGATGCTTGCTGTCTGGGGATGCTTGCTGTCTGGGGATGCTTGCTGTCTGGGGATGCTTGCTGTCTGGGGGATGCTTGCTGTCTGGGGGATGCTTGCTGTCTGGGGGATGCTTGCTGTCTGGGGATGCTTGCTGTCTGGGGATGCTTGCTGTCTGGGGGATGCTTGCTGTCTGGGGGATGCTTGCTGTCTGGGGGATGCTTGCTGTCTGGGGATGCTTGCTGTCTGGGGGATGCTTGCTGTCTGGGGATGCTTGCTGTCTGGGGATGCTTGCTGTCTGGGGGATGCTTGCTGTCTGGGGGATGCTTGCTGTCTGGGGATGCTTGCTGTCTGGGGATGCTTGCTGTCTGGGGGATGCTTGCTGTCTGGGGATGCTTGCTGTCTGGGGATGCTTGCTGTCTGGGGATGCTTGCTGTCTGGGGGATGCTTGCTGTCTGGGGGATGCTTGCTGTCTGGGGGATGCTTGCTGTCTGGGGGATGCTTGCTGTCTGGGGATGCTTGCTGTCTGGGGGATGCTTGCTGTCTGGGGATGCTTGCTGTCTGGGGATGCTTGCTGTCTGGGGGATGCTTGCTGTCTGGGGATGCTTGCTGTCTGGGGATGCTTGCTGTCTGGGGATGCTTGCTGTCTGGGGATGCTTGCTGTCTGGGGATGCTTGCTGTCTGGGGGATGCTTGCTGTCTGGGGATGCTTGCTGTCTGGGGATGCTTGCTGTCTGGGGATGCTTGCTGTCTGGGGATGCTTGCTGTCTGGGGATGCTTGCTGTCTGGGGATGCTTGCTGTCTGGGGATGCTTGCTGTCTGGGGATGCTTGCTATCTGGGGATGCTTGCTGTCTGGGGATGCTTGCTGTCTGGGGATGCTTGCTATCTGGGGATGCTTGCTGTGGGATGCTTGCTGTCTGGGGATGCTTGCTGTCTGGGGATGCTTGCTGTCTGGGGATGCTTGCTGTCTGGGGATGCTTGCTATCTGGGGATGCTTGCTATCTGGGGATGCTTGCTGTCTGGGGATGCTTGCTGTCTGGGGATGCTTGCTGTCTGGGGATGCTTGCTGTCTGGGGATGCTTGCTGTCTGGGGATGCTTGCTGTCTGGGGATGCTTGCTGTCTGGGGATGCTTGCTGTCTGGGGATGCTTGCTGTCTGGGGATGCTTGCTGTCTGGGGATGCTTGCTGTCTGGGGATGCTTGCTGTCTGGGGATGCTTGCTGTCTGGGGATGCTTGCTATCTGGGGATGCTTGCTATCTGGGGATGCTTGCTATCTGGGGATGCTTGCTGTCTGGGGATGCTTGCTATCTGGGGATGCTTGCTGTCTGGGGATGCTTGCTGTCTGGGGATGCTTGCTGTCTGGGGATGCTTGCTGTCTGGGGATGCTTGCTGTCTGGGGATGCTTGCTGTCTGGGGATGCTTGCTGTCTGGGGATGCTTGCTGTCTGGGGATGCTTGCTGTCTGGGGATGCTTGCTGTCTGGGGATGCTTGCTATCTGGGGATGCTTGCTGTCTGGGGATGCTTGCTATCTGGGGATGCTTGCTGTCTGGGGATGCTTGCTGTCTGGGGATGCTTGCTGTCTGGGGATGCTTGCTGTCTGGGGATGCTTGCTGTCTGGGGATGCTTGCTGTCTGGGGATGCTTGCTGTCTGGGGATGCTTGCTGTCTGGGGATGCTTGCTGTCTGGGGATGCTTGCTGTCTGGGGGATGCTTGCTGTCTGGGGATGCTTGCTGTCTGGGGATGCTTGCTGTCTGGGGATGCTTGCTGTCTGGGGGATGCTTGCTGTCTGGGGATGCTTGCTGTCTGGGGGATGCTTGCTGTCTGGGGATGCTTGCTGTCTGGGGATGCTTGCTGTCTGGGGATGCTTGCTGTCTGGGGATGCTTGCTGTCTGGGGATGCTTGCTGTCTGGGGATGCTTGCTGTCTGGGGATGCTTGCTGTCTGGGGGATGCTTGCTGTCTGGGGATGCTTGCTGTCTGGGGATGCTTGCTGTCTGGGGATGCTTGCTATCTGGGGATGCTTGCTGTCTGGGGATGCTTGCTGTCTGGGGATGCTTGCTGTCTGGGGATGCTTGCTGTCTGGGGATGCTTGCTGTCTGGGGATGCTTGCTGTCTGGGGATGCTTGCTGTCTGGGGATGCTTGCTGTCTGGGGATGCTTGCTGTCTGGGGATGCTTGCTGTCTGGGGATGCTTGCTATCTGGGGATGCTTGCTGTCTGGGGATGCTTGCTATCTGGGGATGCTTGCTGTCTGGGGATGCTTGCTGTCTGGGGATGCTTGCTGTCTGGGGATGCTTGCTGTCTGGGGATGCTTGCTGTCTGGGGATGCTTGCTGTCTGGGGATGCTTGCTGTCTGGGGATGCTTGCTGTCTGGGGATGCTTGCTGTCTGGGGATGCTTGCTGTCTGGGGATGCTTGCTGTCTGGGGATGCTTGCTGTCTGGGGATGCTTGCTGTCTGGGGATGCTTGCTGTCTGGGGATGCTTGCTGTCTGGGGATGCTTGCTGTCTGGGGATGCTTGCTGTCTGGGGATGCTTGCTGTCTGGGGATGCTTGCTGTCTGGGGATGCTTGCTGTCTGGGGGATGCTTGCTGTCTGGGGATGCTTGCTGTCTGGGGATGCTTGCTGTCTGGGGATGCTTGCTATCTGGGGATGCTTGCTGTCTGGGGATGCTTGCTATCTGGGGATGCTTGCTATCTGGGGATGCTTGCTGTGCTGGGGGATGCTTGCTATCTGGGGATGCTTGCTGTGGGATGCTTGCTGTCTGGGGGATGCTTGCTGTCTGGGGATGCTTGCTGTCTGGGGATGCTTGCTATCTGGGGATGCTTGCTATCTGGGGATGCTTGCTATCTGGGGATGCTTGCTATCTGGGGATGCTTGCTGTCTGGGGATGCTTGCTGTCTGGGGATGCTTGCTGTCTGGGGATGCTTGCTGTCTGGGGATGCTTGCTGTCTGGGGATGCTTGCTGTCTGGGGATGCTTGCTGTCTGGGGATGCTTGCTGTCTGGGGATGCTTGCTGTCTGGGGATGCTTGCTGTCTGGGGATGCTTGCTGTCTGGGGATGCTTGCTGTCTGGGGATGCTTGCTGTCTGGGGATGCTTGCTGTCTGGGGATGCTTGCTGTCTGGGGATGCTTGCTGTCTGGGGATGCTTGCTGTCTGGGGGATGCTTGCTGTCTGGGGATGCTTGCTGTCTGGGGATGCTTGCTGTCTGGGGGATGCTTGCTGTCTGGGGATGCTTGCTGTCTGGGGATGCTTGCTGTCTGGGGGATGCTTGCTGTCTGGGGGATGCTTGCTGTCTGGGGATGCTTGCTGTCTGGGGGATGCTTGCTGTCTGGGGGATGCTTGCTGTCTGGGGGATGCTTGCTGTCTGGGGGATGCTTGCTGTCTGGGGATGCTTGCTGTCTGGGGATGCTTGCTGTCTGGGGGATGCTTGCTGTCTGGGGGATGCTTGCTGTCTGGGGATGCTTGCTGTCTGGGGATGCTTGCTGTCTGGGGATGCTTGCTGTCTGGGGATGCTTGCTGTCTGGGGATGCTTGCTGTCTGGGGATGCTTGCTGTCTGGGGATGCTTGCTGTCTGGGGATGCTTGCTGTCTGGGGATGCTTGCTGTCTGGGGATGCTTGCTGTCTGGGGATGCTTGCTGTCTGGGGATGCTTGCTGTCTGGGGATGCTTGCTGTCTGGGGGATGCTTGCTGTCTGGGGATGCTTGCTGTCTGGGGATGCTTGCTGTCTGGGGATGCTTGCTGTCTGGGGATGCTTGCTGTCTGGGGATGCTTGCTGTCTGGGGATGCTTGCTGTCTGGGGATGCTTGCTGTCTGGGGATGCTTGCTGTCTGGGGATGCTTGCTGTCTGGGGATGCTTGCTGTCTGGGGGATGCTTGCTATCTGGGGATGCTTGCTGTCTGGGGATGCTTGCTATCTGGGGATGCTTGCTGTCTGGGGATGCTTGCTGTCTGGGGATGCTTGCTGTCTGGGGGATGCTTGCTGTCTGGGGATGCTTGCTGTCTGGGATGCTTGCTGTCTGGGGATGCTTGCTTGCTGTCTGGGGATGCTTGCTGTCTGGGGATGCTTGCTGTCTGTGGGATGCTTGCTATCTGGGGATGCTTGCTATCTGGGGATGCTTGCTATCTGGGGATGCTTGCTGTCTGGGGATGCTTGCTGTCTGGGGATGCTTGCTGTCTGGGGATGCTTGCTGTCTGGGGATGCTTGCTGTCTGGGGATGCTTGCTGTCTGGGGGATGCTTGCTGTCTGGGGATGCTTGCTGTCTGGGGATGCTTGCTGTCTGGGGATGCTTGCTGTCTGGGGATGCTTGCTGTCTGGGGATGCTTGCTGTCTGGGGATGCTTGCTATCTGGGGATGCTTGCTGTCTGGGGATGCTTGCTGTCTGGGGATGCTTGCTGTCTGGGGATGCTTGCTGTCTGGGGATGCTTGCTGTCTGGGGATGCTTGCTGTCTGGGGATGCTTGCTGTCTGGGGGATGCTTGCTGTCTGGGGGATGCTTGCTGTCTGGGGATGCTTGCTGTCTGGGGGATGCTTGCTGTCTGGGGATGCTTGCTGTCTGGGGATGCTTGCTGTCTGGGGATGCTTGCTGTCTGGGGATGCTTGCTGTCTGGGGGATGCTTGCTGTCTGGGGATGCTTGCTGTCTGGGGGATGCTTGCTGTCTGGGGATGCTTGCTGTCTGGGGATGCTTGCTGTCTGGGGGATGCTTGCTGTCTGGGGATGCTTGCTGTCTGGGGGATGCTTGCTGTCTGGGGGATGCTTGCTGTCTGGGGATGCTTGCTGTCTGGGGATGCTTGCTGTCTGGGGATGCTTGCTGTCTGGGGATGCTTGCTGTCTGGGGGATGCTTGCTGTCTGGGGGATGCTTGCTGTCTGGGGGATGCTTGCTGTCTGGGGATGCTTGCTGTCTGGGGGATGCTTGCTGTCTGGGGGATGCTTGCTGTCTGGGGGATGCTTGCTGTCTGGGGATGCTTGCTGTCTGGGGGATGCTTGCTGTCTGGGGATGCTTGCTGTCTGGGGATGCTTGCTGTCTGGGGATGCTTGCTGTCTGGGGATGCTTGCTGTCTGGGGGATGCTTGCTGTCTGGGGATGCTTGCTGTCTGGGGGATGCTTGCTGTCTGGGGGATGCTTGCTGTCTGGGGATGCTTGCTGTCTGGGGGATGCTTGCTGTCTGGGGATGCTTGCTGTCTGGGGATGCTTGCTGTCTGGGGATGCTTGCTGTCTGGGGATGCTTGCTGTCTGGGGGATGCTTGCTGTCTGGGGGATGCTTGCTGTCTGGGGATGCTTGCTGTCTGGGGATGCTTGCTGTCTGGGGATGCTTGCTGTCTGGGGGATGCTTGCTGTCTGGGGATGCTTGCTGTCTGGGGATGCTTGCTGTCTGGGGATGCTTGCTGTCTGGGGATGCTTGCTGTCTGGGGATGCTTGCTGTCTGGGGATGCTTGCTGTCTGGGGATGCTTGCTGTCTGGGGATGCTTGCTGTCTGGGGATGCTTGCTGTCTGGGGATGCTTGCTGTCTGGGGATGCTTGCTGTCTGGGGATGCTTGCTGTCTGGGGATGCTTGCTGTCTGGGGATGCTTGCTGTCTGGGGATGCTTGCTGTCTGGGGATGCTTGCTGTCTGGGGATGCTTGCTGTCTGGGGATGCTTGCTGTCTGGGGATGCTTGCTATCTGGGGATGCTTGCTGTCTGGGGATGCTTGCTGTCTGGGGATGCTTGCTGTCTGGGGATGCTTGCTGTCTGGGGATGCTTGCTGTCTGGGGATGCTTGCTGTGGGATGCTTGCTGTCTGGGGGATGCTTGCTTGCTGTCTGGGGATGCTTGCTATCTGGGGATGCTTGCTGTCTGTGGGATGCTTGCTATCTGGGGATGCTTGCTATCTGGTGGATGCTTGCTATCTGGGGATGCTTGCTGTCTGGGGATGCTTGCTGTCTGGGGATGCTTGCTGTCTGGGGATGCTTGCTGTCTGGGGATGCTTGCTGTCTGGGGATGCTTGCTGTCTGGGGATGCTTGCTGTCTGGGGATGCTTGCTGTCTGGGGATGCTTGCTGTCTGGGGATGCTTGCTGTCTGGGGATGCTTGCTGTCTGGGGATGCTTGCTGTCTGGGGATGCTTGCTGTCTGGGGATGCTTGCTGTCTGGGGATGCTTGCTGTCTGGGGATGCTTGCTGTCTGGGGATGCTTGCTGTCTGGGGATGCTTGCTGTCTGGGGATGCTTGCTGTCTGGGGATGCTTGCTGTCTGGGGATGCTTGCTGTCTGGGGATGCTTGCTGTCTGGGGATGCTTGCTGTCTGGGGGATGCTTGCTGTCTGGGGATGCTTGCTGTCTGGGGATGCTTGCTGTCTGGGGGATGCTTGCTGTCTGGGGATGCTTGCTGTCTGGGGGATGCTTGCTGTCTGGGGGATGCTTGCTGTCTGGGGATGCTTGCTGTCTGGGGATGCTTGCTGTCTGGGGATGCTTGCTGTCTGGGGATGCTTGCTGTCTGGGGATGCTTGCTGTCTGGGGATGCTTGCTGTCTGGGGGATGCTTGCTGTCTGGGGATGCTTGCTGTCTGGGGATGCTTGCTGTCTGGGGGATGCTTGCTGTCTGGGGATGCTTGCTGTCTGGGGGATGCTTGCTGTCTGGGGATGCTTGCTGTCTGGGGGATGCTTGCTGTCTGGGGATGCTTGCTGTCTGGGGATGCTTGCTGTCTGGGGGATGCTTGCTGTCTGGGGATGCTTGCTGTCTGGGGGATGCTTGCTGTCTGGGGATGCTTGCTGTCTGGGGATGCTTGCTGTCTGGGGATGCTTGCTGTCTGGGGGATGCTTGCTGTCTGGGGATGCTTGCTGTCTGGGGGATGCTTGCTGTCTGGGGATGCTTGCTGTCTGGGGGATGCTTGCTGTCTGGGGATGCTTGCTGTCTGGGGGATGCTTGCTGTCTGGGGATGCTTGCTGTCTGGGGATGCTTGCTGTCTGGGGATGCTTGCTGTCTGGGGGATGCTTGCTGTCTGGGGGATGCTTGCTGTCTGGGGATGCTTGCTGTCTGGGGATGCTTGCTGTCTGGGGATGCTTGCTGTCTGGGGATGCTTGCTGTCTGGGGATGCTTGCTGTCTGGGGGATGCTTGCTGTCTGGGGATGCTTGCTGTCTGGGGATGCTTGCTGTCTGGGGATGCTTGCTGTCTGGGGATGCTTGCTGTCTGGGGGATGCTTGCTATCTGTGGGATGCTTGCTATCTGGGGATGCTTGCTATCTGGGGATGCTTGCTATCTGGGGATGCTTGCTGTCTGGGGATGCTTGCTATCTGGGGATGCTTGCTGTGGGATGCTTGCTGTCTGGGGATGCTTGCTTGCTGTCTGGGGATGCTTGCTGTCTGGGGATGCTTGCTATCTGTGGGATGCTTGCTATCTGGGGATGCTTGCTATCTGGTGGATGCTTGCTATCTGGTGGATGCTTGCTGTCTGGGGATGCTTGCTGTCTGGGGGATGCTTGCTGTCTGGGGATGCTTGCTGTCTGGGGATGCTTGCTGTCTGGGGATGCTTGCTGTCTGGGGGATGCTTGCTGTCTGGGGATGCTTGCTGTCTGGGGATGCTTGCTGTCTGGGGATGCTTGCTGTCTGGGGATGCTTGCTATCTGGGGATGCTTGCTATCTGGGGATGCTTGCTATCTGGGGGATGCTTGCTGTCTGGGGATGCTTGCTATCTGGGGATGCTTGCTGTCTGGGGATGCTTGCTGTCTGGGGATGCTTGCTGTCTGGGGGATGCTTGCTGTCTGGGGGATGCTTGCTGTCTGGGGATGCTTGCTGTCTGGGGGATGCTTGCTGTCTGGGGATGCTTGCTGTCTGGGGATGCTTGCTGTCTGGGGGATGCTTGCTGTCTGGGGGATGCTTGCTGTCTGGGGATGCTTGCTGTCTGGGGATGCTTGCTGTCTGGGGGATGCTTGCTGTCTGGGGGATGCTTGCTGTCTGGGGGATGCTTGCTGTCTGGGGATGCTTGCTGTCTGGGGGATGCTTGCTGTCTGGGGATGCTTGCTGTCTGGGGATGCTTGCTGTCTGGGGGATGCTTGCTGTCTGGGGGATGCTTGCTGTCTGGGGGATGCTTGCTGTCTGGGGATGCTTGCTGTCTGGGGATGCTTGCTGTCTGGGGGATGCTTGCTGTCTGGGGGATGCTTGCTGTCTGGGGGATGCTTGCTGTCTGGGGGATGCTTGCTGTCTGGGGATGCTTGCTGTCTGGGGGATGCTTGCTGTCTGGGGGATGCTTGCTGTCTGGGGGATGCTTGCTGTCTGGGGATGCTTGCTGTCTGGGGGATGCTTGCTGTCTGGGGATGCTTGCTGTCTGGGGATGCTTGCTGTCTGGGGGATGCTTGCTGTCTGGGGGATGCTTGCTGTCTGGGGATGCTTGCTATCTGGGGATGCTTGCTGTCTGGGGATGCTTGCTGTCTGGGGGATGCTTGCTGTCTGGGGGATGCTTGCTGTCTGGGGGATGCTTGCTGTCTGGGGATGCTTGCTGTCTGGGGATGCTTGCTGTCTGGGGGATGCTTGCTGTCTGGGGATGCTTGCTGTCTGGGGGATGCTTGCTGTCTGGGGGATGCTTGCTGTCTGGGGATGCTTGCTGTCTGGGGGATGCTTGCTGTCTGGGGATGCTTGCTGTCTGGGGATGCTTGCTGTCTGGGGGATGCTTGCTGTCTGGGGATGCTTGCTGTCTGGGGATGCTTGCTGTCTGGGGATGCTTGCTGTCTGGGGGATGCTTGCTGTCTGGGGATGCTTGCTGTCTGGGGGATGCTTGCTGTCTGGGGATGCTTGCTGTCTGGGGATGCTTGCTGTCTGGGGATGCTTGCTGTCTGGGGATGCTTGCTGTCTGGGGGATGCTTGCTGTCTGAGGGATGCTTGCTGTCTGGGGATGCTTGCTGTCTGGGGGATGCTTGCTGTCTGAGGGATGCTTGCTGTCTGGGGGGATGCTTGCTATCTGGGGGATGCTTGCTATCTGTGGGATGCTTCCTATCTGGTGGATGCTTGCTATCTGGTGGATGCTTGCTATCTGGTGGATGCTTGCTGTCTGGGGGATGCTTGCTATCTGGGGGATGCTTGCTGTGGGCTGCTTGCTGTCTGGGGGATGCTTGCTTGCTGTCTGGGGAATGCTTGCTATCTAAGGGATGCTTGCTATCTGTGGGATGCTTCCTATCTGGTGGATGCTTGCTATCTGGTGGATGCTTGCTATCTGGTGGATGCTTGCTGTCTGGGGATGCTTGCTGTCTGGGGGATGCTTGCTGTCTGGGGGATGCTTGCTGTCTGGGGGATGCTTGCTGTCTGGGGATGCTTGCTGTCTGGGGATGCTTGCTGTCTGGGGATGCTTGCTGTCTGGGGATGCTTGCTGTCTGAGGGATGCTTGCTGTCTGGGGGATGCTTGCTATCTGGGGATGCTTGCTATCTGGGGATGCTTGCTATCTGGGGGATGCTTGCTGTCTGGGGGATGCTTGCTATCTGGGGATGCTTGCTATCTGGGGATGCTTGCTATCTGGGGGATGCTTGCTATCTGGGGGATGCTTGCTATCTGTGGGATGCTTGCTATCTGGTGGATGCTTGCTATCTGGGGATGCTTGCTATCTGGTGGATGCTTGCTGTCTGGGGGATGCTTGCTATCTGGGGGATGCTTGCTGTGGGCTGCTTGCTGTCTGGGGGATGCTTGCTTGCTGTCTGGGGAATGCTTGCTGTCTGGGGGATGCTTGCTGTCTGGGGGATGCTTGCTGTCTGGGGGATGCTTGCTGTCTGGGGATGCTTGCTGTCTGGGGGATGCTTGCTATCTGGGGGATGCTTGCTGTCTGGGGGATGCTTGCTGTCTGGGGGATGCTTGCTGTCTGGGGGATGCTTGCTGTCTGGGGGATGCTTGCTGTCTGGGGGATGCTTGCTGTCTGGGGGATGCTTGCTGTCTGGGGGATGCTTGCTGTCTGGGGGATGCTTGCTGTCTGGGGATGCTTGCTGTCTGGGGGATGCTTGCTGTCTGGGGGATGCTTGCTGTCTGGGGGATGCTTGCTGTCTGGGGGATGCTTGCTGTCTGGGGGATGCTTGCTGTCTGGGGATGCTTGCTGTCTGGGGATGCTTGCTGTCTGGGGGATGCTTGCTGTCTGGGGGATGCTTGCTGTCTGGGGGATGCTTGCTGTCTGGGGATGCTTGCTGTCTGGGGGATGCTTGCTGTCTGGGGGATGCTTGCTGTCTGGGGATGCTTGCTGTCTGGGGGATGCTTGCTGTCTGGGGGATGCTTGCTGTCTGGGGGATGCTTGCTGTCTGGGGGATGCTTGCTGTCTGGGGGATGCTTGCTGTCTGGGGGATGCTTGCTGTCTGGGGGATGCTTGCTGTCTGGGGGATGCTTGCTGTCTGGGGGATGCTTGCTGTCTGGGGATGCTTGCTGTCTGGGGATGCTTGCTGTCTTGGGGATGCTTGCTGTCTGGGGGATGCTTGCTGTCTGGGGGATGCTTGCTGTCTGGGGGATGCTTGCTGTCTGGGGGATGCTTGCTGTCTTGGGGATGCTTGCTGTCTGGGGGATGCTTGCTGTCTGGGGATGCTTGCTGTCTGGGGGATGCTTGCTGTCTGGGGATGCTTGCTGTCTTGGGGATGCTTGCTGTCTGGGGATGCTTGCTGTCTGGGGGATGCTTGCTGTCTGGGGGATGCTTGCTGTCTGGGGATGCTTGCTGTCTGGGGGATGCTTGCTGTCTGGGGGATGCTTGCTGTCTGAGGGATGCTTGCTGTCTGGGGGGATGCTTGCTATCTAGGGGATGCTTGCTATCTGTGGGATGCTTCCTATCTGGTGGATGCTTGCTATCTGGTGGATGCTTGCTATCTGGTGGATGCTTGCTGTCTGGGGGATGCTTGCTATCTGGGGGATGCTTGCTGTGGGCTGCTTGCTGTCTGGGGGATGCTTGCTTGCTGTCTGGGGAATGCTTGCTATCTAAGGGATGCTTGCTATCTGTGGGATGCTTCCTATCTGGTGGATGCTTGCTATCTGGTGGATGCTTGCTATCTGGTGGATGCTTGCTGTCTGAGGGATGCTTGCTGTCTGGGGGATGCTTGCTGTCTGGGGATGCTTGCTGTCTGAGGGATGCTTGCTGTCTGAGGGATGCTTGCTGTCTGGGGATGCTTGCTGTCTGAGGGATGCTTGCTGTCTGAGGGATGCTTGCTGTCTGAGGGATGTTTGCTGTCTGGGGGATGCTTGCTATCTGGTGGATGCTTGCTATCTGGTGGATGCTTGCTATCTGGGGGATGCTTGCTGTCTGGGGGATGCTTGCTATCTGGGGAATGCTTGCTATCTGGGGGATGCTTGCTATCTGGGGGATGCTTGCTATCTGGGGGATGCTTGCTATCTGTGGGATGCTTCCTATCTGGTGGATGCTTGCTATCTGGGGAATGCTTGCTATCTAGGGGATGCTTGCTGTCTGGGGGATGCTTGCTATCTGGGGGATGCTTGCTGTGGGCTGCTTGCTGTCTGGGGGATGCTTGCTTGCTGTCTGGGGAATGCTTGCTATCTAAGGGATGCTTGCTATCTGTGGGATGCTTCCTATCTGGTGGATGCTTGCTATCTGGTGGATGCTTGCTATCTGGTGGATGCTTGCTGTCTGAGGGATGCTTGCTGTCTGGGGGATGCTTGCTGTCTGGGGGATGCTTGCTGTCTGAGGGATGCTTGCTGTCTGAGGGATGCTTGCTGTCTGGGGGATGCTTGCTGTCTGAGGGATGCTTGCTGTCTGAGGGATGCTTGCTGTCTGAGGGATGTTTGCTGTCTGGGGGATGCTTGCTATCTGGTGGATGCTTGCTATCTGGTGGATGCTTGCTATCTGGGGGATGCTTGCTGTCTGGGGGATGCTTGCTATCTGGGGAATGCTTGCTATCTGGGGGATGCTTGCTATCTGGGGGATGCTTGCTATCTGGGGGATGCTTGCTATCTGTGGGATGCTTCCTATCTGGTGGATGCTTGCTATCTGGGGAATGCTTGCTATCTAGGGGATGCTTGCTGTCTGGGGGATGCTTGCTATCTGGGGGATGCTTGCTGTGGGCTGCTTGCTGTCTGGGGGATGCTTGCTTGCTGTCTGGGGGATGCTTGCTTGCTGTCTGGGGAATGCTTGCTATCTAAGGGATGCTTGCTGTCTGGGGGATGCTTGCTATCTGGGGGATGCTTGCTATGGGCTGCTTGCTGTCTGGGGGATGCTTGCTATGGGCTTCTTGCTGTCTGAGGGATGCTTGCTGTCTGGGGGATGCTTGCTTTCTGGGGGATGCTTGCTGTCTGGGCGATGCTTGCTGTCTGAGGGATGCTTGCTGTCTGAGGGATGCTTGCTGTCTGGGGGGTGCTTGCTCTCTGGGGGATGCTTGCTGTCTGGGCGATGCTTGCTGTCTGAGGGATGCTTGCTGTCTGAGGGATGCTTGCTGTCTGAGGGATGCTTGCTGTCTGGGGGATGCTTGCTGTCTGGGGGATGCTTGCTGTCTGGGGGATGCTTGCTGTCTGGGCGATGCTTGCTGTCTGAGGGATGCTTGCTTTCTGAGGGATGCTTGCTGTCTGAGGGATGCTTGCTGTCTGGGGGATGCTTGCTGTCTGGGGGATGCTTGCTGATGCTTGCTGGCGTAGATTGCTAAGATTTCAAAGCTTACTGGGCTGGGCAGGCAAATTACGTAGATGTCAACGCTCGAGTTTAATTGCTGCGATGTTTAATGAGGGAATTCCTCAGATGCCAAGACTTACTGGGGGAATTACTGAGATATCCATATCCAGGCCTACTGGAGTCTTGAGATAGCCCTTGGACTATCATGGTTCAAACGGGATGGCTGAATTGTTGGGGAGGGTGTTAGGTTGCTGAGCGATTGTAAGATCGTCAATTAGTACGGCTCAAGTAGCTCATGTATTTAAGATAATGAAATAGTACACACAGGTGATGCTAATTTCTTCTAATAGGAAATACCCGTGTATTTATGAAATGTTTGGTTCTTTGAGTTAGGCTAATAAAGAGGGGTCTAAGGCTGATTGAGAAAGGGTTTTGGGTTGATGAAGGAAACTTTTTTAGTTGATGAAAGTTTTGATTCATGGCAATTTGGTGTCATTTTTAAGCCCCCCCAGCGGGGGGCGAAATGGCTAGTAACTACTGAATCTTGAAAGAATTTTGTAAGATTCATATTTACAGATGATGCTGCAAGATCTATATATCAAGAAGTTTCCAAGGATTTATAGCTATCTTACAAGCTAAAGGACCTACAGAAGTAAAATAGCAGTCAGGGTAATTCAGAAGAGCTAATTAAATTATAAGTGTCACGATTTTCATCCAATAAATTAGTCCAATTCAGAATTTACTGTTAACCGCTGGGGCCTTCCTAATATATTTTCTACAGCAATCTGCGCGCGCAATCCGGAAAAAATCGCACGCATTTCATGACAAACATAAAAGCAGCGCCCGCTTCAATTGCGTCTGCTAAAATTACAGTCGATTTTGAGAGTCTGAACTTCATGCAGGGGCCTATGCTAAATTATAAATAAGGCTAGGATTTAATGCTTAATTAATTGCTGCCCTGTTATGTAAGTTCATGGAAATCAAACCATATAAACGTCGAAGAGGAAGCTGGATGACCAGTGGAAATTAGCTGCATTAACAGGGTTGTGATGCAGCGAAGCACTTCAGCTGTAATGAGATGGTCGTAGTAAATGTTATGCAGACGAAGATTAAGAAGGCTCTGGCATATCTCTGGCATATTTAAAAGACAGACAGCTGTCCATGCAGCGTTGTCTGAAGCCAAGTACTTGTATGAGTATTCGAGCACTTTGCTGTTCCCTGAAATACGAGTACATTGTACATTTGTACACAAAGGTTTGTATACACGTACAATGGCGGGGGTGCTGTGGGTGTTGCTGAGGTGCTGTGGGTGTTGTTGAGGTGTTGTGGGATGTTGCTGAGGTGTTGTGGGATGTTGCTGAGGTGTTGTGGGATGTTGCTGAGGTGTTGTGGGATGTTGCTGAGGTGTTGTGGGATGTTGCTGAGGTGTTGTGGGTGTTACTGAGGTGTTGTGGGTGTTACTGAGGTGTTGTGGGTGTTACTGAGGTGTTGTGGGATGTTGCTGAGGTGTTGTGGGATGTTGCTGAGGTGTTGTGGGTGTTGTTGAGGTGTTGTGGGTGTTACTGAGGTGTTGTGGGTGTTACTGAGGTGTTGTGGGTGTTACTGAGGTGTTGTGGGTGTTTCTGAGGTGCTCTGGGGTGTTGTTGAGGTGTTGTGGGTGTTGTTGAGGTGTTGTGGGTGTTGCTGAGGTGTTGTGGGTGTTGCTGAGGTGTTGTGGGTGTTTCTGAGGTGCTCTGGGGTGTTGTTGAGGTGTTGTTGAGGTGTTGTGGGTGTTGTTGAGGTGCTGTGGGGTGTTGTTGGGGTGCTGTGGGTGTTGCTGAGGTGTTGTGGGTGTTGCTGAGGTGTTGTGGGTGTTTCTGAGGTGCTCTGGGGTGTTGTTGAGGTGTTGTGGGTGTTGTTGAGGTGTTGTGGGTGTTGCTGAGGTGTTGTGGGTGTTACTGAGGTGTTGTGGGTGTTGCTGAGGTGCTGTGGGTGTTACTGAGGTGTTGTGGGTGTTGCTGAGGTGTTGTGGGTGTTGATGAGGCACAGTAGATGAGCTGTGCAGTTTTCGAGCCCATTTTCATTTGACCAAATATGGAATGCCAACAGTGAATAAACAGACCTGTTGGCAACAGTAAATATAATCAACAGCCCAAAAAACGGAAACTCGATTACAACGACACAGAATAAGAAAGCGAGGGCCATCGATTTGACTTTTGCAGAAGGGCCGGCAGTCAAAAGAAGGATTAATTAACGGCAGGTGTCTGCAGCGATTTGCAGCTTCACTGAGACAAATGCGCATAGGGGCTGGCCAAGAATAGGAAAAATTTCCATTTACTTTGGCCGGCCCCCGCAGCGGGGGCAGGTCGAGATTTGGGAAATATTTACCTGGGGAGATGAATTTCCACTGTTTTTTCCTTTCTCGACTTGCTCACTCTGCATACCTGCGTGAGCAAACCGGCTTGCATTGCAGTGCGGAAGTAGTGAAATGGGCCTGCACTGCTTCTATCCGTCTATCTACCTGAGTGATCTATCTACTTACCTACATACCTACCTACCCACCTCTATTTATCTATCTATCTATCTATCTATCTATCTATCTATCTATCTATCTATCTATCTATCTATCTATCTATCTATCTATCTATCTATCTATCTATCTATCTATCTATCTATCTATCTATCTATCGATCTATCGGTCTGTCTGTCTGTCTGTCTGTCTGTCTGTCTGTCTGTCTGTCTGTCTGTGTGTCTTAGTGTCTGTCTGTCTGTCTGTCTGTCTGTCTGTCTGTCTGTCTGTCTGTCTGTCTGTCCATCCTCCATCTATCACAGTAAAGCGCGCCTATTTTACCTTTCTTGTCACTGTTTTGTCTCTAGGAAAGTGTCGCCTATCGCAGTCCTTCAATCTGGCCAACAAGGATATCAGAGGTGCCCCTGAATCAGTAAGCAGCTCAGCGCCATCAGGCTAAGCGCAAAAGCAAGGGAGTCAAGTGTCACAAAAGGCGATCCCACAGAATGAAACACCATTGACAGCATTCAAGATTTCGTCTCCTTTCTGCTTTGTTTCTTTTGAATCTATTTTCTTTTATTTTTCTGCTTTTTGGATATTCGAAAAGCTTTGAGAAATGATTAATAAAGATTTATCTTAATAGCGTCGATTGTAGATTAAGCTTGAAAATCCTCTGCAGATGAGAACAAGATGCAATAAGCGAAATTTTGCAGCTCTTCAAAATAATTTTTTTGGACGAGGCTGCCAGTCCTTAAACTGAATTCCGAAATCTTTTATGCGCCGGATTTGAGTGATGCAGTTTGCAGAACAGAAAAATTCATGTCTCATCAATAAGTGGCGCAGGAGCTCAACTTTTGCCTCGTCTTGGACGCTTAACTCACGGGCCCAAGAGACAGGGACGCCCACCATGAGACAGGGGCCCCCACCAAGAGACAGGGGCGCCCACCAAGAGACAGGGGCGCCCACCAAGAGACAGGGGCGCCCACCAAGAGACAGGAGCGCCCACCAAGAGACAGGGGCGCCCACACAAAAGACAGGGGCGCCCACCCAAGAGACAGGGGCGCCCACCCAAGAGACAGGGGCGCCCACCAAGAGACAGGGGCGCCCACCAAGAGACAGGGGCGCCCACCCAAGAGACAGGGGCGCCCACCCAAGAGACAGAGGCGCCCACCAAGAGACAGGGGCGCCCACCAAGAAACAGGGGCGCCCACCCTTAGAGACAGGGGCGCCCACAAAGAGACAGGGGCGCCCACCAAGAGACAGGGGCACCCACCAAGAAACAGGGGCGCCCACCCAAGAGACAGGGGCGCCCACAAAGAGACAGGGGCGCCCAGCATTAGACAGGGGCGCCCACCCAAGAGACAGCGTCGCCCACCAAGAGACAGGGGCGCCCACAAAGAGACAGGGGTGCCCACAAAGAGACAGGGGCGCCCAGCAAGAGACAGGAGCGCCCACCAAGAGACAGGGTCACCCACCCAAGATACAGGAGCGCCCACCAAGAGACAGGGGCGCCCACACAAAAGACAGGGGCGCCCACCCAAGAGACAGGGGCGCCCACAAAGAGACAGGGGCGCCCACCAAGAGACAGGGGCGCCCACCAAGAGACAGGGGCGCCCACCCAAGAGACAGGGGCGCCCACCCAAGAGACAGAGGCGCCCACCAAGAGACAGGGGCGCCCACCAAGAAACAGGGGCGCCCACCCAAGAGACAGGGGCGCCCACAAAGAGACAGGGGCGCCCACACAAAAGACAGGGGCGCCCACCCAAGAGACAGGGGCGCCCACCCAAGAGACAGCGTCGCCCACCAAGAGACAGGGGCGCCCACAAAGAGACAGGGGTGCCCACCAAGAGACAGGGGCGCCCACCATCAGA
>NIVC01000006.1:415000-452500 GCA_002269645.1 Macrostomum lignano | reverse complement strand
TTCATAAATGAAAATATACAATTAATTTGCGGAGAGCGTATCTGTGACCATCATTTCGTTTCCTTTCCCAGAGAAAAGCAAAAGGAAAAAAGGAAAAAGGAGACTGGGCCTTGGCTGCAGACAGCGATTTTAGAGGGTTTTCCAAAAGTAACGAAAAGTTTTATCATGACTTTCATGACTTTGAATGGGTAACCTGTCTACCTGTCTACTCGTTACCTACTCTGTCGACTCTCTGGGCGAAAATTTTCCTGGGATTTTTTGGTTTATGAGCCTTGAAGTCTTTTAAGTGAGTCTACCAGTATTTGCAAATTTTTTGGCTTTAAAATGTTGTCTAGACTCTGCCCCATATATCCAGGAGTTATCACACCATCCACTCTCATTCTCATTGCTTATGAAACATCTTTCGTATATTATGTTTACTAGTGTTGGGCACAATTCCGAAACTCCGATACTCCGATACTATCGGCGATACCTTTTGGGTATCGGAGTATCGGAAGTCGATACTTTTTTGACGGTATCGGACTTCGGTAACTTCCGATACAATTTTCAAATTTTCCCGATAATCCGATAGTCCTATACTTTTAAAATTTTGAGTATGCAAACAATCAAAATTTTGTTAAAATGAATGAAATTGTTGCGTAGTTTTACAGAGAGTAATGATAAATACTTCACTTTTAGGTCAATTAAGCTGAAATAATTAATACTTTCGATCTTAAAGTAAGTTTTTAGAACTTTTTAAAATAGCCTGCGCCCATATATACTTTATTAATTAGCTTATAATAATTAGTAATTATCATTAAAATGATATTATTTAGTCAATTATCATGCTGCAAGTTCTGCAACACTGTCAGTCACTGATTGCCGATCGATTCTACAATTTCTACAATAGCAAATAGCAAATAGCAAATAGCAAAATAGCAAATAGCAAATAGCAATAGCAAAAAACAAGGCTGAGGTTAAGCGTACAGGTGCACCAATCGCAGACTGACAGTCGACCACACTATACTAAAACAATAACAGTGCTAATAGGAGTAAAGAAGGCTGACTACAGAGGCTAGTAAATAGTTAATGATCGACAACAGTGGCAACTGTTGGTTTTCATTCCGCAGGCACTCATTTTGGCGCCGCAGGCACTCATTTTGGCGCCGCATGTATTCCTTTTAGCCCCGCAGGTACTCATTTTAGCGCCGCAGGCACTCATTTTGGCGCCGCAGGTATTCCTTTTAGCGCCACAGGCATTCATTTTAGCGCCACAGGCACTCATTTTAGCGCCACAGGCACTCATTTTGGCGCAGCAGGCACTCATTTTGGCGCCGCAGGCACTCATTTTAGCGCCGCAGGCACTCATTTTAGCGCCGCAGGCACTCATTTTAGCGCCGCAGGCACTCATTTTAGCGCCGCAGGCACTCATTTTAGCGCCGCAGGCACTCATTTTGGCACCGCAGGTATTCCTTTTAGCGCCGCAGGCACTCATTTTAGCGCCGCAGGCACTCATTTTAGCGCCGCAGGCACTCATTTTGGCACCGCAGGTATTCCTTTTAGCGCCGCAGGCACTCATTTTAGCGCCGCAGGCACTCATTTTGGCGCCGCAGGTATTCCTTTTAGCGCCACAGGCATTCATTTTAGCGCCACAGGCACTCATTTTAGCGCCACAGGCACTCATTTTGGCGCAGCAGGCACTCATTTTGGCGCCGCATGTATTCCTTTTAGCCCCGCAGGCACTCATTTTAGCGCCGCAGGCACTCATTTTAGCGCCGCAGGCACTCATTTTGGCACCGCAGGTATTCCTTTTAGCGCCGCAGGCGCTCATTAGCGCCACAGGCACTCATTTTGGCGCCGCAGGCACTCATTTTGGCGCCGCAGGCAATCCTTTTAGCGCCGCAGGCACTCATTTTAGCGCCGCAGGCACTCATTTTGGCACCGCAGGTATTCCTTTTAGCGCCGCAGGCACTCATTTTAGCGCCGCAGGCACTCATTTTGGCGCCGCAGGCACTCATTTTAGCGCCACAGGCACTCATTTTGGCGCCGCAGGCACTCATTTTGGCGCCGCAGGCAATCCTTTTAGCGCCGCAGGCACTCATTTTAGCGCCGCAGGCACTCATTTTGGCGCCGCAGGCACTCATTTTGGCGCCGCAGGCAATCCTTTTAGCGCCGCAGGCACTCAGTTTAGCGCCGCAGGCACTCATTTTGGCACCGCAGGTATTCCTTTTAGCGCCGCAGGCACTCATTTTAGCGCCGCAGGCACTCATTTTGGCGCCGCAGGCACTCATTTTAGCGCCACAGGCACTCATTTTGGCGCCGCAGGCACTCATTTTGGCGCCGCAGGCAATCCTTTTAGCGCCGCAGGCACTCATTTTAGCGCCGCAGGCACTCATTTTGGCGCCGCAGGCACTCATTTTAGCGCCGCAGGCACTCCTTTTAGCGCCGCAGGCACTCACTTTATCCCCACAGGCACTCATTTTGGCGCCGCAGGCATTCCTTTTAGCGCCGCAGGCACTCATTAGCGCCACAGGCACTCATTTTGGCGCCGCAGGCACTCATTTGGCGCCGCAGGCACTCATTTTAGCGCCACAGGCGCTCATTTTAGCGCCACAGGCACTCATTTTGGCACCGCAGGAAATGTTTTTGAGATTCGACTCTATCCGAAGAAATGGCTTAACCGCCCGTTGGTCACCGTTGGATACTTGATTTCCGTGACCCCCATAAGCGCACAATTCAGTGGCCTTTTTTATTGCGTCTTCCAAAATTTTGCGTCTTCCAAAATTCGCAGCAAAAATTTTATTGCGTCTTCCAGAATTTTCTCCAAAATTCTCCGCAACCTTTCCATGTGATGCGAACAAGTTCGATAGAGGCGGACGACGTCATCCATGCAATATAAAGCGTCGCTAAGCACATAAGATCACACGAAACGACGCTCATTAGACGGCATACCACAGACAAGCTGAATTGACAACCTCGCTCCCATTTATGCTGATCCCATGGTTATCACGAAGCTCGTTAGGATCCTTTTCCTTATCGTTCAGCAGCATCTGATAGTGCTCTGATTTGGCATCCAGCGTCGAGAAGTAGCGACCTTGCCCTTGCCTGTCAATCAAACAACCCATGGATGCATGTTGTTAGGCAAGTACCTCGAATTGAGACCTCGGTATAGTCTATGGCAATCCTTGGCCGCCTATGCTTCTTCCCACACGATCGGAACGGAGCAAATATGTGCGTACAGTTCATGAATGTCTCAAAACCGCGTGGCTTGAATCAATAAATAGTCTTAAAGTTCACAGTAAAACTATGGTGCTAAAGTGGACTTCAATTTTTTTCTACTGAAACTGTGGGATTTTACAGTTCTTTAAGTGGCACTTTTGGTCCTAAAGCAGCCTTGCATTGTTCCTAGAAGCTTATCTACTTAATTCCTGGTCAAGCTTCAGTAGTCCACATGTAGTGCTGATTTCCGCCTCTATTTCTGAGGCTCATGCTCAGCTGAGACCATTTTTGTGCACTTTAAGAAAAAAATTCAGGAAACAGCTCTATTTGAGCGATCTGTAGAGCACATAGCGGAGTTTTTCAAAAACTTTTTTCTGCAATACCCTAGTATTATGCCGCATTGCATTGCTTCCGGTCTATTTCAAACAGAGTACCTATGCACTTTGTCTCCAGTCTATTGCAAAATCAACCAGCACCAAAGCTGAGTGCGCATCGATCTATAGCTAATGTTGGGCACAAGCGGCAGATTACTGCAGTGCCAAAGTCAGTAGTGCTCATGCTCATCATAAAGAATTATTCGATTCCCTGAAGCACTTTTACATTACACCGTTGATGTAGCAGGCGTCTATATTTTGACGTCGTTGAATTGACAACAACAACAACAAAATACGCTGTCAGCGTCACAGGGCGCGCCCCAGGGCCAGGTCGCGAATGAAATCCACGCCGCCGGCCGAATCCGAATCCGAAACGCCGATTATCCATTTAAAATCCGAATTATGGTTTTAGCTTTTTTCACGTCTTTTCGATTCCTATCTCGATTCCTAGTTTCAAAGTTTCAAAGTGGCCTAACTTGTTTTTCGGTGTTCAACTTTCAGCAGTTCGGAATAGGTGCATTTAGGCAAAAAATCAAAAACACGAGCGTACAAGTACGAAGTAAATCTCCAAGTCAAACCGGTAGGAGCCTTGTCCCAAACTAACCGTGCACAGATGCTCACACACTGAGTTCACCCAAACTTGTAGAGTTGATTCAATGCAAATCGAGAAATTTACAGGAAAACTAAACACGGAAACAGGGCCTCCACTCACTCCCGAATTCGTCACAGAATCCCGGAGACTTTCCGAACACACTAAGGCGCACTTCAGCACTCTATCCACATCTACTAAAGTTTTGCCTAACTGCTGCTGGCTAGTTTGCCACATGCTTCAGCCAATCAACCTACTCTAGCGTCCCTCGCACCTCAAATAACTTTCGCGTTCTCTAATTCCTGGGCCTCCTTGAGTAAGCAATGGAGAGGAAAAGCATTTTAGGTAAGCGCTACTAAACTCGTTTACCTATACTCGTGCTTGAGCAATGCTTGATGGTCAACATGTACAATTATGCGTGCCTCTGAACTCACCAATTAAGCTAATGACATCGAAGTCGCATTGTAAGTGTGCGAAATTTATTAAAAATTGTAAAGCCTCTTTTAACTCTGAATATGGGAATCAAAATTGACCATAAGCTGGGGGACTTTCGTATTTGACAAGCTACAAGTGCAATATTAACCACATGAACCCGTAAAGAGGCCAAGTTTCAAACAAGCCTATTGTTAATAAGTGCGAAGTTTGTATTCATTAGATGCTGATGATCGACAATGAACTATAATACTTTACTTTATTACTGCAATAAAACAGCAAGTTCGTAGCAATTTTCTGCGCAACATTGAGGAAGTCTTGAGGAAGTTAAGAATGCACTTTCGCAGAACTCCGGAGAGTCTGAGCCCAGCAACTACAGTGTAATCCCGGAGGCACTTACTAGATTGCTGGTCTGGATCGATGAGCTTAGAGAGCTGTTCGAGTTTACGAAAAAAAATTACACAAGCTCTTCCCGAGTTCTGGGGTGTTAGAATTCCAGAAGAACTGCATGGAGATCTGAATGCGATCAGGATCAGGTAGATGAGTCAGGAAACGGAAAGCAGGTAACAAGTGCTATGGGTGTCTCCAACCTGATGAACTGATGAAGCGCGATGCGTCAGAGACCAAGAACTACTAGAACCATAGAAGAAAGGTTGAACGCCTTTTCCAATATGAGCACAAGGACTACTCAAGTAACATATATATAGGACGCTATACTCGAAATCTGTGGTAAATGTTTTGAAGGCAACTTTTCGCATTTTGTAATTAATTTAAACGTTTTTTCAAGTGACAGACCAATTTAACATGAAAAATCGATTAATGCGTCGTTAGAGCAGCATGTTAGGCACAAAATAGTGTGATTAGAACTTTCTCTGACACTGTTAAGAGACCCGATCACTGTTTTAGTGTTGAAAATCTTGAAATTTCCTATCTCTGTAGTGTATTTTTCCGGTGAAACCTGCCTTTAAAACTATTTTTGAACGAAAAGCTTTATAAATATCGATAGAGCAATAAGAAAGGCACAACATATCAAAAGATGAACACTGGATCTGCCTCCTATCAAAAGCAATAACAATTTTAGTGCTGAAAAAAATTAAAACCTCCTATCTCTGTAGTGTATTTTTCGGCAAGAAGTTGCCTTCAAAACATTTACCACAGATTTCGAGTGTTGCGTCCTTCTACTTAAGTTGTCCTTGTATGAGCAGTGACTGCATGCACCCACTTTCAAAGGACAAAAAAGTCTAAATTACATCGGTACACCGCAGTGACGCTAACAGATTATTGCTGCGCTAGACCGTACCAAACCAAAATCAGATATGGTAGTTCCTCTTCTGACCTATATAAAAACTTGTAATCTCTACTTGTAATTTAATGCAATGCATTGGCTTCTTCGTTGGTTGTTTTTATGATCTAGCGGCCATAAAACATTGTGACTAGCTAGCGCAAAAAAAGGTCAATCAACAAAGAATTAAAGACTTTTTTGTGAAAACTATACAAACAAATATCAAGCAGTTTTGCTTAGCATATGTGGCAGTCTGGCCCATATATCCGTCGGGAAATGCTCGACCACCGCTTTCGAAGAGCTTGAAGGGCTGGAAGATCAGCCTAAGCAGACTGAGAGACTAACAGACATCAAATTTATGGCGGCTCAAGTTGTTCTCTGGCAGCGAGAGTCAGTCAGGCTGCACGCAATTGCCAAGAGGAATAGCAAGATGCTTCCCATTGAGCCTACAGTCATGCCATTCCAGTTCCAGCGACTGGGGCAGCCTGTAAGCGCTTCACATTCAAAGAACTTTGTCTAAAACGGTCCTGCCCTGCTCAGCGTTCGAAACAGACTGAGCAGGCTGGGCAATTGAAAGCAAAGAGAGAAACTGATTGAATTCGAGGTCGTCCTATCCTAACCCTTAACCAGCCCCTCTGCACAAGCCTGTGCATTTTTTTGACAAAAAACAAATACACTGAGGAAAGTTAATCTACTGATATCACAGCAGTGCGAGCTAATGTCTTGATGTTACTACGAGCGTAAAGTAGCAGGTAGCAGGAATGAGCAATTATACCTGCGAAAGTGTACATGTACATGAGTACACTTTGAGATATGAGTATACTTGAGAAAGTATGTGCTGGCTGAAGGAGCCACGAAGGCTATGCAGCTTTTTAGCTTCTTCTTCTTCTTCTTCTTCTTCTTCTTCGGGCGTGCTCGGGCCAGGGCCCATGGCACCGGGCGTCAGATGGCGCCCGCCTTCCCGAGGAAGTTCAACACCGCGACGCAGTTCTCGAAAACTGCCGCGGGCTCCGGGCTTGGCCCCCAGAGGCGGCAGCGGTGTGATGTCAGGGCGGGGCAGGAGATCAGCAGATGGGCCGCCGTCTCCTCTCCATCGCCACAGAGGCGGCAGGTGGGGGCCACGTCAACGCCGATGGCGGCCTGGAAGCCCCGCAGGGCCGGGCAGCGGTCGGCGCGCAGCTGGCAGATCAGCCGCTCCTGCCGCCGCGTGAGGTCGCTTGTCGGCTGAGGCGGCAGGCGGCCCGCCGTGCAGGCAAGGTGCCAGGCAAGCGAGCTCGTGCTCGCCGCCTCGGTGGCCGCCGCGTTGTAGATCTGGTGCCAGCGGGCGAGGCAGTAGCGGCGGACGGCAGCCTGCGCGGCAGCTAGCGGTACGGGCGCGGTGCCTTGCGCCAGCGTGGTGCCTTGCTTGGCGATCTCGTCCACGGCCTCGTTGCCTGGGATTCCCGCGTGGCCAGGCACCCACTGCAGGTGGACCGAGGTTCCCCGGGCCGCGAGGTCGGCGAGGCTGCCCCAGACGGCGTCGATCATGGTGGCGCCCGTCGACCCGGGGCCGGACGCGAGCGCGCTAAGCGCGCTCAGGGAGTCGGAGCAGATGCGGACCGGCGACAGCTCTGCCGGGTCCGGGGCCGCGAGCACCCACCGAAGGGCCTCAGCGATGGCCACTAACTCGGCGTGGAAGCTGGACGTCACATGGCCAGCAGCGACGCACAGCGTCGTGTTGGGCTCGACCAGGACGCCACTGCCGCCGTCCAGGATGCCGTCCTTCGCCGCTCCGTCGGTCCAGATCACGGTGCTGGCGGGCGGCAGGGCGGCAAGTGTCTGCTGCGCCGCGGCTCTCCGGGCCTCCGGCAGGTCCCCCGCGAGGTTGGGGAGGCCAACTGCAGCCCGAGGGTGACAGAGTCCAGAACAGCCCAGGGAGGTGTCGTCGGGATAGCGTGGACGGGCTCTCGCGGGAAGCCGCTCAGGCCCGCAGCGCTGCATACACTGGCCGCCGTCTCGCGCCAGCCACGGGCGCTTTGGAGGCGGCGGCGCGGGCCGACGCTGGCCGCGCAGGCGCGCAGCGGGTTGTCATGCGGCAGCCGGAGGGCGCGCTCGTGGAGGAGGCCAGCGTGCATCTCCGCGCGGACTGCCATCGGCGGCAATCCAGCCTCGCGCTCCAGCACCTCCGACCTGGTGTTCCGTGGACACCCGGTGATGATGCGCGCGCCCAGGCGCTGGGCCCGGTCCAGGTGGTCGATAGCTGTCCTGCAGGCCGTCGGCATCCAGGCGCCGGCAGCGTACTCCAGCACCGGCCGCACATATGCCGTGTAGAGCTGGCGCACGTCGCTCTGCTTGGCGCCCCAGTTGCTGCCAGACAGCGCCGCCAGAACGCCGCAGCGGGCGCGGGCGCGGCCGGCGACGTTGGCGGCGTGCGCCGTGAAGCTGAGCAGCCGGTCCAGGATGACGCCGAGGAAGCGCGGCTGGCGGTCCGTCGAGAGCGGGGCGTCGTTCAGCCGCAGACGCAGCTCACGGCTGGCCTCTCCGGCGGTGGTGGTGAACAGGAAAGCGGCGCACTTGTTCGGCGCCAGCTCCATCCGCCACTCGTTCGCCCAGTCGGAGACCGCGTCGATCGCAGCCTGCGCCTTCGTCTCGGCCTCTTCCACGGTCAGGCCTTGCACTGCGATGGCCAGGTCGTCGGCGTAGAGGAACGGCGTGCAGTCGGACGGCAGGTGGTCAGGCAGGTCGTTGATGTACAGCGCAAAGAGCAGAGGGGCAAGGACACTCCCCTGTGGCAGGCCCTCGCGGAAGAGCCGCCAGCTGCTCAGCGCGCCGTCCACCCTGACGGCAGCGCGGCGATCGGCCAGGAAGCTGCTGACCCAGCGGACCCCGGCCGCTGGGATGCCGGCGTTGTGCAGCTTGTGCAGCAGGCCCTGCTTCCAGACGGTGTCGTACGCCCGCCGGAAGTCGAACAGGACGACGACCGTCCGCCTGGCGGGGGCCGCCTGGTGGCCGTCGCTGATGAGCTGGGTGAGCCGGGCAATCTGGTCCTCGGTGCTGCGCCGCTTGCGGAAGCCGGCTTGGGCGGGGTGCAGCAGGTGCCGGGACTCGGCCCACCAGTAGAGCCGCGCTTGAACCAGACGCTCGGCCAGCTTGGCCAGAGTGGAGGTAAGGGCAATCGGCCGGTATGAGCCGATCTCGTCGGCCGGCTTGCCCTTCTTGAGGATCGGCACGATGTGGGCACGGCGCCACGCCGCGGGGACCTCCCCCTGGGTCCAGGACGCGTTGATCAGCTGCAGGACCGCCCGGCGTCCAGCGGCACCGAGGTGCTGCAGATGTTCAGCGCAGATCTCATCGGGTCCTGGGGCCTTCCTGGCCGGGAGGGAGTGGAGAGCCCTGTCCAGCTCGCGGTGCGAGAACGGCTTTCCAAAGTCTCTGCTCCCATGGCTGTCGGCGCCGGCTCGCGAAACGCTGCTGCGGAAGTTCTCGCGGCGGAGGTCTCGCGTCCTGCGGTCTTGCGGGAGGCGGCTGACGGAGGCATACTCACGGGCGTAGGCCTCGGCGATGTCCTTCGACTGGACGAGCGTCTTTTGGCCCACCCGGAGCGCTGCGTCCCGCTGCAGGTTGCTGTTTCTGCCGTCGAGGGAGCGGACAATTCTCCAGATCTTGGAGTGGTCGCTGTCAGCTGCCACCTCGCCGGCGAAGGTCCTCCAGCTCTCGCGTTTGGCGTCGGCGATCGTCTTCTTGGCGTCGGCACAGGCTCGATTCCAGGCAGGCCGCACGCTCGGGTCGGCGGCGGCGGCGGCCCACGCGGCGCGGCGAGCCTTCACGGCGTCGTCGACCTCTGGCGTCCACCAGGCCTTGGCGGAGGGCCGCGCCCCGCGAGGGACAGACGCCTTGTCGGCTTCCTGGATGGCCGTGGTCAGCTGCTGGTTGGCCTCGCTGACCGACTCGGGCGGGCAGGCCTCCCAGCCAGCCAGGGCTTCCTCGGTCCGGGCGCGGAAACTGGCCCAGTCCGCCTTCGCCCAGGACCGCCGGGCGGCGCCCCCGCGCTTGGCCGCGCCTCGGCTGTGGATGGTGATGCAGATCGGCAGGTGGTCCGAGCCGACGTCTCCCCGGACCTGCCACTCGGCCCGGTTGGCGAGCGACTTGTGGCACAGGCTGACGTCAGGCGCCGTCTGCCGGGTGTTGGCGCGGCGCGGCATGTGGGTGGCGCTGCCGTCGTTCAGGACGCGCATGCCGGACACCACGGACCACTCGAAGACCGCCGTGCCCAGGTCCGACTCTTCCGATTCGGGGTCCCAGGCTGGATGGTGCGCGTTCAGGTCGCCCAGGATCACCGTGTTGACGCCGGACGGGAGGTGCCGGGGGCTGAAGCGCTGCACGCGGTCGTCGCCTTCAGCCGTTCTGATCGGCGGGATGTAGAGGCAGTGGATGTCCAGGCTCTCGACGCTCTTTTCAGAGGGGAAAACCCGGACGCCGGCCCACTCCGTGGTGACGTCATCGGGGGCGCAGGGGCGCTCCTGGAGCACCTCGAAGCGCAGCCCCTCGCGGATGACGATTGCAGCGCCTCCTCCGCGCGTGGGGCCGCCGGAGCGCCGGCCGCTCTGTCGGTGGCGCCAGATCGCGTTGAACCCCGGCAGGCGCGGATCCCGACCCTCGGTGGTGTGGGTCTCTTGCAGGCACGCCACGTCGATGCGCAGATCCAGCAGCAGCTTGCACAATTCGGGCATCTTGGAGGCGACGCCCTCTGCGTTGAGTTGCAGGAGGTGCAGGCTACTGGGGGGCCGCGCGCGCACGGGCCGCTGGGTCGGGGGCGCCTCGCGCCGCCGGGGGCCCGCCGTTGAGGCTCGGCGGGCTGGTTCAGGCGTCGGCTAGTCATTTAATCGGCAGGTGGCCGCCAGATGCCAATTGGGCGGCGAAGAGACTGCGTCGCGGTGTGGGCCTCGGGAAAGGCCCGTTGCTGACCTGCATTTCGTGGGCCTTTCGGTCCTCCAGAGGGCACCTCGGGGGGGGGCGCAGGTCGTTGCTCTCCGCTTTTTAGCTTCGCATGACTGCAGGCCAGAGAAGGGGAAGAGAGGAGAGGTGAGGAAAAAAGATTGGAGACGAGACGAGAGAAGGGATGAAATAGGAGAAGACAGAAGGGAAGTGGAAAGGGAGAGGTGAGAAGTGCGTGAAAGGAGACACAAACCTTGAGTAGGCCGGATTGCTATTGTGAAGTTTCAAAGGACCCGAGGGCTGGATAAAGAGGCTTTGCGCGTCGAATGTGGCCCACGAGCCGGATCGTTTGCTGACCCCTGCCCTATGCCGATATGTTCGACCCCTGCCCTATACCGATATGTTCGACCCCTACACTATACCGATATGTTCGACCCCTGCCCTATACCGATATGTTCGACCCCTGCCCTATACCGATATGTTCGACCCCTACACTATACCGATATGTTCGACCCCTGCCCTATACCGATATGTTCGACCCCTGCCCTATACCGATATGTTCGACCCCTACACTATACCGATATGTTCGACCCCTGCCCTATACCGATATGTTCGACCCCTGCCCTATACCGATATGTTCGACCCCTGCCCTATACCGATATGTTCGACCCCTGCCCTATACCGATATGTTCGACCCCTGCCCTATACCGATATGTTCGACCCCTGCCCTATACCGATATGTTCGACCCCTGCCCTATACCGATATGTTCGACCCCTGCCCTATACCGATATGTTCGACCCCAGCCTCAACCGGTACTCAGCATGGCCTACATGGGGTAATGGCCTACATGGCCTACATGGGGTACGGACTTGCACCAAAGTACCGTGGGTTTGATTCTGCATACAGGGTAACTTTAGTTTAGGAAAATTGGTCTGCAAGACCTACAAAGACCATAAATCATGAATCATATGTCGATCATACGTCGATTAATCATACACTCTTAGCGACGAGATGGTCACGGATCGCTACACACAAGATCCTGTGAACTCTACCAACCTGGATCCAACGATCAGGTAGATCGAGAGGGCTGTTAGATCGCTTAGAAGGTCACCTGAGGTGAGCAGACAATTGACTCCTAGAACGAATGACTGGCACAGTAACTAGAGAGCCTGCTGTAACCTCCGAGGCCACCAGATTCTAAAAACCATCAACACATTATTCGACACAGTCGACCAAACTGAGACGCCACTACCGAAGGCTGTCAATACTGATCTTAGAGAGACTTCTGAGAGATAGAGGGCGCCCAGCTGATGACTTCCAAGCCAGCCACTTGACCTACCGCTGTTGCTCTATAGATTTTTTGGGAAGGGATGCACTGACGGTCAGTGCTGTCAAACTTTTGAACAGTATAAACAAATTTAGTTCAGTGCAGCCCTACTGTATTCACCTTTTTCTTATCCATCGGGCTAAGAACTTTTAGACCTTACTTTGCGATGCTTGTCAGTTTTGCATCATGAACTGAAAATAGCTTGACTTCCCGTCGTGACATTCTTTATATTTTTCTATTTTCCATGCGTCAGGGCCAATTGCCAGCAGTTGCGTACTCGTACTGCAGACAACTGAAGTAGGACGCTACACTCGGTTTTCTTAGAAATGAGCTGAAGACCAGTAAGGAAAGGATATTTGCTGTATCTCCAGAGCATTTAGGATGCTCAAGAGAAAGCATACGAGCGCAGCGCCGAATCGAATCATCGAAAATTGATAAAACTAACTAAAACTTGCCTTTCGCTTGGCCCTGACGTGCTGCTGATCCCTGGCCGAGTCTGCATTGCCTGGCAGCGTTCTGGTCCACAGTTTTCTCCCGATGGCAGCGTAGGTGGCGCAGAGAACGGACACGGGCAGCAGGTAGGTGAGCACCAGGACAAACACTGAGTAGGCCCTCTGGATGCCGGGGCTGTGCCAATGCTCGCGACACATTTCCACCACCACAACTGACGCTGTCTCGTTGTCCGAGGCAGCTGCCGCGCCGTTGTGAGGGTCATCGGGTCCGCCGCCTCCGGTGGCGTACTTTCCACTGACGCGCAGCTGCACCGAGGACAGCAGCAGCGACGCCGTCCACAGAGCGACAATCACTGCTCGGGACCGATTGAAGGTCAGCCGCTGGCTCAGAGGAAACGTCACCACCCAGAAACGATCGAAGCCAATAGCCATGTTGGTCAGCACAGAAGACGTCACGGCCACCAGCTGGCAGTAAGACACCAGCTTGCACAGAATGTCAGGCAGAGGCCAGCGGCGGTAGAGCACGTTCACGAGAGTGAAGGGCAGACAGAAGCAGCCGATTAGAAGGTCAGCAACGGCCAGGCTGAGCAGAAAGCCGCGCAGATCTGTCCGGCACTGGCGGCCGCGCGTCACAACCACAATGACTGTCAAGTTGCCGACGGTGCTGAGCAGCACTGCGGCTGAGTAGCCGGCGATGAGCAGAGCCTCCTCCGGTGCTGAGCGGGTGGGGGCTGAATAAACCGCTGAATTTGCTCCAGCAGACGTTGCAGTCGCCAGTGAAGGCGCAGGGCTGCTCATGTTTAGTTAATTGGTCTGCAGCAGCGTTGCCTGCCAAAACTCTTTTACCTTTTAATCAATCAACTTTCTTGCACGTCGCTTCCAATTTTTGTCTTCTCGTCTTGCGTCTGTTTGACTAGTCGTCTCGGTCTCCGCTGCTAAGTTCCTACCTGAATCTTCTTCCCTCGCTCTTTTGTTTCCTACTTTGTCTAAGTTTTCACTTTTTTTCACCCCCCGATGTATTTGCCCCAACTGGAATACTGGAATAGGCTGGCTGGAGGTCCAGCCGATGTGCTGCAATATGACGATGCACTTGCTACGCTGCTACTATTAAGCTGCAGTGTGCGGCTCTCAGCTACGGCCTTTAGGGACAAGCACACATATGGGGAGCGAGGCGCTGCAGCATCAGAAACTGGATGAGGAAGCTGTAGCCAATCAGGCTGCGTCTCCCAATGGCTACTCTGATCTCTCTGGCGCACATGCAGAAGAATACGGCTTTGCCAATTTTCTCAGCTATTCAAAATTTCTGTAGAATAGAACTTGTAGTGCAGCTCATTTGTTTGCCATTTAACTAAAAGTTCTATTTCACTCTGAGCGGTTGGCTTGAAATCCTCAACTAAATGGGGGTGTGTTTTCCAAAGTCGTAGCATAGGCGCGAAACTTTTCTCTGAACAGATATCAATTACGAGCTAGCATGATTCAGTTGTGTCTCATCGGTGAGCAGTGCTATGCTATCCACAGATTTTTTATACTCCTAGATGAGCCACTCCAGCCGCCGTTATGTATGAGACGTGAAACGGTTCGTACGTGCCACCCAAAACGGTACGTTTGCAGCCATTCCTATCAAAGTTGCAAGGGCGGACAGAAACGTCACTTCTCTGTCCGGGAGCCAAAAGACTTAAATGGAATCTATGGAGTCACTTTCATAGTCTGGCCGGAGTTATAAATTCATCTACAGTTGAGTTGAGAGAATTGCGCGCACTGACGTTAGGATCGTGTTTGTACGTTGTTTGTTCGCCGCAACTTGCCATACCTCTGGCGGACTAGTGGACCAATAAATGGTCAGAGTTATGTTTTCTTTATAACACCAATATTATTCAATGCTAACGTAGCTTGTTGTTACTGTTGTCGTTCAATTCTGACAGCCATTATAAAAATAAACTGTTGTCTACCTGTATAGGTCCAAGCAACTATAGTAACGAGGATTGAAGATTTCCTTGACATTTCTGTCCCCGGTAAGACGCTCCCTGTAGGAATATAGAATCCGTGATGCTTGCTCGTATCTAGGGTAGACGGTAAGACGGAGTCAAAAATGCTCAAATATAGCAGCTATCAGATTATAATTGCGAAAGCAAGAGAGATTGGGACAACAGACACAGCAGTGAGAATCAAGCGATAGTTCTGCATCGCCCAGCCGCCAGCGCAATTGGCAATATGGCTCTGCTTATCCGAAATATAATTGAGACAGTCCACACGCATTGCCATGCAGATGCATTCAAGCTGAAGCTTTGGCAGTTCAGCTCCCAGAATTAGGGGAAGGGAGTTACAGTTGAATAGCTGGCAGGGAAGACCGAACAGCAGCTTCACGCGAGTCTCCATGAACTGGCTAATGAAGGGCCCGCAGGCACAGCGGCCGCACGGGCCGATGAATTAATTGTGCGGAGCAGCCAGTGAGGGATGCAGGAGGAGGCTGCAGCACTGGTTTTTGACGGGAGACGGATGGCGAGCAGAGCATGCGAATTGATCTGACAGTTGCATAGTTGCGATTGTGTGTAGCTCTCTCTGAGAGCGTCTGGATTGTTAAGGCCGCTATGCCATTGCTGTTGAATAGTTTGATTGATTGGCTGGTTGACTGAACTCGTCAAGCACTATTTTGGAAGAATGCGGCTGTTAATTTTAAAACTAAATTCTATACTGGTGGCTATACGTTCAAAAACATTTCTTTAAAATTATTACAACCCTTTGACGTTCGTCATTTCCTACGTCTGTTCGGTACAGTCTCGTATGACGGACAAAGCTAAATGTACACACAGCCATCGTGTTTCACCGACGTAACTCAGGAAGCTGTAAGTCGTTGCGACCTTACTCTACTCACTTATTATTTATCGATGAGTTCCTCTTCGCATTTCCGCGACTACCCCTCAGCGAATTCAATCAGTGAACGAATAGATTAATGAGAGACATTCGAATACCAGAATCAATACCAGAGCTCAATGGGCGATTCACATTAATCCAGTGAACAACTGGGCGATTCCCATCATTTCAGTGACCACCTTAGCGATTCCCATTGATCCAGTGACCAACTGGGCGATTCCCATTGATTCAGTGACCAACTGGGCGATTCCCATTGATTCAGTGACCAACTGGGCGATTCCCATTGATTCAGTGACCAACTGGGCGATTCCCATTGATTCAGTGACCAACTGGGCGATTCCCATTGATCCAGTGACCAACTGGGCGATTCCCATTGATTCAGTGACCAACTGGGCGATTCCCATTGATTCAGTGACCAACTGGGCGATTCCCATTGATTCAGTGACCAACTGGGCGATTCCCATTGATTCAGTGACCAACTGGGCGATTCCCATTGATTCAGTGACCAACTGGGCGATTCCCATTGATTCAGTGACCAACTGGGCGATTCCCATTGATTCAGTGACCAACTGGGCGATTCCCATTGATTCAGTGACCAACTGGGCGATTCCCATTGATTCAGTGACCAACTGGGCGATTCCTATTGATTTAGTGACCAACTGGGCGATTCCCATTGATTCAGTGACCAACTGGGCGATTCCTATTGATTCAGTGACCAACTGGGCGATCCCCATTGATTCAGTGACCAACTGGGCGATTCAAATTGATTCAGTGACCAACTGGGCGATTCCTATTGATTCAGTGACCAACTGGGCGATTCTCATTGATTCAGTGACCAACTGGGCGATTCAAATTGATCCAGTGACCAGCTGGGTGATTCCCATGCGGCCGGTGACTGAGAGTCTGAATTTCACGACTGAAGTCGTCTATGGCCAGAGCTTACTAAATGCATGCACCAGCGATACAGCGAATACTCTAAGTCAGTTGGTAAAAAAAGAAATAAATCGAAATCATTCTCTTACACCCTGACTCTTCATGAAAAGTTTAAGCTTATAATTTCTGGCCTAACATGCAGCAATAGACTAGTGAAAGTAGTATGTTTGCAAGCGTAACAATAAAAGCAATTTGCATATTACAAAAGTAGTCCTTTCACATTGCATGTCCTTACTTGTGAACAGCTAAGAAAATGAAACGATGATGTAGCACTGATGATTATTGGTAAAATTACCTTCCTCATCCTAGGAAGAAAACACATCTCAAACTGTTCTCAAGCTCTCAGTCCGATGAGAGGGTGGCCTAATCCTTTTTAAATTGGATTCTTTCACCCGAAGAGCCCTAAGAACCCTAAGACCATTAGGACAAAAACTAGGACTAGTTTTTAGTTCTTTAGCATCTTCTAAATTCCTCAAATATCTCACATTTAGACTCAAAAGTTTATCAAGCCGTTTTTTCTTGAAATGCCATACCAAAGACCGACAAGCAGGCAAAATGCCACTGTTCCTGTCTCCTTAGCTCGTAGTGCATTCTTTCTAGAGACTTTTTGAGGAACCTGGCCCATGGGCGTGCCATCTGATTCCTCCCCCTTGTGGACACTTTGTGTGATTGGTGGGAGGAGTTCTTTGTTGTTGTTTGTTATTCTAGACAATTTTTTCCACCAAATACGCTTGTAATCTTTACAGAGTTTTTGCGAAATCCGTTTAGAATGTAAATTTGGATTTCGAGGAGAATTTTTTTCAAATTTTCTTCAAAATGTGCTAACCAGTACAGCAATCCGACGTCGGCGACGCTTCTGACGTCTATCTACGTCGCTGAAAAATGTGTCGCTTTATATTACATCGACAGACTACGAGTTCATACGACAGATAACGACGTCACGCCAGCTAAATTTCGGTGAAATGTAAAAGTACATATTTTTCAGCGACGTCGATAGACGTCGGGAACGTTCGCCGACATCGACGACGTCGTACTTGCTGTACGGGTTACATGTAAATTTCAGCAAATATGAATAGTTTGAGTGACGTTAGAAAAGAACTGATGAGAATTGCAATTGTTGTCAAAAATTTTAGCATGCAAAGTCCAAGTCAAGCAACATAAACTAAGGCCGTGCTCACAGCAGCACGGGGTCGGGCTGCTTAGCCTCTGGATGGCTTTGCTCAAGCAGAAAACTGCGCTTCGCCGCTGCCTCAGCTCGAACCTTCTCGAGCGCGGCCTCGGCGGCCGCCGCCGCTGCTACCTCATCGACAACTGGCGACGTATCGTCCTGGACGTCTTTCTCATTGGGGCTGTCCTCGTACAGCGGATTAGTCAAAATAGTCAGGGGAGATTTCTGATCGCCCAGACCTTGAGCTCGATGCTGATGTTGCACTGGGCGGATTTCGTACACAGAGTGCTCAGCTTCCTCTTCTAAACCGTCATCGTCCTCATCGTCGGCGTCTTCATCGTTTGACCGTCGTCGATTAGGCAAATTTTTGCCACCGTCGATGTCAGAGGAGAATCGGTCTTGAATCACCGTGGTTGTGTAGGTCTCCTGTCCGCTGGCGCCCCTGCGGCACATGACCAGACGGTTGCCCATGCCGAGGTTTGTTCTACTTCACTCGGCAACACTCGCAGCCTTTGGATTTGCACCAAACCAAAGCTTTGTACTGCTAACCAGCTCTTTAACTTCGGGCTTTCCACTGCTGGAAGCAGATTAGGCTGGTTAGCCAACAGTTTGAAGGCTAGCGGCGCTCTTATCGGAAATTTTGCACCCCGATTTAGCGCCTGTAAGTTCGTACCATTGCGTACACTGGGGTTGACTGTGCAAGGCGCGGTCACAGTGCAATATCTAGCTCGTACAGTCCAAGATATGCCACGTGAAGTCGCGTCTCTCAGGAACGATCCTGCGTACTGCATAATAAGAAGCTTTTATTGAACCAGCTATCCAAGATAGAAAATTGGCTCTAGTGTATTTTAATAGAAAAATTACGCTCGTACGGATATTAGTAGTAAGAATAAACTGAAGTTTCTGGACAGTTTCTTTTTGCTTCACTAAGGCTGGACTTGTTGGTAGCAAAAATCTTTAGACCAATGGACGTCTTTTATCAAGCATTTCTGAAGCTTCCAAAGCAGAAAACAGTACAAAACGAGGATAAAAGATTAAATTACAATAATTTTATTTGTTTCTGATCCCAATTCGTCAAACGTCCACGGAGAACACTTGCAGAGGTTTCATCTCGTCTTCATCAACTTGAGCATTGGCGCCGGAAGCATTGGTTGCAAGTTCAGTTCTCCGGGCGCCGCAGGGACAGCCCACAGGCTCCATCTCAGCCACGGTGTTGGGCATCGGCCTGTCCTTGCTCTCGGGCAGGAGCAGGATGGTCAGGCTGGCCAGGACGCAGATCACGCCGTACAACAGAGACGGCAAGTTGTCGTAGAGACTCGCCAGAGCACCGCCGATCTCCGGTGCCAGCAGTTGAGCGCCCCGCATCAAAATGGAGGCAACGAAGAATGAGCAGCTGCGGACTTTAGTCGGCAAAACTTCGGATCCGTAGACGGCCAGGATACTGAAGGCAACGGTGACGCTGAACTTGACGGCGATTGCCAGCACGCTGCTGCCTTGGAACACAATGTTCGGGTTGGTTGGAATGAAAGGCATGATGATAAGTCCAACTCCACTGAATGCCATATTAGCCATGCTGGTGTACTTGCGGCCAGCCCTGTTGGTGAGCTGCCAGGCCAGGATGTAGGCCGGAATCTCCAGTAGGCCAGAGATCAGCACGTTCAGGTAGATATCTTTTGTGATGAAGTCTCTCTTGAACGACAGAGCGAAGTAGACCAGGGACACGGTGAAAAAGTTGAACGATAGTACACCGACAGTGACAAAGTACTCCAGCCGGCATAGGTTCTCCCTGGGAAAAATTTTGAAAATACAGTTCTCCTCTGGGGCTTGTTTTCATCCGGAGGCTCAACCAGCTCGTTGTGCTCAAAGTTAAACTCGTTGAGCACCTCCTTGCAACCGGAAAACTTGCAGATTTCTTTTAATATTTTCTTGGCTCTTTTTGTGTAGCCGCGCGTGAGCAGCCATCTCGGAGACTCCGGAATGACCGGAATAAATGTGGCGTAGCCGACTCCAGCAATGGCGCAGGCCACCGCTGTCTGCACTCTCCAGTTGTGAATGAAGTAGCTGATGGCCGCCGAACCGCTGTATCCTAAGCAGAACAGAATCCACATTAGATTTCCGTGGATGCCTCTGTAGTCCTCCGCCACAAGCTCCGTTATGAGAATGGTGCTGATGATGACCGCTGGAGCACCGAACCCCATGATGAAGCGCAGCACCATCTGCAGCGTCAGGTCTTGGACGAATATCACAGCAATGTTGCAGGAAATGTCCAGATAGGCAAAGCCGACCAACACCGTCTTTCTGCCGATAATGTCGCCCAGGGGACCAAACACGGTGGACAGACAGATTCCGAACTGCAGCATCGTCTGGATTCGATCCATCAAGTACTGTCGCTCGCACACCATGGAGTACTCCATGAACATGGTCCAGCGGGTTGGCGGGTCAGGCAAGAACGTCCACGCGCTGCAGGCCTCGGCCGGGACGCTGGTCCGATTAACCGTCGATGCGTTTCCTTCGGACGATGATTCGAGTCGCAGCGATCCGTCCGAGTCTCGAAACAACCGAGGACGACTGCAGATGAAGCTGTTGATGGTGAAGTTGTCAGGCATGCTCGCATTGTGAGCGATGCTGGACCATGGCACCGTCTGGTTGTCAAGCGTGATCTCAGCGCAGTGGAAGGGCACACTGGCCGTGACCAGGTTCAGTATGAACATGTCGAATGCGGCTTTCATGGAAATGATGGCGATAAGATTGGTGATGACCCATCGGTAGCAGGGTCCGGACTTTGAAATTTTGGTGAGTAGTTCTTCGTACTGCATCTTCTCTAGTGCGGTTGAAAGCATTGAGAAATGGACAGCCTATGGCATATATAGAGAAGCCCAACAAGCCTCAATTGTCCTTTTGAGTTACCGTCCTTTTTTCAAGCAGAGACTGTCAACTTTTCTATTTTGCTCAAGTTTGATCTCCAGCTCCTAATTGTGCAAGAATGTGCAATGAGCCACAGAATCTCAGCGCTGCTTTTGAGCTTAGCTAGAAATGCTTTTTATTTGCTATTCATGTTGAAATGGACTAGCTATATACTTTCTGACCACTTTTTGGCATTTTTTGGTTGGCGATTGCCTGTTAGCTTAGCTTCATAGCTTCATGGCTTGCAAGGTGCAACGCAAAGGTACGCTTCAAGTCTTGTACTGTACGAATGTTTTCGAGTGCATAATTATACTCATCTTCGGGCGGGTCTGGCTACAAGGCTGGCACCTATAGCCACATAATTTGGTCCAATATAACCGCTTTGAAACTTAATCATGAGTTACAGCTGTGCAATGCGATTTATTATCAAGATATTTGCCTTCTCCGGGATTTTACTTGGATTTTACCTCGTACTTTTTTTTACCATAAATTGCTAGACTGTCGTCTTGAGTGACTAAGTTGTCCTTGATTTGAGTCGAATTTTAGTTGCAGACTTTTGTCTATGGTCGAAAACTAGAAACCCGAGTATTTGAGACTTTGGATAGAGCTTTTAAAAGCCAGTGTATTTAGAATGCACTCGAAAACCTGGGATATTTCTCAACCGAACTTGTGCCACTTGTGCCACGAAAACCTCATTCAGTGCCATGCGTAAATAAACGTGTCGTTTGGCTTCCAGATCATTTCTACGAAAATCGAGTTGAAGCTAGCATTCTTCTGCTGTAGTTTCCCGTGTCTTTTTGGCGGTTGCTTGATATTCAAGGGGTTCTAGCCTAGTGTTTAGAGTTAGAGCGTCGAACTTACGACTGAAAGGTCGGGGGTTCGATTCCCGATCTCACTTGGAACAATTTGCGCCCTTGAGCAAGACACTTACTGTAACTCTGCATTGCTTCAGTTCACCCAGCTGTAAAATGGGTGCCAGCATTAGCTGGGGTAATTGAGGGTGTGTGGCGACCCCAGTCCCCTTGGACTGAACAGCCGTACGCAGCCTTCAGATGCGCCGCGCAATAGCTGCGGCTGAGCTGTCGGTTGCACATCTGCTGCCCAATAGGGCAGGTGAAATCAGTTATTTATTATTATTCTATAAAAACTTCTATAAACAGTAGCTATGAGTAGTTAGTAACCCATGTACAATACTTTGCTGAGATTTCTTGGAACAGCATCCAGCTGTTGAAGAAATTGAAGGAGGCGACCTGAGTGGATCTGACGTGCGGCGAAGAGATTTTTTGTGAAGCACCGATGCGCTGTCAAATCCAGATCCGGGAAAAAGCCGATCCGTTCAACTGCCTGCTTCTGACGTTTTTGTTTCTGACTAAAAACCAAGACAAGACAGCGGGAGTGTTGTACTTTTCGAATGGCTCACTTTGGTAAACGCGTCAGTTTTGGCTCTTATTATATTAAACGTTTTTTCAAGTGAAAGACCAATTTAACATGAAAAATCGATTAATGCGTCGTTGGAGCAGCATGTGAGGCACAAAATAGTGTGATTAGGACTTTCTCTGACACTGTTAAGAGACCCGATCACTGTTTTAGTGTTGAAAATCGTGAAGTTTCCTATCTCCGTAGTGTATTTTTCCGGTGAAACCTGCCTTTAAAACTATT
The DNA here is from genome assembly GCA_002269645.1 of Macrostomum lignano. Lineage (NCBI taxonomy): Eukaryota > Metazoa > Platyhelminthes > Macrostomidae > Macrostomum > Macrostomum lignano. The sequence continues at coordinate 430,396 of NIVC01000006.1, read as the reverse complement.
TCTGAACAAAAAGCTTTATGAATATCGATAGAGCAATAAGAAAGGCACAACATATCAAAAGATGAACACTGGATCTGCCTCCTATCAAAAGCAATAACAATTTTAGTGCTGAAAAAATTAAAACCTCCTATCTCTGTAGTGTATTTTTCGGCGAAAATTTGCCTTCAAAACATTTACCATAGATTTTGAGTGTTGTGTCCTATATATATGTTACTGGAGTAGTCCTTGGGGTGTTTCATAGACCACTTGTCAGAGTTACAAGTGTGACAAGTGAGCAGTGAGTAGCGATTTCCGTTTCATAGAATTACAAGTGACAAGTGACAAGTGAGTAGTGACAAGTGCTAGTTACAAGCGGTTTGTTTCATAGACATTGCTTCTTGAAGAGTGAGCAGCGTTTGATTTTCGACAAGCTTGAGTAGTCCCGCGAGATTCGTCAAACTTGTAACTATCAGATTTCGCTTCGCATGGCAACATGTTCGATTCTGATTCGGACTTTTTGGTTGAAGCTATTGGCCACGTTGCATTGGCAAAGAGACCCAGAATTTTTAAACCACGAATAAACTTTCAATTTGAGGATCGCGCCGATCATCACCAGTCACGATTTCGACTGACTGAGGAGGACGTGGATACAGTGTGTACTATGATACAGAATTAGATCATATCCAGGGTCCAACGGGAGTCAGCTGTGGCTGCGCCTGGGACGGACTTGATGTTTGGCCCATAGATATCTAGTTCACTACTCAGTCAGCTTGTAACTTGTCACTAGATTTAGAAATCAGTCTATGAAACAAAAATCTGTAGCACTTGTAATTTTTTAACTTGTCACTTGTCACTATTCACTTGTAGCTTGTCAAATCTATGTGTGCATGCGTGCGGGGCTGCGTTCAGTATTGGGGCGCTTGCATGTGCTCAGTAGTCTGCGGAATGGGCAGAATTGCCTCAGCTCTGGTTGCCAGGGTGCCCTCGGGCCTCCTGATATTATCATCATAGCATTACTCGTAGATTAATTCTCTATAAAGTAAGAATCGAGGCGTCAAAGTCATAATTGATGCACCAGAGTCAGAACTGAGGCACCAAAGTCAGAATTGAGACGCCAAAGTCAGAATTGAGACGCCAAAGTCAGAATTGAGACGCCAAAGTCAGAATTGAGGCACCAGAGTCAGAATTGAGGCTCCAGAGTCAGAATTGAGACGCCAAAGTCAGAATTGAGACGCCAAAGTCAGAATTGAGACGCCAAAGTCAGAATTGAGACGCCAAAGTCAGAATTGAGGCGCAAAAGTCAGAATTGAGGCGCCAAAGTCAGAATTGAGGCGCCAAAGTCAGAATTGAGGCACCAAAGTCAGAATTGAGGCGCCAAAGTCAGAATTTAGGCGCCAAAGTCAGAATTGAGGCTCCAGAGTCAGAATTGAGGCGCAAAAGTCAGAATTGAGGCTCCAGAGTCAGAATTGAGGCGCAAAAGTCAGAATTGAGGCGCCAGAGTCAGAATTGAGACGCCAAAGTCAGAATTGAGGCGCCAAAGTCAGAATTGAGGCGCCAAAGTCAGAATTGAGACGCCAAAGTCAGAACTGAGGCACCAAAGTCAGAATCGAGGCGCCAAAGTCATAATTGATGCGCCAAAGTCAGAATTGAGGCGCAAAAGTCAGAATTGAGGCGCCAAAGTCAGAATTGAGGCGCCAAAGTCAGAATTGAGGCACCAAAGTCAGAATTGAGGCGCCAAAGTCAGAATTGAGGCGCCAAAGTCAGAATCGAGACGCCAGAGTCAGAATTGAGGCGCCAAAGTCAGAATTGAGGCGCCAAAGTCAGAATTGAGGCGCCAAAGTCAGAATTTAGGAACCAGAGTCACAAATGAGACGCCAAAGTCAGAACTGAGGCGCCAAATTCAGAACTGAAGCACCAAAGTCAGAATTGAGGCGCCAGAGTCAGAACTGACGCGCCAGATCCAGGCACCTCAATTTCCAAACTTCCAAATTTCTCTTTAAGCAAGAATTGCCCGAAGTTTGTGGGTGGAAGCAGCTCCTTTTTCAATTTCAGCTGTCCATGACACTCAGTTGTGCGTGCCGGTGACAGGATTGTGACAGGATAGTGACAGGATTGTGACAGGAGTGGCAGAGTTCAGCCACTCAAGCCCGGCACCAGTGGATTGGATTAACTGCCTCTGCCTGACTTGCGCCGGCCAAAACTGTGCATGCAATATAGAGACTTCACGGACTCAAAGAAACCAAATAACTGAGCTCTGACTGAGGGCAGCTCGCCAGTCAGTCCAAAAAACCGCTGACATCTGCTGCCAAAAATACTCTTTCAAGTTCATTTTTTCGTCAATTTTTTTACATAACTCAAGTCAAATACGGTTGGGTGGCTGTTTTGGTGATCGGTCTGACTCTCTGGCTGGGGGCATGAAATTCTAGAGGATCTGGAGTTGAAACCTAATAGCCTGACATGCAATCCTGAACGACAGGAAGGACACAGGGACAACTAAAACTTGAAATTCAAACGAAAAAACGTTACTAATCTCTTGTCTATTTTTCTAGTGCTGTTTTTCCTGCATCCGTCAGGATTCATCAGAACCACAGATCTGTGTTTTAAAAGGTTTGCCGCTATCTCAGACTTTTGAAACTGGAACTCACGACTGAAAGGTCGGGGGTTCGATTCTGGACCCACTTGGAACAATTTGGGTCCATGAGCAAGACACTTAACTCTGCATTGCTTCAGTTCACCCAGCTGTAAAATGCAGGGTGCTAGCATTAGCTGGGGTAATTGAGGGTGTGTGTGGCGACCCCCCAGTCCTTGGACTGAACAGCCGTACGCAGCCTTCAGATGTACCACGAAATAGCTGCGGCTGAGCTGTCGGTTGCACATCTGGCAATTAGGTTAAGTTAGTAAGTTATTAGGCTATTAAGATATTAAATTATTAACCTTTGAAATGATCAATTTTTTTAAAAAAGGAATGCAACTATGAAATTTTTAGAAACGTTTGCACTTTTTTTCTTTTGGCAGCCTGGCATTGCTTCGATCGCCACTCGCTAGGCATTCTGCTCTGACCTGTCAGTCCTGACTGACAAACTTTGCCGGAGCCAAGCAAAGGGGAAACCAGAGAGAGAGACGGCTTTTATTAATTTTTCCTGCAACCCCACTTTGCCGCTCTTCGTCTCCTCCTCTGACTTTTTTCTGCTGCGATTCGGGCCGGCTCTCCGGTGCGCAGGTGCTAAAATTCCCCACGAGGTGAAAAGCACTAAAATGGTTTTACTGCTTGCCTGCGAAGCCAGCCTTATGGCTGCATGTCGCATTTCCTGCCCGACGTGGGAGCGGGAGGATTAGGATTAGGAAGTTCAGTTTTGTCAGTCCCCCCCCAAGCCAGAGACCCCTGAGGCTAGAAAATCAGCAATGCAACATGGTGTGCAACGCACTACGGACCGCATTTGCAGCCACCATATTCGGTTTATTTGTTTGACTTTTTTTCTAAAACTGGCTGGGAGAAACGGAAAAGTTGAAACGTACAGAACAGACAACATACTGGGATACAGCATACAGAACAGACAATATACAGCATACAGAACAGACAACATACAGCATACAGAACAGACAATATACAGCATACAGAACAGACAACATACAGCATACAGAACAGACAATATACAGCATACAGAACAGACAATATATAGCATACAGAACAGACAACATACAGCATACAGAACAGACAACATACAGCATACAGAACAGACAACATACAGCACACAGAACAGACAACATACAGCATACAGAACAGACAACATACAGCATACAGAACAGACAACATACAGCATACAGAACAGACAACATACAGCATACAGAACAGACAACATACAGCATACAGAACAGACAACATACAGCATACAGAACAGACAACATACAGCATACAGAACAGACAACATACAGCATACAGAACAGACAATATACAGCATACAGAACAGACAACATACAGCATACTCTGTCTTACTCTGTCTCCCCTGGCCAAGCAGTGAAGGCGGGCCAAACGGCTTTGTTTCAGTTTTTCTGATCGCCTCTTGGCGCGATTTATTCGCACCGCCAGCCGCGCTTCTGGCCTCTCCACTTTCTGAGGTGTTGGGGATCGTCCCACGGCCCCCCCTCGCATGATTATGCAGCTGTTGCTGCGAGCCAATCAAGCGCCTCCACCGACCCCCCCCCCCTGCAGCGAGCAAACAGAGAAGCGGCACAAGCGTGTGTGGCTCGTGGGGCTTCCTAGAGAGAAGTGCAATAAAGTGAAGTGGCGAGCGAAAGAAGTTAAGAGCGGCAAAAAGAAATCTTGACAACGGCTTGCCAGTGAGCTTCTCTGCTATTGTAAGTTTCTCTTTGGAAAGAACCGAGCGCCAGAGCAGAGCTATGCTTTACGAAGACCTGCTGACTCACATATCCAAGTCAGGCCCGGCCTACCGATGGATCATCACCGTGCTCATCGCCTTCCTATCCATGAAGTCCGCATTCGACATGTTCGTGTTGAACCTGGCCACCGCCAGCGTGCCCTACCACTGCGCCGAAGCGCTGGTGGACGGCGCCGTGCAGCCCTGGTCGGAGGTGCTCGCCAACAACACCTTCGCTACCAATTTTAGCATCAACGATTTCACCTGTCAGCGGCCGAAGTTCGTGCGCGGCTTGGACGGCTCGCTGCACATGGCCATGGCCTCGGCGGCTGGCGGCAATGGGTCGACCGCGACGCCCAAGGAGGAGGTCTGCGGCGCCTGGACGTTTAGGCCGGACCCACCCGAGCGGTGGACAATGTTCATGGAGTACGAGATGGTGTGCGACCGCAAGTACCTGATGGACCGCATGCAGACCGTCATGCAGTTCGGCATCTGCCTGTCGACAATATTCGGTCCTCTGGGCGACATTCTCGGTCGGAAGCCGCTGCTCGTGGCCTTCTGCTACCTGGATCTCACCTGCAACATAGCCGTGATCTTCGTCCGCAATCTCACCCTGCAGATGGTGCTCAGATTCTGCATGGGTTTCGGCGCGCCCGCCGTGCTCATTGGGATCATACTCATCACGGAGCTGGTGGCGGAGGACTATCGCGGTATCCATGGCAACCTAGTCTGGACTCTGTGGGTGTTCGCTTACAGCGGCTCAGCAGCAATCAGCTACTTTATCTACAACTGGCGCATTCAAATGGTGGTAGTCGTGCTCATCATCGGAGCGGGGTACGCCACCTACATCCCGGTGCTGCCGGAGTCACCGCGTTGGCTGCTCACTCGTGGTAAAACCAAGCGAGCTAAGAAGATTCTGAAAGAGGTCAGCAAGTACTCGGGCTGCAAAGAGGTGCTCAATGAGTTCAACTTCGAGCACAACGAGCTGGTTGATCCACCGGAGCACACGAACGAGCGGGAGGAGCAGAGCTGCATCTTTAAGTTCATACCGCGAGAGAACCTGTGCCGCCTGGATTACCTTGTCACCGTGGGCGTTGTGACCTTCAACTTCTTCACCGTGTCGCTTGTCTACTTCGCCCTGTCGTTCAAGCGCGATTTTATCACCAATAATCCGTACCTGAACGTGCTGATCTCTGGCCTGCTTGAGCTGCCGGCCTACATCCTGGCCTGGCAGCTCACGAACAGGGCCGGCCGCAAGTACACCTGTCTCGGCACCATGGCTTTCTGCGGTGTCGGCCTCATAATTCTGCCTTATGTGCCCACCGACCCGGAAGTGGTGTTTCAGGGCAGTAGCGTCCTGGCTATCGCCATCAAGTTCAGCGTCACCGTAGCCTTCAGCGTCCTGGCTGTCTACGGCTCCGAGGTGCTGCCAACCAAAGTTCGCAGCTGCTCATTCTTCTTCGCCTGCTTTCTGATGCGCTCGGCTCAAATCCTTGCCCCGGAGCTGGGCGGAGCTCTGGCCCAATGGTACATCCACCTGCCCTACCTGCTCTATGGTGTGATCTCGGTTCTGGCCAGCCTAGCTATCCTGCTGCTGCCCGAGACCAAGGACAAGCCCATGCCCAACACCGTGGCCGAGATGGAACAGGTGGGCTGTCCCTGCTGCGTGTCGGGCAGCGATGAGGCGGAGCGGCAGGGAGCATCGGCTGGGGAGGCCTGCGGCGAAGAGATGAAGCCGCTAAGAGTGTGAGAGTCTGCAGGGGGAGGCTGTTTTATAAAGCCAAGTTCGATCCTAGGATCCAGCAGAACTTGAGAGTGAGCGGTTTCATAAAGAAAAGTTAACCTGAAGACGATAGGCACAAACTAGCTTAGCTAATATGAATCAGAAGAGATTTTACAGGGTGATCAAAAGCTTAAATTTAGGAGGCATCGAAAATGTTTCAATACCTGATTCTACACTGTACTTATTTGCAGTCCCATGGCCTTGCAGGTTCAAATTGACTCGAATTTAATACCGAGCATTTATAAAAACAGTCTTGGGACGCAGCTTATAAAACGCCCCCATGTTTTGAGTTTAACCGTTTGTTTTAAATTTGAAAAGGCAGTCTCAACGTTTGTTATTTTGTATTCGTTCGAACTAACTAGCTATCAACTCAAATTTTTTTTGCAACTTTTCGAAACGTTCATCCTTTGTTCTCATTTTTTATTATGTAAATTTGCTCTGTTGTAGATTAGAAGGCATGTTTGCTGTTCTATTTAACATATAGTTAATCCGCTTCAAACTTTATAGATATAAACAAAGTGTTTTCGTTTTCTGTCTAAAAGATTTTTAATAGCATTCATTAATTTAAACGGATTATTTAAAAAAACAATCATATTTAAATTAGTTGTACTTTTACTTGTAAAAAAATAATTTTTGGAATTGTTGCGTTTTTTCTTTGTTGGTAATTTTAGTTTAACAATGCTAGTTTTTTTAGTTTTTAGTTTTATCTGATTTTTTCGTCACTATATGTTATGTATATGCTGGCAACTTCTTTAATGTACCTAATTGTTATAATCATTGCTTATCAGTTTTATTAAGACACGATCGTATTTAAAATATAAAAATATTACATTACTTTTAAGTAACATATTTAAAAATCATATCACCCAATTGCGCCTAAAACACAAACTTGTCATATAATGCTTTCTGTTTGTGCAACCCTTTCGCAGAAACAGAAAGAGAGTCCAGGCGATCTACTGGTCTGTAACCATGCTGTTTAAATTAGCCGAACTGACGCACTGTATTGAAATTTATTTTACATTACAATTTTAACTTTAGTAGACATAGTTTAAATGGTTGATAAAATATATATGTTAATACATTTAAATACAATCAATCAAGAGGTGTAATTATTGCGTTTGAAACAACTACGATATCACTGGAGTATCTGTCGTTGTAAGCTTTCCGACAGTTCAATTTCTGAAAAGGCAGCACTTACATGTATCAGTAAACTCGATAGAACTAGAATTCGGTTCTGATATGGCGGAGCCTTCGCTAAGTTAGCTTTGCTGACGGCGGCCGAGACAAAGAAAGAATTCTGTCTCAAATCGTCTTTTCTTAGCCAATAAGGAGCTGCGGTAAACGCTCGATGATAAGCGCTCTAGATAAGATTTTCGAACTCAAGTGTGCATGCTTATATCCAGCTTAATGTACGTTTGCAGAATACTACTGATTTGCTGACAGAGGCGTGATAAGGATAATATGTAACTGGTTTGTTTTTTTGAACTGGGTCTCACACAGTTTTTTAAATAGAACTCAGCAGCTTTAGCACCAGGGGCTTAATTAATTAGCACCGGGGGCTTTAGCCCCGGGGGCTTTAGCACCAGAAGCTTTAGCACCAGAGGCTTAGAACCGGGGCTTTAGCACCAGGGGCTTTAGCACCAGGGGCTTTAGCACCAGGGGCTTTAGCACCAGGGGCTTTAGCACCAGGGGCGCCATTGTCAGTGACACCATACGCCTCTGCTACATCTATAATGCCTGCTTAATTTTGCCCCATCGAAGCGAAAATATGAATTTATTCCTATGCCTACATCTTGACCTCATTTCTTTAAGACGCTGAACACCCTACCCTTCATTCCCTACAGAAACTGTCCAAAACTGGATTAAAACAAATTCACTCCCGGTTCGGTCGGATCTGACCTGGACTTTGCTTCCGTCCACAGAAATGTTGAAGCAAAAATCCACCCCAAAGTCTGGCACCGCAGCCCTTTGAAAATGTCACTGCATGCAGTGGCTTTGCAGGGGCACGCGGGGACAAGAGGTCAGTGCAGCGGCTTTAATCCCGATTTCGTCATGTTTCAAACTAAATAAAATTCGACCATCTGTGAAAATCTTCTAGCAGATTTTCGATATTCCTGACTTGCATGAAGTTTAACAGAAAGATTGCATGTGCGCCTCCGGGATGTTCTTTCGCTTCCTCTCTGCCAGCTGGCTTTGCAATGCAAAAGTAAACTTTTGACAGCAGGACAAAGCCAGAATTATTTATTGGGGTGGGGCGCCAGCGCGAGGAAATAGTAAAGTACTGAGGGGCTTTAGCACCAAGGGGCTTTAGCACCAAGGGGCTTTAGCACCAAGGGGCTTTAGCACCAAGGGGCTTTAGCACCAAGGGGCTTTAGCACCAAGGGGCTTTAGCACCAAGGGGCTTTAGCACCAAGGGGCTTTAGCACCAAGGGGCTTTAGCACCAAGGGGCTTTAGCACCAAGGGCTTTAGCACCCAGAGGCGCCAGAAACAAGGGGCGCCAGCACCAAGAGGCGCCAGCACCAGAGGCGCCAGCACCAGAGGCGCCAGCACCAGAGGCGCCAGCACCAGAGGCGCCAGCACCAGAGGCGCCAGCACCAGAGGCGCCAGCACCAGAGGCGCCAGCACCAGAGGCGCCAGCACCAGAGGCGCCAGCACCAGAGGCGCCAGCACCAGAGGCGCCAGCACCAGAGGCGCCAGCACCAGAGGCGCCAGCACCAGAGGCGCCAGCACCAGAGGCGCCAGCACCAGAGGCGCCAGCACCAGAGGCGCCAGCACCAGAGGCGCCAGCATCAATGGGGCGCCAGCACCAACAGGCGCCAGCAACAAGAGGCTCCAGCAACAAGAGGCGCCAGCACCAAGAGGCTCCAGCAACAAGGGGCGCCTGCAGCAACAAGAGGCGCCAGCACCAATAGGCTCCAGCAACAAGAGGCGCCAGCACCAATAGGCTCCAGCAACAAGAGGCTCCAGCAACAAGAGGCGCCAGCACCAAGAGGCTCCAGCAACAAGGGGCGCCAGCACCAAGAGGCGCCAGCACCAAGAGGCGCCAGCACCAAGAGGCGCCAGCACCAAGAGGCGCCAGCAACAAGAGGCGCCAGCAACAAGAGGCGCCAGCAACAAGCGCCAGCACCCATAGGCGCTAACAGTTCAAGCAGCTCAGGAGTGTGCAGTATTGCTTAACGGAGATTTTTAAGCGGTGGATATCCGGCCACTTCATGGTTGAGACATCACTTTCTTAACACTGTACCTGAGCTGTATCTGAATGCGCTGAAGTCACGATTGACAACCAGACTGTGCCATGGTCCATCACCTTGCGCACCCCGGGGTTCTCAAACTAAAATAAACAGCTGCTACATGTAGCTTGTATGAATGAATAATCAAACTACATTATAAAGCTCCGCCCGGACTTTATCGTCAAGGTGTTGATTAGCTAGTCAGTGAAATAATCTGGCTTGTTTATTAGCACTACTCGTTAAGTATAAACTTGCAGTCGGTCTTTGATTGACAACTGCTGTGCTGTAAAATGATTATTCTGGTATTGACTTCATGCTTAAAAATTAATATATTATCGTTAATATTTTTCTGGCGTGCATTTGCTACACTAGCCTACTTATAGTAGTTATTATCGAGAAATCAATGGGGTGATTATTTAGAAATTATTGTGGTGATTATCGAGAAATCAATGAGGTGATTATTGAGAATTCAATGGGGTAATTATCAAGAAATCAATGGGATGATTATCGAGAATTTTTTGGTGATTATCGAGAATTTTTTGGGTGATTATCGAGAATTTTTTGGGTGATTATCGAGAAATCAATGAAGTGATTATTGAGAAATCAATAGGGTGATTATCGAGAAATCAATGGGGTGATTATCGAGAAATCAATGGGGTGATTATCGAGAAATCAATAGGGTGATTATCGAGAAATCAATGGGGTGATTATCGAGAAATCAATAGGGTGATTATCGAGAAATCAATGGTGTGATTATCGAGAAATCAATAGGGTGATTATCGAGAAATCAATGGTGTGATTATCGAGAAATTATTGTGGTGATTATCGAGAAATCAATAGGGTGATTATCGAGAAATCAATAGGGTGATTATCGAGAAATCAATGGGGTGATTATCGAGAAATTAATATGGGACATTTTTCGCATAATTACAGATTTTCAAAGGGCTGAAAGAACTCTAGAAGCGCGACGGGCTGATTCAGAAAGCTGTGTTTACGTTTTCGTGGCTACTTCAGGTCAAAGAGTTACACTATCAGATTTCACAGAACCGGATCTCTGCCCCATCCCCCTACGCAGCTTAGAATTAATTTTACTGTTTTTTTAAGTGCAAGTGAAACAAAAAATCTTTGTTCTTTAAGGTGGGCTGGATGAATCCGGAAATTTCCGGATTTTCGTGATTATTCATATTTTTGATCTTTTGAGTGATAAAAATATGAAAATATATATACAGCTACCATAAGGAAAGGCAAACTAGAACAGACGTAGACAAGTAGATTAGTAGACAAAGTGAACCCACGGAAAGTAGACAGGTAGACAAGCTGAATACATGGACAGGTAGACAGGTAGACAAGGGTGAATATATGGACAGGTAGGCAGGGTAGACAAGGTGAATACATGGACAGGTAGGCAGGTAGATAAGGGTGAATATATGGACAGGTAGGCAGGTAGATAATGGTGAATACGTGGACAGGTAGGCAGGTAGACAAGGTGAATAAACGGACAAGTAGACAGGGTAGACAAGGGTGAATATATGAACAGGTAGGCAGGGTAGACATGCTTAATACATGGACAGGTAGGTATAGATAGACAAAGTGCACACATGGACAGTAACGAGCTAGATGGAGAAATTTGTCACAAAAAAGTAAACCTATCAAGTTTCAATTGGACACATAAAAGCAGATTGATTATACAATAAATGTAACTAAGACCAAAAAGGAGGGTGGCAAGAGGGCAGATTACAAAGCTGTCTTTCGTATCTCTCTCCCTTGAACGAAAGTTACAATATGTGAATATTATAGCCTAAAAGGATACAGTGGTGCAACATGTACGAGTATGCAGGGTACATTGTGACATTGTGCCATCGCTGAGAAAGCAGCCGTATAATGTTATTAAGACGTTGAAAGGACGCACAGGCACACACTAAGAGAAACCCGCATACTTGTTGGAAAAAACCCGAGAACCCGTCTAAAATTAGCGTCATGGAAAATTCCCACAGGCCGGGCGGAGGGGCGAGAAAGACAGACTGAATGAACTGTGGGTTAATGGCATGCAGCTTTGAGGGGAGGCAGCGCTAGGATGCGATGAGGTTTTCCGGAGTACAGTGTGGGGCAGAGAAGCTGACAAGTAGTGTTCCGAGTGGCTGCAGACCTCAAGTGTACAATCATACAGTAATAGCCAGCAGATAAATACAATGCAATGATGCGGAGTACTGCACACTCCCAGCTCCAGCTGTTCTCGCCGTTCTCTGTCTCGCTCACTTTTTTCCGGCTGTCGCTAAACATTTTGTAGGTCAGCAGCCCCGGCCGACCAGCCCATTGTTTTGCTGTAAAACATTGCTGAAAGCACTTAAACATTTGCAGACCGTATGGTAGAGGCTGCTCAGCTATCCGAATCATCAAAGTCCGAGGGCAGTGCAAATCGGAAGCAACAACGGTAAGTTGTTCACTGGGAGGCTTTGGGAAAAGGCAGAGAAAGATTTTGTCCGCCTGTTCTGTCTGTAAGGGGTTAAATCGTACGAGGCTCAACATAGGCTGCGTGTACTTTAACCTCGTTTCCCAGTCTGCCCGAACTGGACCAGCGCATTTCACGTAGACCCCATCGCCACCTCGTATTGCAGACATATGAACAGGCTGGATCGCCAGATTAAAATAGTCAGTAGAGATGAATTACGAAGAACTGCTGAAGCAAATCTCCAAGTCGGGGCCCGGCTACCGCTGGACCATCACCATCCTGCTGTCCGTGCTGTCCATGAAGTCCGCATTCGACATGTTCGTGACGAACTTGGCTACGGCTAGCGTGCCGTTCCACTGCGCCCAAGCGATCGTGGACAATCAGACTTTGTCCTGGACTGACGTCCTTGCAAATAACAGCTTCGCGTTGAATTTTAGCATCGAGCAGTTCACCTGCAGAGCGCCGAGGTTCTGGCGCGGCGCTGACGGTCTGTTGAACCTGGAGGATGACTTTCAGAACGATTCGAGCTCCGCTGCCGCCACCGGGACTGAGAAGTGCGAGGCGTGGCAGTTCAACCCCGACCACCCGGACCGGTGGACCATGCTGATCGAGTACGAAATGGTCTGCGATAGGCAGTATCTCAACGACCGAATGCAGACGGTGCTGCAGTTCGGCGTCTTCCTGTCCACCCTGGTCGGGCCTCTGGGCGATCTGCTCGGCCGCAAGACAGTGCTTGTGGCTTTCTGCTACCTCAACCTGGCATGCAACCTGGCTGTGGTCTTCGTCAAGGATCTCACCGCCCAGATGGTGCTCAGATTCTTCATGGGCTGTGGCGACCCCGCCCTGCTTATGGGCCTCATACTCATCACGGAGCTGGTCGGGGAAAACTACCGCAGCCTGCACGGCAACATGTTCTGGATGACCTGGGTGGTGGCCTACAGCAGCTCTGCCGCAATTAGCTACTACATGCTGAACTGGCGACACCAGATGATGGCCGTGGTGGTCATCACGGGCCTGAGCTTCGCCACCTACATCCCGGTGCTGCCCGAGTCGCCTCGCTGGCTGCTCACCCGGGGCAAGACGCGTCGGGCGGAGAAAATTCTCCGACAGGTGTGCAAATTTTCAGGCTGCCCGAACGCGTTGGACAAGTTCGAACTGACCGACAACGAATTTGTCAACAGCGGCGAAGACTCCGCGTCCTCAAGGCGCATCCTCAAGTGCCTGCCCAAGGAGAACATCTTCAACGCCGATTATTTGATCACCCTGGCCGTGGTTACTGTCAACTTTTTCACCGCCGCATTTGTCTATCACGCCATGTGCTTTCAGCGCGACTTCATCACCTTGGATCCGTACCTGAACGTGCTCATCTCCGGCCTGTTGGAGGTGCCGGCCTACCTCATCGCCTGGCAGATGATCAATCGAATTGGTAGGAAGCCAACCACCGTGATCACCATGTGCTTCTGCGGCCTGGGCCTCATCCTCATGCCATTCATTCCCAGAGACCCCAGCGTGGTGTTCCAGGCGCACAGCTGCGTGGCCATCGCGGTGAAGTTCAGCATCACCGTCGCCTACAGCGAGCTGAACGTCTACGGCTCCGAGGTGCTGCCCACGACCGTGCGCAGCTGCTCGCTGTTCTTTGCATTCAGCGTGATGGGCCTCGGCCAGTTCATGGCCCCGGAGCTGGGCGGCATCCTGTCCCAGGTGTACCCGCACCTGCCCAGCCTGCTGTACGGATCGGTCACCGTCTTGGCCGGCCTGGCGGCGCTGCTACTGCCGGAGTCACGTGGCCGCGCCATGCCAAACACCGTAGCGCAGATGCGGCCTGTCGGCTGCCGTTGCGGCGGGCGCGGCGGCGCTTTGAGCACCGGCTCCGCTTTAAACGATGACGTCATCAGCATCGACATGGAGCAGCGGGCGGAGCAGCCGAAGGAGGAGGAGGACGATGAAGACGACAGCAGCCAAGAGTATCCGGGCGGATCCAGCGACGAAGAGGAGATCAAACTGCAGAAGAAGTCGTCAAAGCCGAAGTCACAATCGAAGCAGAGCGACCAGATGAAAGTGGAGCTGGCTTGAGTAATAAATTACACTTTTGAAGGCCGATTTTTGAATTCAAAATAACTGTGTGGAAATCCAAGCAAAGCGCTGAAAAGGACAGGACAGCATTATAGCTACTCAAGTTGTTGTCCTTAAAAGAAAAAAAATTGTTTAAAAAATCGGCCTTCAAAAATTTCTTATTTAGAGAAGCTGCTGCACTGCAAAATGCGCCACAGCTCGTAAATCGTTTTTCTACACTTTTCTAATTAGTTTTGCTTAGATCTTAAGCACGCGCGTGTGTAGCAACTGTTTAGCCGCTTAAAATAGACATTTATCATTTTTTTACGGTAGCCATCAATAAATGCACTTTTAAAAATGCTGCGGTTACGGCTGGTGCAATCCGAGATGCTCAATGCAATGTTCAACCAAGGGGCGTAGTCAAGGATCCAGTTGACTGGCAAAAGTACCTCCTTGCAGCAGTTCATTCAAATGAGATTGGCGCTTACTCAAATGAGATTGGCGCTTACTCAAATGAGATTGGCGCTTACTCAAATGAGATTGGCGCTTACTCAAATGAGATTGGCGCTTACTCAAATGAGATTGGCGCTTACTTAAATGAGATTGGCGCTTACTTAAATGAGATTGGCGCTTACTCAAATAAGATTGGCGCTTACTCAAATAAGATTGGCGCTTACTCAAATGAGATTGGCGCTTACTCAAATGAGATTGGCGCTTACTCAAATGAGATTGGCGCTTACTCAAATGAGATTGGCGCCTACTCAAATGATATCAGCTGCTACTTAGAGGCGCTCCTATTCCCAATGAAGAATCCTGGCTACGCCTAGCAACTGTTTTACTGGGGCTACTGGGGCTGAATTGGAATCTCGGCTTGGCTCAGCTCGTGCAATTAATGCCATTGAGGGCCAACCCCCAAGGCACAGTGAAGTGTACATGCCTAACGATAAAATAAAGTTAGGGCCGCTGTACACTCCTGTGTGAGTGTGTGCCTGCTCAGGGGAGTCGGCGGAATGGGCAGTAATGCCTATCGCCAGTTGTGTGACAATGCCGCTTAGGGTGCCTCTAACAAAAAGTAACTGCTGTGCTGTAATGGGCCTTCTTGCTTTAATATACGAGCCAGCTTATTGCACAAGTCATTTCACACCAGCTGCGTCACTCTGAAACTGAAGGTTTTTTGACAGGTTTTCAATGGCTGAACTTTTATATAATAGCTGTAACCAACAAGTTTTAGTTACAGTTCCAATTTTAGTTTAGTTTGCACACCTGCAGCTTGTGTTATAGTGAACGCCCACACTATGCCTTTATCTTTAATCAGATTATCGATTTTCAGAGAAGAAGCTGTTTGATCGCTAAAGAGCTTTCCTGCCTTTCTCTATCTAGATTTTTTTCTCAGTCGAAATACTGTAATGCCTTCTTTATAACTTTTTGTAAGAAGTTCACCTTTTGCATACCTACCTGATTTTACCGTCAAGAGAGAAAAAATATTTCAATTTCATTTATACTGTATGAGCACCGAAAATAAAAAA
>NIVC01000006.1:342500-412500 GCA_002269645.1 Macrostomum lignano | reverse complement strand
ACAGCTCGGACTGGCAGCCGGCCTTGGAGACGGCGTGGCTGGAGAACTGGATGGCCGGGCCGGCGTAATCGGCCTGGAAATCGCGAACTGACGGACGAATGCAGGCGTGAATTCGGCTGCCAAGGACGTACACCTGCGGTTGAAGGGGGCGGTGAAGGGGCAGATTATCTGGTAGTGAAGGGGCGGATTATCTGCCAGTGAAGGGGCGGATTATCTGGCAGTGAAGGGGCGGATTATCTGGCGGTGAAGGGGCGGATTATCTGGTAGTGAAGGGGCGGATTATCTGCCAGTGAAGGGGCGGATTATCTGGTAGTGAAGGGGCGGATTATCTGCCAGTGAAGGGGCGGATTATCTGGTAGTGAAGGGGCGGATTATCTGCCAGTGAAGGGGCGGATTATCTGGCAGTGAAGGGGCGGATTATCTGGCAGTGAAGGGGCGGATTATCTGGCGGTGAAGGGGCAGATTATCTGGTAGTGAAGGGGCGGATTATCTGCCAGTGAAGGGGCGGATTATCTGGTAGTGAAGGGGCGGATTATCTGGTAGTGAAGGGGCGGATTATCGGATAGTGAAGGGGCGGATTATCTGGTAGTGAAGGGGCGGATTATCGGATAGTGAAGGGGCGGATTATCGGATAGTGAAGGGGCGGATTATCGGATAGTGAAGGGGCGGATTATCGGATAGTGAAGGGGCAGATTATCTGGCAGTGAAGGGGCGGATTATCTGGCAGTGAAGGGACGGATTATCTGGCAGTGAAGGGGCGGATTATCTGGTAGTGAATGAGCGGATTATCGGATAGTGAAGGGGCGGATTATCGGATAGTGAAGGGGCGGATTATCGGATAGTGAAGGGGCGGATTATCGGATAGTGAAGGGGCGGATTATCGGATAGTGAAGGGGCGGATTATCGGATAGTGAAGGGGCAGATTATCTGGTAGTGAAGGTGTGGATCATCTGGTAGTGAAGGGGCGGATTATCTGGTAGTGAAGGGGCAGATTATCTGGTAGTGAAGGGGCAGATTATCTGGTAGTGAAGGGGCAGATTATCTGGTAGTGAAGGTGAAGATTATCTGGTAGTGAAGGTGTGGATTATCTGGTAGTGAAGGTGTGGATTATCTGGCAGTGAAGGGGCAGATTATCTGGTAGTGAAGGGGCAGATTATCTGGTAGTGAAGGGGCAGATTATCTGGTAGTGAAGGTGTGGATTATCTGGCAGTGAAGGGGCAGATTATCTGGTAGTGAAGGGGCAGATTATCTGGTAGTGAAGGGGCAGATTATCTGGTAGTGAAGGGCAGATTATCTGGTAGTGAAGGGGCAGATTATCTGGTAGTGAAGGGGCGGATTATCTGGTAGTGAAAGGGGAGATTATCGGATAGTGAAGGGGCAGATTATCTGGCAGTGAAGGGGCGGATTATCTGGCAGTGAAGGGACGGATTATCTGGCAGTGAAGGGGCGGATTATCTGGTAGTGAATGAGCGGATTATCGGATAGTGAAGGGGCGGATTATCGGATAGTGAAGGGGCGGATTATCGGATAGTGAAGGGGCGGATTATCGGATAGTGAAGGGGCGGATTATCGGATAGTGAAGGGGCGGATTATCGGATAGTGAAGGGGCAGATTATCTGGTAGTGAAGGTGTGGATCATCTGGTAGTGAAGGGGCGGATTATCTGGTAGTGAAGGGGCAGATTATCTGGTAGTGAAGGGGCAGATTATCTGGTAGTGAAGGGGCAGATTATCTGGTAGTGAAGGTGAAGATTATCTGGTAGTGAAGGTGTGGATTATCTGGTAGTGAAGGTGTGGATTATCTGGCAGTGAAGGGGCAGATTATCTGGTAGTGAAGGGGCAGATTATCTGGTAGTGAAGGGGCAGATTATCTGGTAGTGAAGGTGTGGATTATCTGGCAGTGAAGGGGCAGATTATCTGGTAGTGAAGGGGCAGATTATCTGGTAGTGAAGGGGCAGATTATCTGGTAGTGAAGGGGCAGATTATCTGGTAGTGAAGGGGCAGATTATCTGGTAGTGAAGGGGCGGATTATCTGGTAGTGAAAGGGGAGATTATCGGATAGTGAAGGGGCAGATTATCTGGCAGTGAAGGGGCGGATTATCTGGCAGTGAAGGGACGGATTATCTGGCAGTGAAGGGGCGGATTATCTGGTAGTGAATGAGCGGATTATCGGATAGTGAAGGGGCGGATTATCGGATAGTGAAGGGGCGGATTATCGGATAGTGAAGGGGCGGATTATCGGATAGTGAAGGGGCGGATTATCGGATAGTGAAGGGGCGGATTATCGGATAGTGAAGGGGCAGATTATCTGGTAGTGAAGGTGTGGATCATCTGGTAGTGAAGGGGCGGATTATCTGGTAGTGAAGGGGCGGATTATTTGGCAGTAAAGGGGCGGATTATCTGGTAGTGAAGATGAAGATTATCTGGTAGTGAAGGTGTGGATTATCTGGTAGTGAAGGTGTGGATTATCTGGCAGTGAAGGGGCAGATTATCTGGTAGTGAAGGGGCAGATTATCTGGTAGTGAAGGGGCAGATTATCTGGTAGTGAAGGTGTGGATTATCTGGCAGTGAAGGGGCAGATTATCTGGTAGTGAAGGGGCAGATTATCTGGTAGTGAAGGGGCAGATTATCTGGTAGTGAAGGGGCAGATTATCTGGTAGTGAAGGGGCAGATTATCTGGTAGTGAAGGGGCGGATTATCTGGTAGTGAAGGGGCAGATTATCTGGTAGTGAAGGGGCAGATTATCGGATAGTGAAGGGGCAGATTATCTGGCAGTGAAGGGGCAGATTATCTGGTAGTGAAGGGGCAGATTATCTGGTAGTGAAGGGGCAGATTATCTGGTAGTGAAGGGGCAGATTATCTGGTAGTGAAGGGGCAGATTATCTGGTAGTGAAGGGGCAGATTATCTGGTAGTGAAGGGGCAGATTATCTGGTAGTGAAGGGGCAGATTATCTGGTAGTGAAGGGGCAGATTATCTGGTAGTGAAGGGGCAGATTATCTGGTAGTGAAGGGGCAGATTATCTGGTAGTGAAGGTGTGGATTATCTGGCAGTGAAGGGGCAGATTATCTGGTAGTGAAGGGGCAGATTATCTGGTAGTGAAGGGGCAGATTATCTGGTAGTGAAGGGGCAGATTATCTGGTAGTGAAGGTGTGGATTATCTGGTAGTGAAGGGGTGGATTATCTGGTAGTGAAGGGGTGGATTATTTGGTAGTGAAGGGGTGGATTATTTGGTAGTGAAGGGGCGGATTATCTGGTAGTGAAGATGAGGATTATCTGGTAGTAAAGAATCAGGAAATGAGTCTGGATTATCGGACCGAAATAAAGGAAATTATCAATGCTTACCTTGATAATCCTAGCACCATGATTGACAAACTCCTGAGCCACCAAGGGCGGCCGCAGGTCGGCCAGCTGTCCGGCATTGAACACCAGCGACATACTGTGCGCCTCCGCTCCGGAGGCCAGATGCGGCTTGCACAGCAGCGGGAAGCGGAGCGCGCCGTTGGAGTCGGCGACGGGGTCGCCAGGGTTCTGGACGAGGGCGTAGCGGGGCACGAACACCCGCTGGCGCAGCGGCTCGGGGCATGCGGCGACGCATCTGTAAATTTCACGGCGTGGAAGGATTTGTGTACGTGCGTGGGCGGGCAGGTGTACCGGTACAAGTGCCTGTGTGTGTCTGTGTACATGTACCTTGGCGGGCAGGTGTACCGGTACAAGTGCCTGGGTGTGTGTACATGTGCGTGGGCAGGTATGTGTACATGTGCGTGGGCGGGCAGGTGTACATGTGCGTGGGCAGGTATGTGTACATGTTCGTGGGCGGGTATGTGTACATGTGCGTGGGCGGGTGTGTACATTTGCGCGTACGTATGCTTGGGCGGATATGCGTATAATGTACATCACATATGCGTGGCAGTTTACTGTTACATTTGCATGGGCGAAGATGTACATATGACTGGGAGGATATCCGAATGTACATCTGCTTGGGCGGGAATGCATTTAAGTACGTGGACAGATGTGTATGCATGTGATTTGGCTACTTAACATATTCTAACCAAATGCGGATTAATCAATCGAACACAATAGGCAAATTTATTTTGCCCCAGCACACCTGGACATAGCTTGGCACTGGGCAAAGCGGTACAGCAGCATGGACTCGAGGCCGCGCAGAGGGTCCAACAGAACCAACTCGGAGCCTCTTGCCTCTATCCAAGCTTTAAACCGCCGGACACGATCGATCGATTCGGGTTTATTCGAGGTCAATTCCGAGTGAATCTTGTGCAGCACAACTCTATAGCGACTGCCCGACTGCAGCAGTTCGTCTAAATCTAGTCGGTGGAATCGAACCCCAGACGGCGGATTCTGACGGCACCGTTCGAAGAGGCGCAGCTTGCGCTCCTTCTCGTCGGACAGAAGGACGGCCACCTCAATTGGAGGCCGGTCCGCTGCGGCGGACGAAGCAACTTCGGCAGACTGAAAGAGCGAATAAGTGACGTTTTAATTGCATAATCAATCAATCGCCTATTTTGCTACTTATTCAGAAAGTAGTAGAGTACGAATAGAGCCACTATTGCTACAAAAAGACTGGTGCTGAAGTAATGCTGAGCTCTGGGCACTAACTAACTTATACTATAGTATGTGTACCGTACATGCACGCTATCCTCTCTTCTCCCTCCGCTCTTCCCAATTACTCCGCACCCAGCCCAACTCTGCGTTGCGTGGCGCAACTTGTGTCACTGAAAAGTCAATACTGAGCTGGAATTTACTGCGCACTCTCAAAGCCAAAGGTGGCGACTTTTTAATGTTGTTGAGTATATATCCTTTTCTAGTAAGAACTAAAATCATAAGAATATAACAGACACAGATAATTGGTGAAAAGACAGTTGACCTTTCACCTCAAACTGCCCCATTTCTATGAATTTCGCGTTTGAAGATGCATTTGCGCGACTCAAACACACGGATGTGGAGACCGAGAAGCAAAAAAAAATTGAAACCGAAATATAGCATTTCTTTATTCTTTTAACGATCTTTCGGAAACGGGCTTCCTCAATTGACTGTTCAGTTGTGTGGGTAGTAGCTGGATAATTTTAAAAATAAATGCCTTAAAACAGCTCTTTCTCCGTTCTCTGTTAATGTTGGAAGAAACCTTGCAGTTTCTCAACAGCACTCTTCTGCAAGTGGCACCTCTTTGCTTCATTGTGCTTGAAGCGTTATGCCTGACAAGTTATATGCTTTCTCTGTTTCCCCACGCGTTGAGATAAAAATTGTCGATGATAGAAGGCAAATGTTGATGGGCTAAAGCTAATGTGTCCAATATCAGTATGGGCCATATACAATGTTCTGATCTGAACGTTGATTTTGTACCATAAACGATTATAAACGTAATTTCTCAAAAGGTCTCAAATGCATGGTGATGGCCTTAGGAGTCTAGGACTAAACTCGTAGAGGGGAACTGGGAAGCGAAGTTGATTTACAATCACCGAAGCGAACTTAAGTACATAGCTTAGCTTATTAGACAAGCTGAAGCAAGACCAGCGATGAGTCAGCAGCAAGTTGCCAGTTCCGGCGATATGTCGCAGAGAATATCAAACGCTAGCGTCACTCCAGCAACTGTTAGCATCTATTACTGCGACAGAAATCGTGTGGGCCGTCAACCTCTTGGCACTGGCAGGTTGCTATCGGTACAGATTGACACTGATTTCGAATCCAATGAGCATTTATTAGCTCTCGTACAGCCTGACCAGGCAGTGCGGTCTCGTTTATTAGCCTGGCCGGAGAGCGTCAAACGGAACGGCATTTTGTTAGGCTTTTATACGGCTAATATTAATAAGGCGGCAAGTTCAAAGGTGGCGGCGACTTCAAAGACAATAAAAGAGTCGGCGGCAACTTCAAGCACGCCGGAGTTAATGAAATGGTTCGAAACTTCAAATATTACGGAGACAATAAAAGATTCCGGTACTTCAAAGACGCCGGAGACAATAAAAGAGTTGGCGGCAACTTCAAAGACGTCGGAGACAATAAAAGTGTCGGCTAGTTCAAAGACGCCAGAGACAATAAAAGAGCCGGTGGCAACTTTAAAAACGCTGGAGACAATAAAAGAGCCGGCGGAAACTTCAAAGACGTCGGAGACAATAAAAGAGTCGGCGGCAACTTCAAAGACGTCGGCGGCAACTTCAAAGACGTCGGCGGCAACTTCAAAGACGTCGGCGGCAACTTCAAAGACGTCGGAGACAATAAAAGAGCCGGCGGCAACTTCAAAGACGTCGGAGACAATAAAAGAGCCGGTGGCAACTTCAAAGACGCTGGAGACAATAAAAGAGCCGGCGGAAACTTCAAAGACGTCGGAGACAATAAAAGAGTCGGCGGCAACTTCAAAGACGTCGGGGGCAACTTCAAAGACGTCGGAGACAATAAAAGAGTCGGCGGCAACTTCAAAGACGTCGGGGGCAACTTCAAAGACGTCGGAGACAATGAAAGAGCCGGCGGCAACTTCAAAGACGTCGGAGACAATAAAAGAGTCGTCAAATTCAGTTGCTGGCATGTTGGGTCGCATAGGCTACGGATACCTATTAAATTGTTGCAACAAGGACTGCAGTTTGCTCAAATTTACAGTGGTCAAATCTTTGTCAGCAAGCAAGTCGAAAAATAGGCTGAAGTTGTATTGAATACCTGAGACACTTTAATGCAATTTAGTAGCATAACTATTTTTATTATTTTTCCTATGCTGCAAGCCCCACTATCTTACTAGACAACTAGCATAACATTACCTTTTTATTTTTTAGGATAAAACACTTACCTACACCATAATTATTAGGGAAAAAGTAATTATAATAGGAAAAATTAAAGTAACACCCAATCGTTCATTTTTGTATTTATTTTTATGTTGTTCTTTCTTGAGCGCCGTACATTAAAAGCTAACAGATTGCGCCTTGTATTAAACTAATAACACCGGAAAAACAATGACGCAATATACAGATACTGAATACACGATGCCGCACTCCTCAATTATTGCCCACTAATTAATATCGACGTGGTAATGCATCAGCTGCTGTGCTGACTGGTGGTAGCACAGCATTTTGTCGCTATTCTTGATAGCGAAAAAACACATCGTGTAAGCGAATTTATATAATTTAAACACGTGCTATATATTGTGTGCTGTGCACCAATTGCTACAGGCCAACTGCGAACACAAAATCTTTTGCCAAATGTACTGTCTGTCTGTTTGTTTGTCTGTCTGTCTGCCTGTCTGTCTTTGTGTCTGTCTGTCTGTCTGTCTGTCTGTCTGTCTGTCTGTCTGTCTGCCTGCCTGTCTGTCTTTGTGTCTTTGTGTCTGTCTGTCTGTCTGTCTGTCTGTCTGTCTGTCTGTCTGTCTGTCTGTCTGTCTGTCAATTCAGCAGCTACAGCCTAACAGTTCACTTGGGCACGCGCCTCAGCTCGTGCATGAGCCAAGTCGCGGTGCCCAGCAAAGCCAGACTGCCAGTCTGGTGACAGGCAGCCAAAGCGATGGGCACGTAGGTGAGCAGAGTGGCGATGCCCAGCCCGGCCTGGGTGCACACTACTGCCAGTAGGCTGTTCAGCGCCAGCCTAGTTCGAGGCGGCAGAGCGGCTCTGCGAGTTTTGGCCGCCACAGCCCACAGCCAAACGGCGGCAACCGCACAGGCGGTGCTGTGCCCCAGCAGTCGGTGATTGAACTGAGTAGCGCTGGCGTTCTCAAACAGATTCCTCCAAGCCGGCTGCAGAGCCCAATAGTCGGTTGGCACCCAGCGGTCGGCCATCTTCGGCCAGCTGTTGTACACCAAGCCGGCGTCGATACCGGCAACGAACGCGCCGGAAATGGCCGTGGCGAAGGCGGCCGACGTCAGCAGGTGGGCAGCGGCGGCCAGGCGGCCGCGCAGAGCCACGGCGGCGCCGAATTGAGTGAACGGCAGCAGGTGGGTGAGGGCCGACCAGGTGAACAGGGAGAATAGCAGCAGGGCCGAGCCCAGGTGAGCGGCCAGTCTGTACTGGCTGACCCGGGGCACGTCCTGAGTCAGGGTGTCCTTGCTCAGCCCGCTGCGGACCATGTACCAGCCTAGCAGTCCTTGGCCAAGGATTAGACTGCCGTAGATTAGCACTCGCTTGCGCATGGCGGGCTGAGGTGGGGGCGGGGGGTGGTAGGGACGGCATGTGGCACTGCGGTGTGACATGTTGTTGCTTAGGGATCAGTGGTAGAATTGACAAAACTACTTGACTCAATGCTGGCTGCGATTTGAGTGTCGAAATATTATCCAATTCACTAACTGACTAACCCACTAACTGACTAACTGACTGACTAAATAACCAACTAACTGACTGACTTACTAGCTGACTAACTGACTAACTCACTGACTAACTAACTAACTAACTCACTGACTAACTAACTAACTAACTAACTAACTCACTGACTAACTAACTAACTAACTAATTAACTAATTGACTAACTAACTAACTAACTAACTAACTAACTGACTGACTAACTAACTAACTAACTAACTAACTAACTGACTAACTAACTAACTGACTAACTAACTAACTGACTAACTAACTAACTAACTAACTAACTGAATAAATAACTAACTAATTAACTATCCATCTAATTAACGAACTAATTACAGATTAATTAACTACGAGCGTAACTATCTATCTAAGTACCTACTAAGTGATTTAACTAACTAACGAACTAACTAACCTAATTTGGGCTGTACAGTTACATCCAATGGTCAGATCACGTGACCCGAGCCCCTATCTTGGCTGGCACAGCCCACCTGAAAGCGGCCCCGAGCCCAGAAGTAAGCGGCCGGCAGGAGGAAGGCAGCTCCGATCGCCCGACCCCAGGTTCTGTGCAGAAACTCCAGCCAGAAGATGGCTTTGAAATCGTTCAGCGACATGCTGCCTCGCTCGCGCACGATGTACTCGTACTCCGGGTAGGCCTGGTAGCGCTGGAACTCCCGCTCCCAGTCTGCCTGAGTCACTGGCGGTAGCTCCTGGATTCCATTGATAATGGATTGGGCGCGTGAGAGAGAATATGAGCATGATAAGATTAGAGCCAATAGTAATGATGACTTTTGAGCTAAAGATGAGATTGGGCACACTGTGAGATTAGAAACGCATTGAGTTTGAGGACAAAAGGGACAATTAGCGACAACGATGAGATTTTAGAGCTAAGGGTAAGATTAGAGTCAGAGTGAGGTAAGAGAAAGGTTAGATTAGATTATTGTTGAGATTAGACTAGGGGTGGGGGAGATGAAACAGAGTGAGATTCAAGTCAGTGTGAAACTAAAGCTGGGTTAAGATTAGAGTAAATGTGAGATTCGAGTCGAGGTGAGACTAGATTTATGTAAGATAAGTCATGGTGAGACAACAGTAAGGATGAGATAAGCCTGGGTGAGATTAGAGTCTGGGTGAGATCAGAGACTGAGTGAGATTAGAGACATACGCAGTAACCCTTAAACACCTTAAACAGCGACCAGTTGGTCATGCTCAGGCCGGACCTCGTGAGCCGGGTCAGGCCGCCGAGCACAACGGCTCCAGCGGTCATCCCGGCGCAGGTGGCCAGCCAGATGCCGACGGCGCGTCTCTGGCCAGCGGTGAGATGCGCCACCATCGGGTGCCAGACCGGCGAAGCCGACGGAGGCGCCGACGAGTGGCACCGGCGGATGGCGTTGCCGCCTAGCGGAGATCGACTCTGATTACGCAATCGATTGCGCAACAGCGAGCCAAACTGGGATTGGCGAGCGTTGGCGGCCAGCAGGCTGCCGGAGTTCAACGAGCAGCAGCGAACCGTGCTCAGCCCGAGATGGGCCGGCGCTGACAGGTGGCGAATGGCGAACTGAGTTGAGGAGAGGGTTAATAAATAAAGGCTGTGAAAATAAGCGTTCCGAACTGGAGGGCACAATTACGATCCCTAAGGTTGAAGAATTTCTCGCCTTAAGTTCTTGGGATTCTGATCCCTAAATTCCTGGGATTCTGATCCTTAAACAGTTGGGATTCTGATCCCTACATTGCTGGGATTCTGATCCCTAAATACCTGGGATTCTAATCCCTGAATTTCTGGGATTCTGATCTCTAAATTCCTGGGATTCTGATCCCTAAATACCTGGGATTCTGATCCCTAAATTCCTGGGATTCTGATCCCTAAATACCTGGGATTCTGATTCCTAAATTCCTGGGATTCTGATCCCTAAATTCCTGGGATTCTGATCCCTAAATACCTGGGATTCTGATCCCTAAATTTCTGGGATTCTGATCCCTAAATTTCTGGGATTCTGATCCCTAAATACCTGGGATTCTGATCCCTAAATTTCTGGGATTCTGATCCCTAAATTCCTGGGATTCTGATCCCTAAATTTCTGGGATTCTGATCCCTAAATACCTGGGATTCTGATCCCTAAATTTCTGGGATTCTGATCCCTAAATACCTGGGATTCTGATCCCTAAATTTCTGGGATTCTGATCCCTAAATTTCTGGGATTCTGATCCCTAAATTCCTGGGATTCTGATCCCTAAATTTCTGGGATTCTGATCCCTAAATTCCTGGGATTCTGATCCTTAAACAGATGGGATTCTGATCCTTAAACAGTTGGGATTCTGATCCCTAAATTCCTAGGATACAGATCCCTACATTGCTGGGATTCTGATCCCTAAATTCTTGGAATTCTGATCCTTAAATTTCTGGGTTTCTGATCCCAACATTGCTTGGATTCTGATCCCTACATTGCTGGGATTCTGATCCCTACATTGCTGTGATTCTGATCCCTACATTGCTGTGATTCTGATCCCTACATTGCTGTGATTCTGATCCCTACATTGCTGGGATTCTGATTCCTAAATTGCTGGGATTCTATCCCTACATTGCTGGGATTCTGATCCCTACATTGCTGGGATTCTGATCCCTAAATAGTTGGGATTCTTGGAATTCCAGCAATCTTGTTTGAGAATTCTAAACTATGGATGGAGTTAACACATGTATTGACTCAAATTTAAGTTAATTTCAAAGACATTTAAGCTTCGAGTTTAAAAGGAACTCAGCACCAATGGTTACAAAAATGCCTACTTGAAACTCATAGTTGTTGGGCCCAGTAAGTTGCAGCTAAATATAAACGAATAAAGTAATTTTTTTAAACAAACTAAAGTTTTAACACTGAAAACGTTCAATGGTTAAAAATCGTAAGCTTAGTCACAACCGAAACTTATTGATTTCTGTATACTTGAAAATTGATGAACTTGAACTTTAGGGCAGGGGAGGATTGGATAGTGAATGTACTTTAGGGCAGGGGAGGATCGGATAGTGAATGTACTTTAGGGCAGGGGAGGATTGGATAGTGAATGTACTTTAGGGCAGGGGAGGATTGGATAGTGAATGTACTTTAGGGCAGGGGAGGATTGGATAGTGAATGTACTTTATGGCAGGGGGATTGGGTATTGAATGTACTTTATGGCAGGGGGATTGGGTATTGAATGTACTTTAGGGCAGGGGAGGATTGGATAGTGAATGTACTTTAGGGCAGGGGAGGATTGGATAGTGAATGTACTTTAGGGCAGGGGAGGATTGGATAGTGAATGTACTTTATGGCAGGGGGATTGGGTATTGAATGTACTTTAGGGCAGGGGAGGATTGGATAGTGAATGTACTTTAGGGCAGGGGAGGATTGGATAGTGAATGTACTTTAGGGCAGGGGAGGATTGGATAGTGAATGTACTTTATGGCAGGGGGATTGGGTATTGAATGTACTTTAGGGCAGGGGAGGATTGGATAGTGGATGTATTTTATGGCAGGTATAAAATAATGGTAAATGTACTTTAGAGAATCTAAGGATTATATATTAAATTACATAGTACAAAGAAAGTAGGGCGCATTGTATTAGCGAATCAAAAAAGCCAGGATCAAAGGCAGCTGCAGTTCCAGCAAGCAGACAGACTTTTTCACTTATCCGCGAATGCAATAAAATGATTTTTGTTAACAAGTAATAAAAAGTAACATAATTACGTAAAATAATTTTTGTTAAAAATAAAATCGATAATTAAAGACTACACTAAAAGTGGGCAACTCTAGAGATCATAAATAACATACCAGGTATAATGTTTGTCCAGCAATATTAATTATAACAAATTTATTGATAAATAAAAATTATTGAGGTATAATAGTGGAATTTCAGAGGGTATTTTTTGCACTTTAAAATTATAAAATAGCAAATGAGGAGATATGAAATATAAGAATGAATGGAATTAAAGAGGGAACCATAAAACCCGGAATTTTTGCATTACGACAATTTTTGCGCGAATTTAAAATTTTTAATAAAAGTAATATGCACAAGAGAATGACTTATTAAGAAGCACAGAGCACCTAATAATTTTTATTGATTGTTAAGAACCACAATACACAAATAAGACAATTTTTATATATTCATAAACAGCAAAGATCGACTTAGCCAAAATCGAACTGTTTTTTGAACTTTAAAATAAGAACATCATGTACTTTTTTATGCTTCACTTAATAGATCTATGGTTAAGAAAGTGTTAGCAAATATCAATAACATTATTGTAAACCTTAATTCAACTCCAGTTCCAGTCTAAGTGTGACTTAAAAGTCCACGGCTAGGTTCCTAGAAGCGAACATAGAGGCTTCCTTGGGTGTGGTGTTGGAGCCCCAACCATAGACAAATTTTGTTTTCTACACAAACTATAAATTTCTTGGCAATTCATGGGGTTTTGGTCGTAGACAATTCGCACTTTGCAGCAACTAAGATATGTTGTGCGCTTTCTCAAATTTACGTTCCATATTTCCATTAGTATAATAGAGATTCCTGGGATTTCAACACTGTGTCAATCAATTACCCGATGAAAACGGTACATAGGCCAAGGTGCCTAACAGAGTCAATTGTGTAGCACCCGCACCCGTAGCGCAGATAACACAGGTAAAAATAGGAAAAAAGTGACCCTAGACGACTCTAAAACGACGAAACGCCAAAAAGTTATCAAAGAGTCAATTCTCAAGACTCAACGTGACGCCCTTTGAGTCGCCCCCAGAGTCGCTAGAGTAACTAGTGAGTTGTTTGAAATGACTGTTTCGCGACTCTTGTCAAGGTAACGTGGAAAGGCCCAGGGCATAGAGATGTTGGCTTCCCGATTTCCAATCTGACATCCTGAATGTTGAGCCAGGATACCAGGTGGTACGAGAATTAACTAGCCGCAGATTCGGCAACACCGAATACTACGTAGTGAATTAGCGTCCTTGGCAACGGCAATCGGCGAGCCCTAGCAACCAGCGGATCTCCGCAAGCCAGACGCAGCCTCAGTGCGGAGGCCGCCTTCAAGCTCAGCGGGCCGGAGAGGTCGTCGCGCAGGCGCAGGAAAAACCGGCCCAAACGCGGCTCGCTGGCGGCCAGCTGGTGGCTCGCCAGGTAAGCCGCCGCCGAGGCCAGCCGGCGCCGCCGGGTGCTCAACCGGGACAGAGTGAGCAGCAGCCTGGCCAAAGCCAAGAACTCCTGCGAGCTGGCGCTGCACTCCATCAGGGCAAGCAGCTTTCTCACTAGGCGGTCCAGGGCGGTCTCTCTGTGATTGAATGTCACCTTGTTGGACAGGTCGGCTCCGTACACAAGCAGTAGGCGGACCACTTCGCACCACGCTGTTACCGCTTGAGCCTGTGTTGGGGGCGAATAGGAAACAGAAATTAGGGCTGGTTGCTATGCCGTTGTCAAGCTACTAGATTTACCCGGAGCTTAGGTTAACAACGGCAATCAAACCGTTGCTATGCGGTTGTCAAGCTACTAGATTAACTTGGAGCTCCGACAGCCCGTTGCTATGCGGTTGTCAAGCTACTAGATTAACCCCGGAGCTTAGGTTAACAATTAGCCATCAAACCGTTGCTATGCAGTTGTCAAGCTACTAGATTAACCCCGGAGATTAGGTTAACAATTAGCCATCAAACCGTTGCTATGCAGTTGTCAAGCTACTAGATTAACCCCGGAGATTAGGTTAACAATTAGCCATCAAACCGTTGCTATGCAGTTGTCAAGCTACTAGATTAACCCCGGAGATTAGGTTAACAATTAGCCATCAAACCGTTGCTATGCAGTTGTCAAGCTACTAGATTAACCCCGGAGCTTAGGTTAACAACAAACCGTTGCTATGCGGTTGTCGAGCTACTAGATTAACTTGGAGCTCCGACAGCCCGTTGCTATGCAGTTGTCAAGCTACTAGATTAACCCCGGAGATTAGGTTAACAATTAGCCATCAAACCGTTGCTATGCGGTTGTCAAGCTACTAGATTAACCCCAGAGATTAGGTTAACAATTAGCCATCAAACCGTTGCTATGCGGTTGTCAAGCTACTAGATTAACCCCGGAGATTAGGTTAACAATTAGCCATCAAACCGTTGCTATGCAGTTGTCAAGCTACTAGATTAACCCAGAGCTTAGGTAAACAACAGCCCGTTGCTATGCAGTTGTCAAGCTACTAGATTAACCCAGAGCTTAGGTAAACAACAGCCCGTTGCTATGCAGTTGTCAAGCTACTAGATTAACTCAGAGCTTAGGTAAACAACAGCCCGTTGCTATGCAGTTGTCAAGCTCACTTTGAACGGCGCTAACTCCAGCGTGGCGGGCGCGCAGGCGACCAGCCGATCTAGCGGAGTCTCTCCGCAACGATTCCTGGGATTCACCCGGCAAGCCCGGCTAAGCAGAAGTCGTCCTGTGGCGGCCCAGTGCAGCGGCGGATGATGCACCAGGTGAGACACGGGCGCGGCGGGTAGCCGACAGGTGAGGGCCAAAGAGTGGAGCGCCGTGTTGCCCCGGCTGTTGGCGAGGTCCACGCTGGCTCCGCCGGAGTCCAGCAGCAGGCGGGCGACGTCAACTCGAAGGGCGTGGGTGGCGCGCATCAGAGCGCTGAGGCCGCCGCAGTCGGGCGCAAAACTCGAACCGTCCGATTGCTCTGGGAGGCCGGGTGTGGGATGGTGATTATCGGTATATGTCGGTATGGGAAGAGATTATTGAGTAGGATAATGACTATCGATGATTATATGAATAATCATTTATCATCGTAATGGGATGATGGTTACGAGTATCAGTTGAGATGATGATTTTCAGGTGAGATGATGATTTTCAGGTGAGATGATGATTTTCAGGTGAGATGATGATTTTCAGGTGAGATGATGATTATTGAGTGGGATGATGATTTTCAGGTGAGATGATGATTATTGAGTGGGATGATGATTTTCAGGTGAGATGATGATTATTCAGTAGGATGATGATTTTCAGGTGAGATGATGATTATTGAGTGGGATGATGATTTTCAGGTGAGATGATGATTATTCAGTAGGATGATGATTTTCAGGTGAGATGATGATTATTGAGTGGGATGATGATTTTCAGGTGAGATGATGATTATTCAGTAGGATGATGATTTTCAGGTGAGATGATGATTATTGAGTGGGATGATGATTTTCAGGTGAGATGATGATTATTCAGTAGGATGATGATTTTCAGGTGAGATGATGATTATTGAGTGGGATGATGATTTTCAGGTGAGATGATGATTATTCAGTAGGATGATGATTTTCAGGTGAGATGATGATTATTGAGTGGGATGATGATTTTCAGGTGAGATGATGATTATTGAGTAGGATGATGATTTTCAGGTGAGATGATTATTATTCAGTAGGATGATGATTTTCAGGTGAGATGATGATTATTGAGTGGGATGATGATTTTCAGGTGAGATGATGATTATTGAGTAGGATGATGATTTTCAGGTGAGATGATGATTATTGAGTAGGATGATGATTTTCAGGTGAGATGATTATTATTCAGTAGGATGATGATTTTCAGGTGAGATGATGATTATTGAGTGGGATGATGATTTTCAGGTGAGATGATTATTATTGAGTAGGATGATGATTTTCAGGTGAGATGATGATTATTCAGTAGGATGATGATTTTCAGGTGAGATGATGATTATTGAGTGGGATGATGATTTTCAGGTGAGATGATGATTATTCAGTAGGATGATGATTTTCAGGTGAGATGATTATTATTGAGTGGGATGATGATTTTCAGGTGAGATGATGATTATTCAGTAGGATGATGATTTTCAGGTGAGATGATGATTATTGAGTGGGATGATGATTTTCAGGTGAGATGATGATTATTCAGTAGGATGATGATTTTCAGGTGAGATGATGATTATTGAGTGGGATGATGATTTTCAGGTGAGATGATGATTATTGAGTAGGATGATGATTTTCAGGTGAGATGATTATTATTCAGTAGGATGATGATTTTCAGGTGAGATGATGATTATTGAGTGGGATGATGATTTTCAGGTGAGATGATGATTATTCAGTAGGATAATAGTTATCAAGAAAGAAGATTTTTATTGAGTTGGATGATGATTATCAGATGAGATGATTATTGAGTAGGATGATGATTTTCAGGTGAGATGATGATTTTCAGGTGAGATGATGATTATTCAGTAGGATGATGATTTTCAGGTGAGATGATGATTATTCAGTAGGATAATAGTTATCAAGAAAGATGATTTTTATTGAGTTGGGTGATGATTATCAGATGAGATGATTATTGAGTAGGATGATGATTTTCAGGTGAGATGATGATTATTGAGTAGGATGATGATTATTCAGTAGGATAATAGTTATCAAGAAAGATGATTTTTATTGAGTTGGATGATGATTATCAGATGAGATGATTATTGAGTAGGAGTGTAGGACGATAACTTTCAAGTAAGATTATATTTTTTGAGTAGGATAATGGTTAACAAGGAAGATGATGATTTTCAGGTGAGATGATGATTATTGAGTCGGATGTTGATTTTCAGGTGAGATGATGATTATTGAATAGGATGATGATTATTAGGCGGAATAATTATTGAATGGAGTGATGAATTATGGGGTGGGCTGAAATGCTTTGTTCACTTTGGCGATGCATTTCATTTACTTTTCAATTCTATACAAAAAATCCAACGTTAAGCTGGCATCCTCACCTTCCAGACAGATGAAGCAGGGCTCAGTGCTAACCGCGTCTACAGAGGCACCGGCTGACTCCGCAGCCGTATCCAATAGCAACCGGACAACCTCCAGATGTCCCTGACTGACCGCTTTAATTAGAGGCGTCGAGCCGCGAGCGTCTCGACAAGCGGGCGACGCGCCAGAGGCCAGCAGGAGCCGGACAGTGTCCAGGTGGCCGCGCTCGCAGGCGTGGATCAGCGGCACCTCGTAGCCGAGGCCGTCCACCGCTGCGCCGAGCGCCAGGAGCTCCTCGGCCAGGCGGCTGTTGCCATTGGCTGCAGCGTAGCACAGAGCGGTGCGCCTGCTGCCGCCCTGCAGTTCGACAGACGGGACAGAAGTCACGTGACCAAGTGCAAAAGTACAAGCGCTTAATTCAAAAAAGAACTAGCATGAACCCGGTAAAAAATAACACCTGATAAAAAGCAGATAAAAACACAGGGAATGAGACAGACACATACACACAGACACAGGCGGACAAACAGGAAGGCAGAGACACTAAAGACAGAAAAAACAGACACTTGACAGGGGATGACAGGCAGACACTACGGACACATTTAGACACTACAGAGAATTGAAAGACACTACAGACAATTGACAGACACTACAGACACTTGACAGACACTACAGACAATTAGCAGAGAACCTACAGACAAGTCACAGACACGTAAGAAACTTAACAGACACTACAGACACTTGACAGACACTACACAGAGCCAAACCATCGCCCAGCCTACCTGCACCAGATCCACGGGCCCGCCGCCTCTGGACAGAAACCGCAGCACAGCCTGGGCATCGTCGCACCTGGCCCGATAGAGAAACTCCACCCTCCTGGACGAGCCCAGAGAGGCGGGGGCAGCGGACGAATTGGCGGCAGCCTGGCAGGGCGAGCCGCACGAAGTGTTGCCGCCGGCTAGCGAGGCGGGCAGCAGGAGGCTGCACAGCAGGCCGCAGTCGCCAGTGGCCGCGTCCATCGGTGGCTGCTGCTGATCAGGCTGAAGTCCACCGCCATCGCCATTGAATAAATGCTGGCGATGCCGATGGTCCAGACTGGGCGCGCTCAGGCTGCGATGGCCCAGACTGCGGGAAATTGGAGAGCGGGGATGACAGACAGACAGACAGACAGACAGACAGACAGTCAGTCAGTCAGACAGACAGGCAGACAGACAGACACACAGACAGACAGACAGACAGACACACAGACAGACAGACAGACAGACAGACAGACAGACAGACAGACAGACAGACAGACAGACGGACAAAACTGGACTTAGCTACAGGGCGGTCCGAAGACGCAGCGGGGAGGCGAGCATCGCCAATTCCACTACAGACACAAACACAGACACTAAGACACAAACACACACTAAGACACAAACGCAGACACTAAGACACAAACACAGACACTAAGACACAGATACACAGACACTATAACAGACATACAGACATTAAGACACAGACACGTAATAGAAAAACACAAAGTCTAAGACACGACCAGAAATGCAGAAAAGCAAGGCAAAGCCAGATATCTGCAGAGATGAAGGACAAGCAGGCAACACTAAAAAATATAACTAAATAATAGGCAGAGACAAAACAGAAACAAAGACAGGGGGGCAGAGATCGATAGTCAGACAAGCTAACGAAAAAAACAACACATAACTAGTTGGATGCATAGCTAGCGAAAGCAACTTACCTTCGCACTTGGCCAATAAATTCATTACTATCGCCAGCTACTGGTTGATTTGAATCCGGACGAAACAGCTGGCGAAACAGTTTGCGTAGAGGCATGAGCCAGCTAGCTGGAGAACAATTGCAATGGCAGCATGACTAATTAGACTTAAGTTTTGTCTTAAGTTTTTAAACAGATCTGATTACTACATGTTTAATATCAATAGATAATTTGGAAAGGTTTAGTATAGGTTAGTTCATTTCTTAAGGCATATCTAGATTTTGTTATAACTTAGGATATTATTGTAGCATCAAAAAGCACAATTATTATTTTTTTAATCAAAACATCAGAAGGTTAAAGAACCATGGTACAATTCCTTTGCTAATACAAAATGCATTAACCTATAACCTTAATAATGCATACAGTCACAGACCACAAAGATAATGCATAGATGGCTAGCACTTCTTGACTACAGTTAGGAAGGTAGCAGAGTATGCATTGGAATAAATTGATAGGGTATAATCTATGAGCTATCTATGTAATATATATATATATATATATACTACTTCTAATAGTAAATTAATATAAAAATGTTTAATTTAACATTTTAAAATGAAAGCTACATTAACAAATAACAATATATTTTTCACAACAAGATTTATACTAAGTCTTAGAATTCATGCTAATTATGCTAGCAAATCTGGTTTCCATGTGCACTAGGGACTTTACAAAGCATATGGATATAGATATGGTTATATAAAAACACATATTTCCAATACTTTGTTCCAATATACAGTATTACCACTCAACAAAGACTTAAAAGTCTATTGACTCCATTTGAGCTATTGATATAATAGGGGTAAGGGTGAATAAATGTTGCTAATTTCAAAGTGAGGGGTACTCATAAGTCCCTAGAATTTAGGACTCAAATAATAGCGATTTTCATTATACTTAGGTGGTTAGGGCTTAATTTAAGATGAATTTACTTCACTTTTAAAGGGAAGCTCTAAGTCTAAGTCCCTAGTATCTAGGACTAGTATGGGGTTGGAATGATAAGGGGCTTTTTTATTAGAGGCAGGGGGGTTATGTGTACCTTGGCACACTTTAAGTGACATAGGCACACAACTGGCGAGAGGCATTACTGCCCATTCCACCGACTCCCCTGAGCAGGCATACAAGCACGCGGATAAGTATGCAGGCACACACTCACATAGGCATACATGCCCAACACCTGTCCGACCTGTCCGAACTGGACAGGTGAAATGGCCTCTGGCCAAGGTAAGTCGCAAAATTGAAAACACAAAAACGAAAAATTGGGAGAAGAAAAAAAGGAGAAGAGAAAAGGAAAAGAAAGGAGGGAGAAGAAAGAGAGAGAGAGGGGAAGAGGAGAAAGAAAGAGAAATAAAAGAAAAGAGAAAAAGGCAAGAAAAGTCATATACAAAGTGAAAACTAAGTCACAATTGGGAGGAACTAAGTCGCAATCGGGAGGAACTAAGTCGCAATCGAGAGGAACTAAGTCGCAATCGGGAGGAACTAAGTCGCAATCGAGAGGAACTGTATGCGAATCATATATTCATATATATATGAGTGCATGAGTGTATATATACAAGTTAGTTTGCCAGACATACAGTACAGTATAGCCTACAGGGTACAGGGTACAGTGCAGTTTAGTACTGTATATAAGTGAATAAGTGAATGATAAATCAATCGGGAAAGAGAGTGAAGGTAGGAAAAGGGAAGAGAAATGATGTACTTCCATTTTTCAATAAGCACAAGCATGCAACGCATACCAGAGCCTGCACTAGACTGCTGGGCTATGGCCCCCTACGATAAAGGGGCTAATTTAAGATAAAAGTTTTTATTTTTAATACAAGGAAAGCTTTTAACTCACTAGGTTAAGGACTCAAAAAACTTTTTGACACCATATATACATTACACATTGTGGTTAGGATGGTGGAGGCTTAAATTAAGAGTAGGCCTAATAAAGTTATAGGAAAGCTGCCTAGAATTAGGCCTAGCCACCACCAAATAAGACTAGACTATCTTCTAGAAAGTAAGCTTCTAGAGAGCATGGTAAGAATTAAAGATTTTATTACTTCAGCTACTTTACATATTATAAAAGATATTTAAAAATATTATTATTAAAGACAGGCTCCACAGCAAATGATTTTGTAAAATAATAAAAAATTTTTTAATAAAATAAAAATATTTTGTTACTTCAGCTACTTTAAATGCTTTTGACTTAGGGGAATGCCTATTATCTTTGTGAAGGCTTTATTTTGTGGTGCACTTTTGTTACTTTTAGAAAAAAGAGATTCATAGCAAACATCTTAGTCCATGACAAATTTACTCGAATAAGGTGATCTATAAAACAGAAAAATTCTGTTCTCAAGAAAATGTGCTTTTTAAAAGATTTACATGAATACTTTTGCTCCTTGCTTATTGGGCGCCCCGAAAGGGGCAGGGGGCACTAGATTGCTAGACTAAACTTTATATTCCAAACTATACTGTCGACAATCTATAGAAATCTATATTTTAAACATGTGGGAAGCAAGGAAATGCTTTAAGGTTCAGCCGTATCAAGGAATAAAAGCAAAGGCAGCCAAAGCTAATTATTTTGAAAACATAAGTAGCGCAGCTCGTTAAGTTGTTTTAAAGCTAGTAAATTTTGTTTAAAAACGTTACTTCTTATAAAGCAAAATTCAATTCAAGGTCTGTTTCTAAATTCTAAGTTCATAATCCGAGTCGGGCCTGGATGGATAGGTAAAATTCGCCTTAGGCGTGTGCGCAGCCCTCGTGTTCGAATCTAGACGAATTATTAATTTTTTTCTGATTGATTGCAAACTAATATCTTGACCTAGCGAAGTGCTAGGGCCTGCTACTAATTTTGAATTAAAGTTTAGACAACTTTAGTTAGCAGGCCCCTATTGGTATGTGCAGTGCTGCCACTACCTGCGTTTTTAGCGCAGCTGCGTTTTTTAGCTCTGGCTCTGCGTTATGCGATAATTTTTTCACCAGGCGTAATATCTGCGTTTTTTCTTATTATATACACCGTACCCATCCTTTTTCATTATTATAAATAAACAAGCCCAGTGAAGAAACGGCCAAGTCGATGACAGCCAGCTGGGAGTTGGCGAGGAGACTCGAATTCTACTCTGCGACCCAGGAAGACGAGAATCTCAAAACGCACTATTCTTTCTTAAGGTTCGTGCATTCTATCAAGCCCTTGCTGCCTACCTAGCAACTGAACTTCCATTTAGGAAGTTCATTCTATGGCGCCTGCAAGTTCTCAATCCAGGCAAACTGCTTGATGAAGAGAGTCCCGACCTTGCTGTTGCGCTGGCCAAGCAGCTGCCAACAGTAATATGCCAGAACGAACTTGACTCTCTTCGTCAAGAAGTTCAGCAGTGCTCTGCGTCTTCAAGGGCATCTTGTCAAAAGCTACCTAGCACCAGCACTTTTCTGGCATCAAGTCGCCAATAAGAAGAACATCTTCGACAAGCTAGTGTTCCCCTTGATGACTAAGTTAGTACAAGCTGTCATGACCTTCTTCCATGCCAATGCCGATCTAGAACATGCTATAGGGAAGTCAAGTGACATCGATGATAATTCAAAGCAAAACGCAATGGCTGACACTACTTGTCTAGCTCATCTTCGAGTTCGTAGCTTCCTTTGCTCAACTCAGCAACTGTGCATTGATGCGAACATCAGTCGGAACCTGATTGATCTCGGGATCGAAGCACGAGCCAAGTATTTTGCCCACCAGGCAGAAAAGAAAAAGCGTAAGGCAACAGAAAAGGCTCAGGTGGCTGCTGCAGCGCAAGCGGCCAAGGATGCTGAGGCAGCAAAGCACGAAATGCAGCACCTAGAGCAAGCAACAAAGATTCGCCAGCGAGAGAAGGCTGCTCATGACCTCAAGCAGGAAGCCAATCAAAAGGTCACCGAAGCAGAGTTGGCGCTGCAGAAGGTCGCTGAGCACCTAAAGCAAGCGCAGCGTGAGCGGGAGGCTGCCCAGAAAGCCAAAATGGCAGTGGAAAAGAACCACCAAATGCTAGACCAACGTGCTTTTGATGGAGGTGGAGCTACGAAGCGCAAGTCCTCTAGTCAAGCCAATGTGGACCAAGAATCCATTGCCGACACCAATGGAAAAGCTTCTACCAACAAGAAGCCCTGTGACCATGACAATGTAGTACAATAAATTGATCTGACTGTCTATGACGGATAAACTTTCACATTGTTCTTTAAGTACAAGCAACTTTTTAGCAATCAATTTTTTATTACAGTCAATTCATTACAGCTATTTTTTACCATTCATTATTCTGCTGCACTGTGTTGTGTGTTTTGTTTGTTGTGTTGCCTATCTGGAATCAAGGAAAAAAATTAAATATAAAATTCGAATTTAGCGTTAAAAATTTCTACGTTCAAATATCTTTTAGGCCTAGTGATAGGAGGTAAAAACAATCATAATTTTAGAATGCATTTTTTTCCTTGTGCGTTAATTTTTTTACAATATAGAGTGGCAGCACTGTTGGTATGTACTAAAACTGAACTGATTAGGCTTAGGCTCAAAATTTGACCTTTTTATGATTTTATGTTTTGACACGTTATTTCTTAACCAAAAAGAGATATATAATATTATAATAAAGTACCATTTTAAACAATAAAGGCTTAGGCCCCTATAATATTAGGCATTCCCCTAAGGAATATACAACAATAAATAGGGACCTATGTTATATGGGGGCCTAATACAACATAGTTAAAGAGTTGCACGAATTCCTGTTCACCAATGGCCATAAATGTCTCAAAATCAAAGCAGGTTCAAATATTTTTTGCAACTCTAGTATTTTCACACATACATCTGCCAGATAGATTCTAAAGAAGTTTTTCAAAGTCCAGAAATTTTGCTACAATCTTTGAGCATTGAGAAGTTCCAAGTTGAAGTCAAGAAGTAATGCTCTCTAGCAAAGCTGTGGCAAACAGTTTGGATTCTTCTATAGCTCTTTCTATAGTTCTTTCTTCCCAAATGTATATCTGCAGATTTTTAGGTCTGCCACGTGTGCTTGCTCCTTGCTGTTTAGTAGAGCTAGAAATATTATGCCAGCCTTCATACAGACAAGTGCCCTTAAACCCAAGTTGTTGTATGTCAGCCAGGTGTTTTTGCAACAAGGACTTCTGTCTGGTTTCCATGCAACAAATTAGGCATTTACCCCATGTTGCAGCCTTCTAGTGATAAAACTGGAGGTTGTGCGAAAGCAGAACCTCATTTCCCTTGCAACAATAAAGTATTAAACTCATTCACCTGGGAAACAAAGAGCTTAAAAAATTCTTTGCTGCATCACCAAAATTTCCATCATGAATGTCAGTCATGGCTAGGCTTAAGAAATGTAAAAAATCCTGGACTATGGGCTGAAAAATGCTGTTTTCTTTTATATTAGAGTGCCCAGCTAATAAGCTCATCTTGTTAGCAAATTGAATAGGTTGATATTGACCATCAGCAGATGTTCCACAATTGTGGTGTAGATTCTCATTGGATAAGTTAAACTCTTTGATGGTCTTATATATTAAATTAGCCAACTCAGAAGGGCTTCCACCTGTAATGTTTACATCCATGCTATTAAACTCTTCTTCATCAGTCTCAGAATTTTCCTCACATCCAGCACCATTCTTATTCTCAGATTCTATCAAATCCCCATCTCCATCAGAAGTGGAATCATCCATATTGACCCTTTTGGCTTGTAGGCAATACACAACTGGAGCACCAACTAGAAGGGCACATCACTCTCCATTTACCATAGCGACAAGCAGTATAGCCTGATTAGTCTCACGAGTTTGTGTGGCTTTGTCAATTATACCTATAAAGTATGGAGGCAGGCTCGTTGATAGCAAATGAGTCAGAAGAAATTTGTTGAATTCTTTGTTAAGCCACTGGTTAGCAGACTTCATCAGAAGTATCATCTGTTTTCTGAAATGATTTTTGACATTTTTTCTATTAAGGAAATCAAAGAATTGAAAGAAAAGTACAATAATAAAAATTAAAGACTTGCCTAAGTTGCCTTCCATGTCCTCTATTTCCTATGTCAGAGCCATTCAAACGAAATACAGTGAGTTGGTCTTCATAATGACAAGCTGCTGCTTTTCCCCTTAAGGTCATGATCATAGCCCAAACAAAGTGCATTGCAATTTAATGAGAGTGTACTTTAACTTCTTTTTCAATCTTAGCACTCTGCAGAGCCAAGGCATGTTTTTTGCCTTCAGCAGAGGCCATAGAACCCAGAAGATGGCAGTACAGGACGCAGGTAGCTCTTTTTTTTGCGCCAGAATGAGCTGTCTTGAGAACTAGTACCCCTGAGAAGCTGTTCAGTGCATGCCTTATTGAACCATAGACCTATCACAGGAGACAAAGGGCCAATTCTAGAATTTAGTAAAGAGAATCCATTTAAAAAAAATGTTGGGTAGTGTTTTTTGTTGACTATAATTCCAAAAAGTAAATAAACATACTTAGCAAAATGTGAGTAGCATTAGAAAGCATTTATCCTTTTGAATTTTTTGGGTCTAGACTGTCCCAGCATACTATGCAATAAACAACTGACTTGCCAGTTTGTTCAGCCACAAATAATTCCAATTCAGTGACTTCCTTGCAAATGTTAGAAATATTAACCAGTTTCAGCCACTTATCTAGATTAGAGACAGTATCACTTGTACTGGCTGTTACCCTGGTTCAATAGCTGAGTCTGCTGATCATGATTTAGGCTGGAATAGGGCAACCACTTTTCAACTTCATCAGCAACCAGTTTTGGTAGCTTTGCTAGGAGCAGACGAATATCTTCTTTATTGGACTTGGACCACTCTAAATTGTCAGCCTCAGCCATAGGGCAATTTACAACAACTGAATTGGAACATCATCCACCAACAATATTATATTGGAATCATTTGCAGCTGACTCTGATCTCTTTATTTCAGAGTGTGAAGGATGGGAAAGCTTGCTGAAGCTACCACTGCCTAACTCTTGATGATCCAAAACAACTATATTGCAGTAAAGAAAATTTTGATATGTATAAAAGCATTAAAAAAAAGATGCTAGCATGCACATGAATTATAGTCATCATAAAGAAAATTTAAAATACTTGTGTATTTACCCTTCTCCATTGGCTTTTTTTGTGGACCAGTATCACCTGAGGCAGATACACGGATCTTATCTTGAATGGTAGAACCAGTCTTAGATATATGATCTGTAAGTTAAGTTCATGCAAATATTTTAATTTTCTTAAAACCAAACAAGTACCAGTATAGTGTATAAAAATTATAGAAAATACCTACCATTTTTTTTGCTGCCTATGATGAATTCAAGAAAAATGTTGATGTTGCTGATGTATGATAATGACTTTTTGTGTGTCTGCCAGTATCCCAACTCTGGCTAACAACACAAAGTTTCTGAAAAATATACTACACATCCTTAGTTTATTCATGCATAATTGTATATTTCATCTAGATACATCATAGCAAAATATCAAATGTCAAAAAATGTTTCAAATCAATTTGAAACTAAAACTTACCTTGTTCTGAAGATAACATTCCTTGCAAATTAGAGCATCAGCCTTGACATTGCTTAGTGCAACCTTTGGTTTTGAAGAGCGTGCACCTAGTGAAGCCAATGTCTTTGAAGTAGTTGTAGCTAATGGATTCTGCTGGTTCTGACTAGCTGTTGCAGAAATAAGGCTACTATCAGCAACAACTGTGTCAGAGCCTAGAGTTTCAGAATTAATTATACTAATAGTGGCAGCGTCTATTCTCAAAGAACAAGGTTGTGGCTGAGCCTGAGTGGTGACAGCTATAATACCAACAGTTTGAAAGCTAATATTAACAGCTTTACCAACTAGATTGCTAGCCACACCTTGTTCCATAGCTTTATTTTCTTTATCTACACCACTAGTTAATACTATCAGACATTATATATGATAATATTGCCAAAGTAATAAAGCTAGATGCTGCAAAAACTAAGGCAACAGGCATAGGCATTTTGAAATCAGAGAAATATCCTTATCCTTATCTGTATACATCCTTATAAAGTTATAATATCAATAATATCATTCATTGCTTTAAATATTTATTAGAGATTAAAGAAATTAATAAGTAATAAGTAAAATTTCCATAACCACCACAAAGACATTTTTGAATAGTTCATAGATAGTTATAGTCATAGCATTAAGACTAATAAATTTTTTTATAAAATTAGAGCCACTAGTTGATTTGATCAATAATTAAGAAATAGCACAAAAATTAAATGTACTCTTTCTTGAATTAATGAATTGACAAATTAATTGAATATTTTTATATAAAAGTTTAAAAAAAATAATTTAACTACTAGTAATAGGTGCTCTAATAGTAATGCTAAACATTTCTGATTTATCTTTTTAATATGAATGAATGAAAAAGACAGTTATTTTGACCTAGTGATATATTTACAATAATCTTAAAAAACTGTTTATTACTTTTAAAACACAAAAGTTTTTAAACTTTATACATTTAAACTGTTTTGACTTTTGATGCCATTTTGTGTAATTTGGCTGATTTGAAAAGAGAATGTACAAGGTGTTAATTTTAATTTAAAGTTGCATGACATATAACAAAGAAAGTATAAGATTTAAAAAGGCATCTTAAAATTAGTAAAAAGCCCACAGAGTTTAAAACATTAAAATATTTTTAACAATCTTTGAATACTTCAATGTTTAATTACATACATGCACATTTTTTTGTAGTTGCAAGTTTTAATAGTGTAAAAAACCTGCACACGTAAGCCTTTTGCAAGTTTGCAAGAAGTGCACAAGTTTTTGTCTGTGCGCACAGAATGCATCTAGGATTTTGTACAAAAATTCCTTCCTGGCATGTGTATACCAGCATGATGTAGGCCAATCTGTGTGCAGGTAGGCCATGTAAACCAAATGACCCTTTTAGGATGTTCACCAGTTGCTTAATTTGCTCATGCTAGCCTCTTAATAACTTATCCAAGATAGCTGGGAAGTTGGCACCTAGGCCAGGTGATGTGTGTCAAGATTAAGGTGACAAGTAGTGCAAAGTTATTGTTTGTATT
Organism: Macrostomum lignano; assembly: GCA_002269645.1. Classification (NCBI taxonomy): domain Eukaryota; kingdom Metazoa; phylum Platyhelminthes; family Macrostomidae; genus Macrostomum; species Macrostomum lignano. The sequence goes on along the minus strand of NIVC01000006.1, from coordinate 384,718 downwards.
TGATGGTAGAATTAGGAATCTTGAGTGCATAGCTCTAGGTAGAGTCTTGAGAGGAAGAAGGGCTAAAACCCAGAGGGGAGCTCTGAGAAAGAAAGAGTAGCCATAGACTTACTAAACAATAACAGAATGAAAGTTGAGCAAAGCTTAAGTCACATAGTATACAACATAGACAGAAAAACAATAATGCACTAAAGCTATAGACTGAGCTCCAATGCACAACACCAAGATCTACCTCATTTGTTCTTGGTTGGATCTACCTTGGTTTGTTCTTGTTGGTTAGGATAACATAATCCTCACATTGCTTGGCATGCAATATCTTTTCCTTTGATTCATTCACTCGCATATAACCTCCTCCTCATTTTCTCTCTCTCCTTTGTGCTCAAGATTTGATTCCTCTTCCCTTTCATTTCCTTCAATCTTTTCCTCCAAGCTTTCACACTGAGTACTCTCTCATTTGCTTACTTCTCTCTAATTTCTGCTTTTGCACCTACCTAGATACCTACTTACCTAGGAAATAGATTCCTAACTAAAAAGAAAATTTGTTTCAATTCTGTTTTATGTATTAAAATTGACATTTTCAATAATACTACTTTTCTAAAATAATACAATAAGTATTTTAGTAGTATTATAGTTCAATAATACTACTAAAATTATTTTTCTTCTAGAGTATCTCTTTCTATGTTGCTTAATTTATTTTTTTAGTTATCTACTAGGTTGTTTTTTATATTAGAAAAAACATTTTTAAGTGTTTTGATTTTGGTCAAATTTCTATATCTTACCAGTCCCTACTAATAGTGAGAGACAAATATAATCCAAACAAAACAAGCAAATATTGCAAGTATTACAAGTAAGGCCTAGCTTTTGCTAACTTTTCAACAGGTGCTAACCATTCTGGCAATAGAGATTCACCATGGACAAATTCTATGACAATGAAGGAGGCAAATTTAGACTCCAGTTTAATAAAATCTTAGCAATATGCCTGCTCTTATCAATTAGAAAAATCTAGAAGTGGAGATGCTGAATGGTGTTAATAATGGCCATTTTGACTTCTCATTGTGTCTGAGTAAAAGTTCTTAACAATGACTATTGGCTTTAAGAAATTGGACAGAAATGCAAAATGAAATTTAAGAAAGAATGAAGCATTTTAATAAAGGCATTTGTTATTTACAAGGTACCATGCAAATAATGACAAATTATTTCAAATCTATTGCATGAGAGTACCTTTAAGAAAATCTTACCAAATTTATTTTCCATCACCTTTTTTGCTTTTTTGCAAGTTTGTAGAAAATCAGTTGAGCTGCTAACACCCTTGAGCTAACTGAATTCTAAATAAGACATTTTATTTAGTTAAGACAGAGTGCCTATTTTTAACCTGAAAAGGTATTTCATTTTTAAAATAAGAAAAATGCATTCGTGGTGTTGCTGCTATACAAAAGACTATACAATGTACAAGGCCTAGGCTTAGTAAATTAATAGATGCTCCCATCTTATAACTCTCATACTACTGTCTGATACTACTCTCACCAAGCACACTCTAAAAGCATTTTATAGCTGAGTACAATGCAAATTTCTGCTTTCAGTTGGCATCATTGCTGCTCCTTCCTCTAAGCCGTCGCTGTTGTAACAGCTTTAGGCTTCAAAAATGCAGCATCCGCTGCCGCCATTCTGCATCAGCAGATTATCAAAATGGCAGCCGGCAGCGTCTTGTAATTCTGGGCACGGGCTGGGGCAGCTACTCGGCTCTGCGCAATGTTGACAAATCAAAATTTGACGTCATTGTCGTGTCGCCTAGGAATCACTTTCTATTCACCCCGCTGCTGTGCTCAACAACTGTTGGTACGCTTGAGTTTCGTTCCATTATTGAGCCGGTGCGCGAGTATGGCTTCAGACAGTCGGACCATTTCCATCTGGCCGAGGCCACTGAGGTGGACTTTAATCTGCGCGAAGTCACCTGCCGTTCCTGTTTGGGAAGTCGAGCATCCTATCAGATTGGCTATGATCGATTGATTATTGGGGTGGGTGCGCTCACTAATACCTTTGGCGTGCCCGGTGTTAATGAGCACGCCTTCTTTCTCAAGGTGAGATTTGAGTAAGGCCCTAATAAAATATTTAAAGTCTGTGGATTTATCCCCGTGTAATTTATCCTTAAAGGTGTCTGTTAATCCCTTGATTTTGGATTCTTAATAATGTCTTCTATTCTCTTAATTAGGGTTTCTGCTAATTCCTTAATTTGAAGTTTTTAGGGTGTCCGGCAGTCCCTAGTTTTGGGTTCTTAAAGATGTCCAGTAATCCCTAGTTTGGGATTGTTAAAGATGTCCGGTAATCCCTAGTTTGAGATTCTTAAAGATGTCCGGTAGTCCCTAGTTTTGGATTCTTGAAAATATCCGGTAGTCCCTAGTTTTGGATTCTTGAAAATTTCCGGTAGTCCCTAGTTTTGGATTCTTGAAAATGTCCAGTAATCCCTAGTTTGGGATTGTTAAAGATGTCCGGTAATCCCTAGTTTGAGATTCTTAAAGATGTCCGGTAGTCCCTAGTTTTGGATTCTTGAAAATGTCCGGTAGTCCCTAGTTTTGGATTCTTGAAAATTTCCGGTAGTCCCTAGTTTTGGATTCTTGAAAATGTCCGGTAGTCCCTAGTTTTGGATTCTTGAAAATTTCCGGTAGTCCCTAGTTTTGGATTCTTGAAAATGTCCGGTAGTCCCTAGTTTTGGATTCTTGAAAATGTCCGGTAGTCCCTAGTTTTGGATTCTTGAAAATGTCCGGTAGTCCCTAGTTTTGGATTCTTGAAAATGTCCGGTAGTCCCTAGTTTTGGATTCTTAAAAATGTCCGGTAGTCCCTAGTTTAAAATTGTTAAAGGTGTCCAGTAATCCCTAGTTTGGGATTGTTAAAGGTGTCCGGTAATCCCTAGTTTGGGATTGTTAAAGGTGTCCGGCAATCCCTAGTTTAGGATTGTTAAAGGTGTCTGGCAATCCCTTGTTTGGGATTCTTAAAGATGTCCTGCAATCTCTTGTCTGGGTTTCTTAAAGATGTCTTGCAATCCCTAGTCTGGGATCCTTAAAGGTGTCCTGCAATCCCTAGTTTGGGATTGTAGGATTCTATTGCTGACTATAAATCGGCCTCAGAGAAATGCCCATAGCTAATATGAAATATGAAAAAACCTCCGGCAGGAGGTGAGCGACGCCAGGCAAATCCGTGAGCGCCTGATTGAGAACACTGAGCTGGCCCAGCAGGCCTGGGTCAGTCCAGACGAGCGGGCACGCCTGCTGCACACTGTCATTGTCATACATGCGCAACAGTCGGCCGAGTCGGCCGATCCGGCCGACCGATTTGGCGGCCAACCAAGGAAGTCGCAAAAATGCCAACCCGAAAAAACACAGAGTAGTAGTACTAAGTAGCTGACGAGGCATTTTGGCTTTATAAGACAGTCATAGTTACTCCTGCCGTTTACCCAAAGTTGCGTTAATTTTGCTTTCGGGTTTTTTTACATGTAAGTCGCATTTTTGGCCAAAAACTACGTCGCATTTTTGTTAAAACTAAGTCGCATGGCCGACCGAAATTTGGAGGTTGCGCATGTATGGTCATTGTGGGCGGCGGACCGACCGGGGTGGAATTCGGCGCTGAATTGTACGACTTTGCTCGGACAGATTTGGCCAGGCTGTACCGGCACAAAGCCGCCGATGTCCGCGTCACCCTGGTCGAATCGGCCCAGATTCTTGCCTCGTTCGACGCCTCGTTGCGTAATTATGCGGAGAAAAAGATTCGAGCTAGAAAAAATTTCGACTTGCGACAGGGAACTGTTGCGTCGGTTGACGCCCAGGGAGCGGCGCTCAGGTTTGTTTAGCTCTGCAGACGGAATTTTTACAGTCACGTGACCATTTGTCTTAGATCATAAAAGTCACGAGACCATTCTTCTTAGGCCTTAAAAGTCACGTGACCATTCGTCTTAGGCCTTAAAAGTCACGTGACCATTCGTCTTAGATCATAAAAGTCACGTGACCATTCGTCTTAATCCATAAAAGTCACGTGACCATTCGTCTTTAATCATAAAAGTCACGTGACCATTCGTCTTAATCCATAAAAGTCACGTGACCATTCGTCTTTAATCATAAAAGTCACGTGACCATTCGTCTTAATCCATAAAAGTCACGTGACCATTCGTCTTAACATTAGAAGTCACGTGACCATTTGTCTTAGAACTTGAAAGACACATGGTCAGACTAGATATCGCCAGATTTTTAGGGAGTTGACCAGCTTGTTTGAGGTGACGTAATTTTATTGTGTCACGTGACCTTTTTTCTTAAAAGTCACAAGATTTCTATAGCGTGAGCAACCTGTAAGTAAGAGATTTTTTCCGGACTATAGAAATCATTTGAATTTCATACAGTAATGTAATCAGCTTTCTTAGAATGTCTATGAAGAGTCACGTGTTTTTCACAGTTGTTTCAAACTAGCCATTGTTTCAAAGTCAAATGATTCTTAGTCACGTGACCATCGCTAATAATAATGACATTTTTGTATAGTGATTTGATCAATCTCCTTCAAAGTCACGTGAGCAGAATCTTATAGAAATCACTTGATTTCCTACAGGCACGTGACCAGAGCCTTCGGTGAAGTCACGTGATTCGTAGCAATTCATACGCTAGAGGTCTATAACTACAGCCCCATAATTTACACTCGGATAGCTCCCACCCGCTCAGAGACGGCAGTCGCTTGCCTGCAGGCCTGGTTGTGTGGAGCACTGGCTTGGCGCCGCGGCCTTTCATACACGATCTAGACGCGCCTAAGAGTCCCAGCGGTCAGCTGTTAACAGACCCGCAGCTGAGAGTTCTGGCTGATAAAACTGGCCGATCATTTGCTATTGGAGATTGCGCTTCCATAGTTGACGGTCCGCTGCCGTGCACGGCTCAGGTGGCTGAGAGGCAGGGGCGCTACCTGGCTAATCGGCTCAATCAGGATCGAACTGGGCCTCTGTCAGAATCCAACAGCGGCACTCAACTCCAAGATGAACCGTTTCGTTTTGCTGGCCGCGGAATGCTGGCTTATATTGGCGAGTTTAAAGCTCTGACTGACACGCCCGGCGTGAAACTGCACGGGTTCACATCTTGGCTGCTGTGGCGGTCGGCCTATCTGACTAGGCTGGGCAGCTGGCGGCTCCGGCTGCAGGTGCCCGTGGACTGGACTAAAGCGCTGCTTTTTGGCAGGGACACCTCTAGGTTCTAGGGGGTTGAGGGAGATTAGAGATGGTTGAGGGAGATTAGAGAGGGTTGAGGGAGATTAGAGAGGGTTGAGGGAGATTAGAGATGGTTGAGGGAGATTAGAGATGGTTGAGGGAGATTAGAGATGGTTGACGGAGATTAGAGATGCTTGAAAGAGATTAGAGAGGGTTGAGTTGAGATTAGAGAGGGTTGAAGGAGATTAAAGAGCTGAGGGAGATTGAGAGAGTAGAGGGAGATTAGAGAGGGTTGAGGGAGATTAGAGAGGGTTGAGGGAGATTAGAGAGGGTTGAGGGAGATTAGAGAGGGTTGAGGGAGATTAGAGATGCTTGAAAGAGATTAGAGAGGGTTGAGTTGAGATTAGAGAGGGTTGAAGGAGATTAAAGAGCTGAGGGAGATTGAGAGAGTAGAGGGAGATTAGAGAGGGTTGAGGGAGATTAGAGAGGGTTGAGGGAGATTAGAGATGGTTGAGGGAGATTAGAGAGGGTTGAGGGAGATTAGAGATGCTTGAAAGAGATTAGAGAGGGTTGAAGGAGATTAAAGAGCTGAGGGAGATTGAGAGAGTAGAGGGAGATTAGAGAGGGTTGAGGGAGATTAGAGAGGGTTGAGGGAGATTAGAGAGGGTTGAAGGAGATTAAAGAGCTGAGGGAGATTGAGAGAGTAGAGGGAGATTAGAGAGGGTTGAGGGAGATTAGAGAGGGTTGAGGGAGATTAGAGAGGGTTGAGGGAGATTAGAGATGCTTGAAAGAGATTAGAGAGGGTTGAGTTGAGATTAGAGAGGGTTGAAGGAGATTAAAGAGCTGAGGGAGATTGAGAGAGTAGAGGGAGATTAGAGAGGTTGAGGGAGATTAGAGAGGGTTGAGGGAGATTAGAGAGGGTTGAGGGAGATTAGAGAGGGTTGAGGGAGATTAGAGAGAGTTGAGGGAGATTAGAGAGGGTTGAGGGAGATTAGAGAGGGTTGAGGGAGATTAGAGAGGGTTGAGGGAGATTAGAGAGAGTTGAGGGAGATTAGAGAGGGTTGAGGGAGATTAGAGATGGTTGAGGGAGATTAGAGAGAGTTGAGGGAGATTAGAGAGCTGAAAGCTTGAATATGGAACAGCTGCTCAAACAGTTTTAGCTAGTTGGCTAAAATAGTTATAATGTCTTATAGCTTAGTATTAACTATTGTGTCGCTGTAGAGAAGTTTAAAATAGCTCTGTTTGTAGTGTTGAAAGTGCTCTGTCATTAGATTGCACTGTACTAACGATTAGATTAATTGCTCTTGAAGAACTTGCTTACTGACTTTGTATAGTATTTTTATCACTGCTTTATTACAATTATACAAACCTCATGATATTATAGAATATTTTTGCTATTCCATAGTTCGACTCATTGTTTATGCTCAATCCAAGAATCATAGAGTGAGTCAAGTAAGTCATTCCAAAACACTGTACATTGCTATGTACTCTGAGCCTTTTAGCCCGACCCTGGTAATCGGCCCAATACCAGAAAAGCAGGCAAACTTCAAATACTTCCAGTTTCCGTTCTGATTGAGTTACAGAGCTGAGACTTTACATTCCGACAGAGAATGAGTCAACAAAGAATTGTGCCAAGTTTAAAGTTAATCGCTTCATGTGGAGCAAACTTATGGCAGCTGAAAGTTAGTCAATCTTAAAACTCATTTTACACATCTGGCCAGATAAGGGAAGGAAAGAGAGGCGGAGGTTGAGGTGGTTGTCTCGCTAAAACAGATTTTATAGGGAATTACAGAAAATTTTATAGGAGTGCGTCAAAAAAAGTTGACAACTGTTTCTGTTTCTCAAAACGCCTCTAATTGACTCTTTGATCACTTTTTGACGCCATGGTAGACGACGTGTTACCTGCAACGACTCTGAGGTGATGTTTCATCGCAAAATCTGGTAGTTAATTTGCTCTCAATATGCCTAATAGTAATAAGTAGGCTAAAGAATAGAACTTTTTCTTGGAAGATTTATGGGGGCCGGTTTTTCCAAAAATACAATGCATAGATAGATTTTCATTTTTCAGCACAAAATTGCTATTGCTGTCGATAAGAGGCAGACACCCAATGCTCATCTTTTGACATTTCTTGCCTTTTTCAGTTTTCCGCTGCTACAATTTTCAGTGCTAAATTTAAAAAAGCCATAAAATCATGGTGAGCCGTCTGCGCGACCTGGACATCTACGGCAACGACCTGGCCGACCGCGCCTACGTCCTTGAGCCGGCGCCGGCCTCGCCGCTGGAGCCGCTGGTGTCGCCGGCCAGGCAGGCCGTGGGATCAGCCGTGGACACGGCCGCCATCACAGCCGCTTGGCAGCGGGGCCAGGCGGCTGCCGCCACCGGCTCCGCGCACAGCTGGGAGACCTGGGAGCGAGTCCGCGCCGATCCCAGTCTGGTTGCCAGGGCCGCTCTGGTCGGTCTGTGCGGCCTCGGCGGCGTCGTGGCCGGCTATCGAGGCGGCGGCCTGCGGCGACTGGCCTACGGAGCGCTGGGCCTGACGGCCGGGGCCGGGCTGTGCTACCCCGCCGAGCTGGCCGACGCCTCTGTCCGTGGGTTCGATTTTGTTCGCGAGAGAAGCACCGGCGGGAAATAAACCAGTTTTAACTTTAACGATATAGTTTTTTGTGTAATTCGCCGATATGTATCGAAAATTGTGTTTTTAATAGGCTTTTTGGTTTAGTAAGCTTTTAGCGATCGAAAAAATATCTGTCAAATTTTGACGATATGTATCGAAACCTGTGTTCTCTAGTAGGCTTTTTGATTTAGTAAGCTATTAACAATCGAAAAGTCTAATTAAAATTTTGACGATATGTATCGAAACAAATTTTTTAAAGATGAATTTTAGGCTTTAGTATGTAGATTTCTTGATACACCCTTAAGTCATACAAGATTTAACATTTTATTAGGCTGACGGCAGTGATTTGGGGGAATCTTTTGACCTAATGTTTTTTAGCGTCAAAATCTATACCGATGTGTATCGAAAAAAAATTGTATGTATGTATTCTGGTTTGTGGGCTATAATTATATTTTGGAGAATATTGTAGGCTTCCATCAGTAAAACTTCAAGTAGTTCGAATTTGCTTTCGGGCTCATGTAAGCGGGTCATTCTGTGAACGGTAATTTAATCATTATCCGCCGATATGTATCGAAAATGAGTAATTATTAGAAATTTCCATTTAGCTGGTGTAGTGCCTGAATACATTTTGTTTTAAATTGAAGAAACTTCTTTCACAATTAACAAATACAATCTTATAATAAATATGTGTGAATGTGTTGTTATAGTGTATTAATAAACAATAACGACATATGGTTTTAAATTTCATTCATTCTATCGATACTTTGTTTGTTTCGCCAAAAAGCAACTGCATGGTCTGGTGCGGCTTCTGCCGCTGCATGGGGGTAGAATTAGGAAAGAGACGAGAGATAGCCTCGGCAAGACCTGACAGTTCTCTCTGACTCTGGGCAAAAAATATTTTAAACTTAATTGATTATCCGTTGACGCAGGCAGGCATTACTGGCCGGATGCCCCCATACAACTGTAGCTTGCAATTACGCAGGCACCCAACGCATACCTGCAGCCTGATGGTGTATAGTAGTGTTTCAAAGCTTCATTCAGTTCAAGCTTTATCTGTTGACTTTGGCTAGGAATTAATACGAGTATATATTGTACAGCATACCCGTTGATATATAAAATTTTTGCGTGGATGGGAATTAGCCGTCCGCTAGGGATCGAGGACTGAGGCACGAGTGACTCGCCCCCCCCCCAAACACGCCGTCGGGGTTGCAATTGCAATTCAAGCTATAAATAATTGTATTATTGTTCATTAGTTATAATTAATAAACCGCCTCCGCACATGCGTCATAACTGCAAGCTGTAGCTATGTTGATTGTAGGCAGCAAGCTATAAATAATCATCAAGCAAAAAAATATAATTAAATATGTAGAACCGCGATAGAAAAATTAAGATCTTGCTAAACGTGAAAACGTTTATGCATGTATTATAAAATAATAACGAAATTCCGGGTACCTTAATTACAGTACTACATGTATATAGTTAATATTACGCTCGTATGGTTCAGGTGAAGCAGCAAATCTAAAAAAATACACGTACATTTAACAAGCGTAGCCCTTGAACAATCCAACTTTAATTCAGCTTTCTAAAGTATGCTTTTAATTTTTGAATGAATACCTATATAGCTATAACAAAAATTAGGAGTTATAAAACAAAAAAACAATCGTAAACCGTAAATTGACGTACATGTATAAAAACACTTTTTACGACTAGCTGGCTGTTTTATTACAAAAGAAGAAAAAACATTACACACATCTAAAAAATCAGAGAAAGTATAAACTTAAATTAGAAAGGAATATTATAAGAACCTTAAAAAACATAATAAGAAGTCTAAATAGCAATTTAAATGTTTATAAAAGTTAAAAAACTCGCGAATATTCAGATCGCCATGCATATCAATTTCATTTCCTGAGACCCATCGCTATCGCCAATTCCATTTTAGAGCCATATCTTTTGCATATACCGCACAATCAACATTTTTTCCATTCATCCCATAAGTTTAGAATAGGGAAGTCCCTAAAATATAAAATATTCAAACTATAAATCCTAAACTTTCATTAGCGCTTTGGTTTTGATCTTTAATTGCACTGGCCGCTTACAAAAAGTGCTAAGAATTGCTCATATCGTCCTTCATTGCGCTCGTGAAAGCAAACAAACCCCTCACAAATTGAGGCATGAATCGATTCTGGCATGCAGATTTCACTCCTCAAAAGCTCTACAGGTAGCTAGCAGCTGCATTAGCCGTTAAAGCCCTTTAAACATGCGTTAAGTCCTATTCGAAATTACGAGCTGTATTGGCCTCATTTCATAACTTAAACTTAAGGAGACCCTGTCACATTCCAGTTCAGCTATTATATAGACTATATTGAGCTCGAGTGAAACTCAAATACTTCATCAGCAGCGATCCTTCCTCACTGAATGTAGAACCCGTAAGGCTCGAACTCGCACATGGTCAGGTGTTCGGTGAGTTGGCTCACCAGTCGAACTTTGCTTCCGGTCAAGCCGCAGGTCACGTTGGTCACAACAAAGTGTTGCGTCACGTTCACTCGACCGCAGAAAACGTTGTCAACCAATATTTCAAAGTTGTTCAGTCGCTCTGGGGACATGTCAATCCTGTTGTAGATGGTGGCGTAGACGATAACGGCTGTTTGGGCGAGATCGGCCTCCCACCACGGTTTGATCTCGTTGTTGGTGTGAATGCAAGAACCTCCATCAAAAAAATGCGTATTCGTGTTGTTGTCCATGGCTCGTGTGCAAAAGGCACTATAGGCCGCTGAAATCTGGCTGCAGTTGAAGAAATGCAGCCTCTGAGGAGCTGAAATGAGACGCGCGAAATGAGGTTTACTGTAAATCTAATTTAAGTAACATCGAATTTTCCTAAAAACGAGTCCTAGAAATAATTGTTGAGGAAGAAGCGGCATCCCCCGTCACATGAAGCAGGCGTTTCAACCGGAGACGGCTTCTAATTACCAGACACAAGTCTTCAATTGATGCCGCGGAAGATTCTGTTATACAGTTGTAGCCTTAAACAGAGAATATCTTGTTAAAAATGAACTTCTTCTGTAAGTCATTTTGTTAATAGTCAAAGGCCGAACTCCCTAAACTGGAGGCGAAATCATCTTCATTTCTCAGCTCCCATAGGTACAGCTAGTCCGCACGCGCTATCTATGAACATCCGCACGCGCTATCTATGAACAAGAAATACTCACTGGCGTTGTACATGTAGAACTCGCTCTGCTGGTCCGCAATGGCACCCCACGACGGTTTCCAGTAGTAGACCGAAGCGTTAAACAGCTGGCACAGCATCGAGCTCACCGTCCAGTAGAAACCGAGGCATCTCGGCGTCTGCCAGCACCAGATCGAGCAACGAATGCTGCTGCCTTCGAGCACTTTGAATGCTGGGGGGAAACTGTTGCCGCCAGCGGTGCCCACCTGAGTGTAGTAGCGTTCATTTTGGCCTGAGCTGGATGCGGTGGCTTGGTAGAACAACAGCGTCACTACCACCAGGATGTTCGCCAAGAAGACGAACAGCAAGCGTTCGACAGGAAGCATGTCTGGGCTTGAAAATTGTCAGCTTCAGTTATGACTTTTTGTATAACGGGTTTTTAATTTTGGTCGTTGATTATTCTGTTACCTTGGCGTCTGTTTTTATCAATTTTATGTTGCCATGCCAATTTGGTTGGGGATGTTGAACCGCGGGTACAGGATCAGCAAAAATTTCCATCCTAACAGGTGCTGCAGAGTGTACAGTAGCATTCCCTGTTGCCTGGTCAGCTCAGAACAATGGGCTCGTTGGTTCTCATCGGAGGGAGGGGTAAAAGTCATTACTGACCCTCTTGCAGAAGACCCACTCCGGCTCATGACTATAGCCTCACTCTTGTCATCCCAGTAGCCCAGCTCCGTCTTTCCAGTGAGTAGCCTGCCGATTCTGTCACTTTAAGCTGGCTTAATCATATTAATGTGCTTTTGACAGAAGAGACTGGTTGCAATAAAACTCCTGACGTGGTTGGGAGGGGGGGGGGAGCAAGTGGCTACGAAGAGGCGCCGATTAAACCCCTAATCTAATTCAATATCCAATTAATTTCCAACCAATTTATTGTGCTAGAACACTATATATGGCTTTCCTAAATCCCTTGATGCCGCGCAAGGCAAGTTATATGCTGGCACCCATCATACACACGGGCGTAGATGCGCATTTAGAAAATTAACTGCATTGGTCTGTTAAAAATGCGGCCCCTGCCTTCCCTTTCCTAGATTTACTAGCAGACCAAGGACTTCTGGACTAGAAATTCATTTACGCATGCATCTGCGCATACCCGATGTTTATTACGAGATTCCATTTGTCTTCTCTCGACATCGTGCTGCGATGGCTGCGGGCGCCCTGGCACCGATCCCGCAACCATGCAGCGCTGAGGCAATTCCGCTGGCTCCTGGGCACATACATTTAAATGTACATGTACAAGCGCGTGACGCAGGCACGCACTCATATACACACGCTTACCCGAGGGGGCCTATTTGGGACACTTCTTAGGTACAGCCATTGCCTGGTGATAGAGAATGCTTGATGGGCCAGAGAACGCTTGATGGTGATAGAGAATGCTTGATGGTGCCACAGGATGCTTGATGGCGCCAGGGAACGCTTGATCGTGATAGAGAATGCTTGATGGCGCCAGGGAACGCTTGATGGTGATAGAGAATGCTTGGTGGCGCCAGGGAACGCTTGATCGTGATAGAGAATGCTTGAGGCGCCAGGGAACGCTTGATGGTGATAGAGAATGCTTGGTGGCGCCAGGGAACGCTTGATCGTGATAGAGAATGCTTGAGGCGCCAGGGAACGCTTGATGGTGATAGAGAATGCTTGGTGGCGCCAGGGAACGCTTGATCGTGATAGAGAATGCTTGATGGCGCCAGGGAACGCTTGATGGTGATAGAGAATGCTTGGTGGCGCCAGGGAACGCTTGATCGTGATAGAGAATGCTTGAGGCGCCAGGGAACGCTTGATGGTGATAGAGAATGCTTGGTGGCGCCAGGGAACGCTTGATCGTGATAGAGAATGCTTGATGGCGCCAGGGAACGCTTGATGGTGATAGAGAATGCTTGGTGGCGCCAGGGAACGCTTGATCGTGATAGAGAATGCTTGAGGCGCCAGGGAACGCTTGATGGTGATAGAGAATGCTTGATGGCGCCAGGGAACGCTTGATGGTGATAGAGAATGCTTGATGGGCCAGAAAACGCTTGATAGTGATAGAGAATGCTTGATGGCGCCACAGGATGCTTGATGGCACCAGGGAACGCTTGATGGCGCCACAGGATGCTTGATGGCGCCAGGGAACGCTTGATGGTGATAGAGAATGCTTGATAGCGCCAGAGATCGCTTGATGGTGATAGAGAATGCTTGATGGCGCTAGAGGATGCTTGATGGCACCACAGGATGCTTGATGGCGCCAGAGGATGCTTGATGGCGCCAGAGGTTGCGCCAGTGAATGCTTGATAGTGATAGAGGATGCTTGTGATAGCTGAGGATGCTTGATGGTGATAGCTGAGGATGCTTGATGGTGATAGCTGAGGATGCTTGATGGTGATAGCTGAGGATGCTTGATGGTGATAGCTGAGGATGCTTGATGGCGCCAGAGGTTGCGCCAGTGAATGCTTGATAGTGATAGAGGATGCTTGTGATAGCTGAGGATGCTTGATGGTGATAGCTGAGGATGCTTGATGGTGATAGCTGAGGATGCTTGATAGTGATAGAGGATGCTTGTGATAGCTGAGGATGCTTGATGGTGATAGCTGAGGATGCTTGATGGTGATAGCTGAGGATGCTTGATAGTGATAGAGGATGCTTGTGATAGCTGAGGATGCTTGATGGTGATAGCTGAGGATGCTTGATGGTGATAGCTGAGGATGCTTGATAGTGATAGAGGATGCTTGTGATAGCTGAGGATGCTTGATGGTGATAGCTGAGGATGCTTGATGGTGATAGCTGAGGATGCTTGATAGTGATAGAGGATGCTTGTGATAGCTGAGGATGCTTGATGGTGATAGCTGAGGATGCTTGATGGTGATAGCTGAGGATGCTTGATAGTGATAGAGGATGCTTGTGATAGCTGAGGATGCTTGATGGTGATAGCTGAGGATGCTTGATGGTGATAGCTGAGGATGCTTGATAGTGATAGAGGATGCTTGTGATAGCTGAGGATGCTTGATGGTGATAGCTGAGGATGCTTGATGGTGATAGCTGAGGATGCTTGATGGTGATAGCTGAGGATGCTTGATGGTGATAGCTGAGGATGCTTGATGGTGATAGCTGAGGATGCTTGATGGTGATAGCTGAGGATGCTTGATGGTGATAGCTGAGGATGCTTGATGGTGATAGCTGAGGATGCTTGATGGTGATAGCTGAGGATGCTTGATGGTGATAGCTGAGGATGCTTGATGGTGATAGCTGAGGATGCTTGATGGTGATAGCTGAGGATGCTTGATGGTGATAGCTGAGGATGCTTGATGGTGATAGCTGAGGATGCTTGATGGTGATAGCTGAGGATGCTTGATGGTGATAGCTGAGGATGCTTGATGGTGATAGCTGAGGATGCTTGATGGTGATAGCTGAGGATGCTTGATGGTGATAGCTGAGGATGCTTGATGGTGATAGCTGAGGATGCTTGATGGTGATAGCTGAGGATGCTTGATGGTGATAGCTGAGGATGCTTGATGGTGATAGCTGAGGATGCTTGATGGTGATAGCTGAGGATGCTTGATGGTGATAGCTGAGGATGCTTGATGGTGATAGCTGAGGATGCTTGATGGTGATAGCTGAGGATGCTTGATGGTGATAGCTGAGGATGCTTGATGGTGATAGCTGAGGATGCTTGATGGTGATAGCTGAGGATGCTTGATGGTGATAGCTGAGGATGCTTGATGGTGATAGCTGAGGATGCTTGATGGTGATAGCTGAGGATGCTTGATGGTGATAGCTGAGGATGCTTGATGGTGATAGCTGAGGATGCTTGATGGTGATAGCTGAGGATGCTTGATGGTGATAGCTGAGGATGCTTGATGGTGATAGCTGAGGATGCTTGATGGTGATAGCTGAGGATGCTTGATGGTGATAGCTGAGGATGCTTGATGGTGATAGCTGAGGATGCTTGATGGTGATAGCTGAGGATGCTTGATGGTGATAGCTGAGGATGCTTGATGGTGATAGCTGAGGATGCTTGATGGTGATAGCTGAGGATGCTTGATGGTGAGGATTTTTAGGACATTATAATATTTTTATTTGGCTACAGGTGGGCTTCCAATCCAGATATACAGAGATCCACAGTCCATGCAGGTCTAACACGGGGCCGAAGCCAATTAAGGATGCCAAAAAGCAACTGCATGGTCTGGCGCGGCTTCATACTGCTGCATGCATGAGGGTAGAATTAGGAAAGAGACGAGAGATAGCCTCGGCAAGACCTGACAATTGACTCTCTGACTCTGGGCAAATTTTTTTAAACTTAATTGATTATCCGTGCTATCAGTTGACAGGCATTTATGAGCTGGATGCCCCCATAAAGCTGTTGCTGGCAATGCAGGCACCCAACGCATATATATATACCATCCTGATAGTTATAGTGTTAGCATATAGACTTTTTGCTTGGATTGGGAACTAGTCATCCTCAAGGGACGAGGACTGAGGCACGAGTGACCCCCCACACCCTGGCGGGGTTTGCAAAAATTAATTAATATATGTTATTGTTTTATTAATAAACAATTAAAAATAAACCGCCTCCGCACATGCGGATCATAACTGCAAGCTATAGCTATGTTGACTGTAGGCATGCAGGAAGTTAATAAATAATTCATCATCAAGCAAAAAACTATAATTAAATAGAACCGCGATGGAAAAATAAGATCTTGCTAAGCGTCAAAGCTAAGCTAGCGTGTATATTATAAAATAATAACAAAATTCCGGATGCATTTACAGTACTTACATGTAACGTGTACAGTATAGCTAATGTTTGGTTCAGGTGAAGCAGCAAATCTAAAAAACACAGGTAAATTTAACAAGCGTAGCCCTTGAACAATCCAACTTAATTCGGCTTTCTAAAATATGCTTTTAATTTTTGAAAAAACACCCATAAAGCTATAACAAAAATTAAGAGTTATAAAACAAAAAAACAATCGTAAACCGTAAATTGACGTGCCTGTATCAAAACAACTTTTTACGACTAGCTGGCTGTTTCATTACAAAAGAAGAAAAAACATTACACACATCTAAAAAATCAGAGAAAGTATAAACTTAAATTAGAAAGGAATATTATATGAACCTTAAAAAACATAATAAGAAGTCTAAATAGCAATTTAAATGTTTATAAAAGTTAAAAAACTCGCGAATATTCCGATCGCCATGCATATCAATTTCATTTCCTGAGACCCATCGCTATCGCCAATTCCATTTTAGAGCCATATTTTTTCATATACCGCACAATCAACATTTTTTCCATTCATCCCATAAGTTTAGAATAGGGAAGTCCCTAAAATATAAAATATTCAAACTATAAATCCTAAACTTTCATTAGCGCTTTGGTTTTGATCTTTAATTGCACTGGCCGCTTACAAAAAGTGCTAAGAATTGCTCATATCGTCCTTCATTGCGCTCGTGAAAGCAAACAAACCCCTCACAAATTGAGGCATGAATCGATTCTGGCATGCAGATTTCACTCCTCAAAAGCTCTACAGGTAGCTAGCAGCTGCATTAGCCGTTAAAGCCCTTTAAACATGCGTTAAGTCCTATTCGAAATTACGAGCTGTATTGGCCTCATTTCATAACTTAAACTTAAGGAGACCCTGTCACATTCCAGTTCAGCTATTATATAGACTATATTGAGCTCGAGTGAAACTCAAATACTTCATCAGCAGCGATCCTTCCTCACTGAATGTAGAACCCGTAAGGCTCGAACTCGCACATGGTCAGGTGTTCGGTGAGTTGGCTCACCAGTCGAACTTTGCTTCCGGTCAAGCCGCAGGTCACGTTGGTCACAACAAAGTGTTGCGTCACGTTCACTCGACCGCAGAAAACGTTGTCAACCAATATTTCAAAGTTGTTCAGTCGCTCTGGGGACATGTCAATCCTGTTGTAGATGGTGGCGTAGACGATAACGGCTGTTTGGGCGAGATCGGCCTCCCACCACGGTTTGATCTCGTTGTTGGTGTGAATGCAAGAACCTCCATCAAAAAAATGCGTATTCGTGTTGTTGTCCATGGCTCGTGTGCAAAAGGCACTATAGGCCGCTGAAATCTGGCTGCAGTTGAAGAAATGCAGCCTCTGAGGAGCTGAAATGAGACGCGCGAAATGAGGTTTACTGTAAATCTAATTTAAGTAACATCGAATTTTCCTAAAAACGAGTCCTAGAAATAATTGTTGAGGAAGAAGCGGCATCCCCCGTCACATGAAGCAGGCGTTTCAACCGGAGACGGCTTCTAATTACCAGACACAAGTCTTCAATTGATGCCGCGGAAGATTCTGTTATACAGTTGTAGCCTTAAACAGAGAATATCTTGTTAAAAATGAACTTCTTCTGTAAGTCATTTTGTTAATAGTCAAAGGCCGAACTCCCTAAACTGGAGGCGAAATCATCTTCATTTCTCAGCTCCCATAGGTACAGCTAGTCCGCACGCGCTATCTATGAACATCCGCACGCGCTATCTATGAACAAGAAATACTCACTGGCGTTGTACATGTAGAACTCGCTCTGCTGGTCCGCAATGGCACCCCACGACGGTTTCCAGTAGTAGACCGAAGCGTTAAACAGCTGGCACAGCATCGAGCTCACCGTCCAGTAGAAACCGAGGCATCTCGGCGTCTGCCAGCACCAGATCGAGCAACGAATGCTGCTGCCTTCGAGCACTTTGAATGCTGGGGGGAAACTGTTGCCGCCAGCGGTGCCCACCTGAGTGTAGTAGCGTTCATTTTGGCCTGAGCTGGATGCGGTGGCTTGGTAGAACAACAGCGTCACTACCACCAGGATGCTCGCCAAGAAGACGAACAGCAAGCGTTCGACAGGAAGCATGTCTGGGCTTGAAAATTGTCAGCTTCAGTTATGACTTTGGATAACGGAAATTATATATTCTGTTATCTTGTTACCGGTTTTATAAGTTTTTTCGTTGCCATACAATTTTTGGTTGGGGGTTGTCGGACCGCGGGTACAGGATCAGGAAAATTTCCATCGCAACAAGTGCTGCAGAATGTACACCATCATTCCTTGTTGCTTGGTCAACTTTTAATCTGTGAGCTCATTGGTTCTCATCGGGGAGGAGGTAAATCAATAGTTTCCCTCTTGGCTCTTGCAGTAGGTGCGCAGTGCAATCTCTTGCTCTCTCAGCTAGTATAGCCTGGCCTCACTCCTGACCTCTGACTAGCCTCACTCCTGACCTCTGACTAGCCTCACTCCTGACCTCTGACTAGCCTCACTCCTGACCTCTGACTAGCCTCACTCCTGACCTCTGACTAGCCTCACTCCTGACCTCTGACTAGCCTCACTCCTGACCTCTGACTAGCCTCACTCCTGACCTCTGACTAGCCTCACTCCTGACCTCTGACTAGCCTCACTCCTGACCTCTGACTAGCCTCACTCCTGACCTCTGACTAGCCTCACTCCTGACCTCTGACTAGTCTCACTCCTGACCTCTGACTAGCCTCACTCCTGACCTCTGACTAGCCTCACTCCTGACCTCTGACTAGCCTCACTCCTGACCTCTGACTAGACTCACTCCTGACCTCTGACTAGCCTCACTCCTGACCTCTGACTAGCCTCACTCCTGACCTCTGACTAGTCTCACTCCTGACCTCTGACTAGTCTCACTCCTGACCTCTGACTAGCCTCACTCCTGACCTCTGACTAGCCTCACTCCTGACCTCTGACTAGCCTCACTCCTGACCTCTGACTAGCCTCACTCCTGACCTCTGACTAGCCTCACTCCTGACCTCTGACTAGACTCACTCCTGACCTCTGACTAGCCTCACTCCTGACCTCTGACTAGCCTCACTCCTGACCTCTGACTAGCCTCACTCCTGACCTCTGACTAGACTCACTCCTGACCTCTGACTAGCCTCACTCCTGACCTCTGACTAGCCTCACTCCTGACCTCTGACTAGCCTCACTCCTGACCTCTGACTAGACTCACTCCTGACCTCTGACTAGCCTCACTCCTGACCTCTGACTAGACTCACTCCTGACCTCTGACTAGCCTCACTCCTGACCTCTGACTAGCCTCACTCCTGACCTCTGACTAGACTCACTCCTGATCTCTGACTAGCCTCACTCCTGACCTCTGACTAGCCTCACTCCTGACCTCAGACTATAGCCTCACCCCTGACCTCTGACTAGCCTCACCCCTGACCTCTGACTAGCCTCACTCCTGACCTCAGACTATAGCCTCACCCCTGACCTCTGACTAGCCTCACTTCCTGACCTCAGACTAGCCTCACTCCTGACCTCAGATTAGCCTCACTCCTGACCTCAGACTAGCCTCACTCCTGACCTCAGACTAGCCTCACTCCTGACCTCAGATTAGCCTCACTCCTGACCTCTAACTAGCCTCACTCCTGACCTCAGACTATAGCCTCACCCCTGACCTCTGACTAGCCTCACTCCTGACCTCTGACTAGCCTCACTCCTGACCTCAGACTATAGCCTCACCCCTGACCTCTGACTAGCCTCACTTCCTGACCTCAGACTAGCCTCACTCCTGACCTCAGATTAGCCTCACTCCTGACCTCAGACTAGCCTCACTCCTGACCTCAGACTAGCCTCACTCCTGACCTCAGATTAGCCTCACTCCTGACCTCTAACTAGCCTCACTCCTGACCTCAGACTAGCCTCACTCCTGACCTCAGATTAGCCTCACTCCTGACCTCTAACTAGCCTCACTCCTGACCTCTGACTAGCCTCACTCCTGACCTCCTGCACCATTTTTAAAAATTTTATCGAAAGGTAAAATCAATATGTAGATAATAATGCTATACTTTTAAAAAAACATAAACAAAAACTTTTTCTTTTGTAATTTACAGCAAGGGCATAAAAATATTCCTTTACGTACACTTTGTTATAGCTGCAAAGAAAAAATGACCTGACTGCATGTGAGGTGGGGGCGGTTTATGACTTGGTTGTGGTCGGGGATTGTCAGGTGTTCACTTGATCCAATGTCGAATTTGAGCGGCTCAGGCCTTCGAATGGGCGCCGTCGTTATTTCGCACGAATTAAATCCGGAAAATTTGCGTGGACGAATCCCGATAGAGACAACTCGTAGATACTCCGTCTGCCGGGGTCCTCAATTCTGGGGGGAGGGTAGTTTAATCGTAGGCGAGCGGTCTTCAGTTGGCGCGAGCGTTCAGATGGCGGGTCCTTAGACACCGTAGATTCAACGCACTTCGTATGTTTGATTTGTTACTAACAGTAGAGTAGCGCTGCCACCACCGTAATTTGCGTATTACGGAACGTTGAAAAGTCTCAGAGCTTGCTTCGAGATGAGACTTCGAGATGAGATTTTACGCCCCACGGGCAAATGACTCAAGAAAACTATGGTCTTGATTAATGAAGCAACGAAAATTAATTGGTTCACTGTATTTTAAAATGAATAAATGAAACTAGCTAAATTATTATTAATATTATTAATATGCGACGAGTTATGATTCGATGGTGCCGCGAGGGCGACTACAAATTATCAACTATGCAAATGAGAGAATTTACTATGCGTCAAAGGTTAAACTAAACACGGAAAGGAGATAAAGATGGATAAGGAACCAACACGGTAAAGGAGAAAAAGACGGATAAGGAACAAACACGGTCACGATTTAACGTCCTCACAGCGTAATATTTAATTTATAGTAGTTAACGGAACATTTCATGGCGTTGATTGAACAGAAAAAGAAACTTTAGTAATTTAACTGGACCTTGAGATCATAAATATGAACAAGAGTAAATTAACACTGGGAAGATGGGCAAAAAACACAAGTTCAAAAAAGGGGCACAATGGCCAGAACCGGGGAACCCATGCAGGGCCAGAACCAGGGAGCGGGAGATGACGGAAGGGTGACGTAGGGCAGCACCATAAGGTGGACGGAGAAGGGCCAGACCCGGGACAACGGAAAAAAATTAACGACCCGAAACTGAACGAAGATTAAAATTCCAAAAAGTCAGTGGGAAGCTCATCCTACCACACATGTTTTCAAAACATAATTACCTCACAGCGAGCTGCAGATTGCGCGCTTGCAGTGCGGCTTAGTTGTTCTTTGACTCTTTGCTGGCAATGGCTAGAGTTCCGGCACCGGAACCCATTTTCCAACGGCTATGGATCCGCCATCCGGCAGTGGTATTCCAGTAGTGCAATTTATGGGTATAATATAGCAGAAACATTTTACTTTTTTAACGGGTTGTTGATATATTGGGATTTTGCTCAAGATAAGATCAAAACAAAACGATGAGATTCAAAACAAGATACTTCTAATGTTCAAAGACTTCATTAGTAGATAACTGCCTGCAGAAGACTGCCGGATCCATAGCCATTAGAAAACAGGTTCCGGCGCCGGAACTCTAGCCATTACCCTCTTTGCTTGGTATCTTCTTTATAGATAGGCCTATGTTCTGTTTATTTGATAGGCCTATTTATTATTTTTATTTTAATGTTATATCTTCAATTTATTTCCTAACTATGGTTATGCTAGTATAATAGGCTTTATTAAATTAAGCTAGGCCTAGGCCTAGCCAAGCCAAGATGTATGTTTCATTGTAAGCATTTTAGCCTATTTATTTTTTAGTAATATTAATAATAATAGCATGCATATTGAAAAGTATTATTAATTATTTAAATTTAGATTAGGCTTGTATAGTTAACCCAAAACCCTAAATACAATAGGGCATAGGGGCATAGTTCTAGTTTACTTTGTTATATTATTTTGCTTTTCGTTAAATTATTTTACCCAATTTCAATTTCAGGTTCAAGGTCAAGTCAAGTCCTAAACAGGATAATAAACAGAGGCCCAGTACAGCATGGTGTCGAAAGGGTTGTTATGGTACATGCGGCGCCAGATGTTTTCCTCAAGATGGGCCTCAAAAAGCGTGTCGCTTGTTTTGTGCATGGCGTGCAGGCGCCTCTTGACGAGGGCCCACGTCCCCTCTATATGGTTTGTGTGCACTGTTGGGTCAGCCGGATTTATAAAGTATAGACGAAGTAGGCCCTATAGCTGAAAGGGTTGTAGTAAGAGTACAGATGCAAGAAAATACATGAAATTAATATAACAAAGTAAAGTAGAATTATGAAATAATATAACAAAGTAAACTAGAACTAGGCCTATGCCACAACAATAGGGCCTATGTTAAACTGTCTCTGTGTAGGCCCTATAAGATTTTTTCAATGATTTAATATAAAAGTTATATTGATGTAACTATTTTTTATACTTTATAATATAAGTTTTTTTGTTGTTTTGCTCTATATATTGATAAGCCATCTACAAATATACAATTTTGATTCTTTTCAGCTTAAAAATGAGTCTACAAATTATATATCATTATCATATATCTAAAGAAACATACATGTGCAACCTTGGAAATCAGTTGGCCATTTCTATTGGCAACACACAAATATAAGGCTTCACTTTTATGCTGAGAACAGTCATATGACTACTATTCCGTCCAAAAGTGACTTACATGTGTGTGTTGCCAATAGAACTGGCCAGGTGAATCCCAAGGTTGCGCCTAAGCATGTAAAGAAAATGGTTAAAGATTTATTGAAGTATATGTTTAACATTGTCACAACAGCTATGCCATAAGTTGCTTGATAGGCCTAGTGCTCATAGCAGGAAACCAAGCTGTTAATCTACTCAATTCTAGTCAATAGTGCTTTGGTAGCAACCAAATTACCAACCCAGCTGTCAGTCTATTCTATGCCAGGCAATAGTGCTCTGGCAGCCAGCAATCTAGCTTTCTGTCAGTCTGCTTGACCTTGACAGTGTTCTGGTGGCAGGCAACCTAACTATCAGTCAGCTTGCTTGTGTTCTAGCAGCAGGTTATCTAGCTATATTAATAGGCTTATAATAGCCAGAACTGTATTTTATGTCTTGATATTTCCTACTGTTGCTTGTTTGCAATGTTTAAATTATTTAAAATGGGCAAATACAAATAATCAAAATGTATTATAATGCTTAAGCTCATCTTTCCATTGTCTAGCTGCTATGAGACTATGAAAAAACTTCACTATAAACAAAAATATTATATTCAATAATTTATTCATGTTCATATCTTTTTTATATTTAGTAAATAATTGACTCTAAACCTAGCATTAGAATCTTTCTAGTACTACCACAGTATCATAACAACTTATAAAATCATTTTTTAAATAGTCAACTCCTTGCAAATATGCATCAAGACATTAGCTAAAATGCTAGCAAAACACCTGCAAAATGCCAGTGAAATGCTGGCAAATAGAAGGCGGCAATTCGCTGGCAAATTGCTAGCAGATGAAATGACCAAATCACCAGTGAATTGCTAGCAAACTAGCAAGTTTTTTCTGAGAGAGGCATCTTCAGACATTATTGTTCACTATGTGCATTGGGGTTTGGTTCTCATGGGTGTGAATTAATCACACAATCAACCCTCCAGGCCAATTTATTGTGTTGATACATGTCATACATGCGCAACAGTTGGCCGAGTCGGCCGATCCGGCCGACCAATTTGGCGGCCAACCAAAGAAGTCACAAAAATGCCCACCCAAAAATACCCAAGTGGTTGTACTAAGTAGCTGACGAGGCATTCTGGCTTAGTAAGACAGTCATAGTTACTCCTGCCGTTTACCCAAAGTTGCGATAATTTTGCTTTAGGGTTTTTACATGTAAGTCGCAGTTTTGGCCAAAAACTGTCGCATTTTTGTTAAAACTAAGTCGCATGGCCGACCGAATTTTCGAGGTTGCGCATGTATGATACATGTACATCTATGCAAAACAAGGGTATAGGTCAATCTGTTGACATGGCCAATCTAAGGGACTCTATGTGAGGCATCAATAAAATAGCCTACATAAATGCTAAATGGTGTGGCATGTGGGGACTTATGTAGGTATTATTATTTCATCTACCCACTTATTCCACTGCCACCTAACAGCATATATATAATTGTATAGGACTGCCTAGGTAGCTACCACCACACCTATGCATTAAGGACCACTAGTTAGTAAAAGTCTATTAGTCCTTGTTAGAGCTTAGTACCTACATATTCTTGAATAATTTAAAACTATCTATCTTTTTGTCTATGTGCTCATGTGGTACACAACTGATCACTAATTATTGGTTAATCCATAGCTTAAAGTGTTTAACAGAAAAGAATTCTATTTGAAGTGACATTCTTAAATCCTTCAAATCAAATGAACAGTTTTTAATTACAGGCCTAGAAAAAATAAAAGATAAATGAGTTTTGTTAAGCTTTGTAACAATTCTACGAAATGGATGGTGCTAGTTTCAGCTTTATGAAAGCCTTGTATTCTTATAAAAGTGCAGAAGCCTTGTATTGTAAGTCACTGTTGTTAGTTAATGTTATGTAGCTAATGTAGGTTTCTTAAAATTAATTTAGATATTAAAAGCATGAATGCATTACCCCTATGTCCCTGACCTGATATCAAGCTTTCTAGCTTTCTGTGGTATAGAGTTTAGGGCCTACCTTTGTCTTTACCAAGAGGCAACATTGGCAATGCAACATTGTTTTAGGCCTATTACAGCAGCTTGAAGCATTGTAGGCATAGATAAAGTATACCATAGATTCCACCCCTGCCCAGAATGTACACACGCTCGTGTCCAAACTTTGACCACCATAAAACTCACCGTGCTCTCATTGGCTGGCGCGAAAGCCTTCCTTTCAACACCTTCGATTTCATTCCGTCACCCCTTCCACACAAGAAAGCTTTATAACTTTAATGCGCGGAACGAAAGGATGTCTTACCAGTTTCAACAGTTAAAGCGGAGATAATAGAAAAGCGGAGTTGGGGGAATGTACACACGTGGACTCAATGTGCATAGCGTGGCCCAGCCAATAGGAGCGCAGTGAATAAAGTGATGGTCACAATTTAGACACTCCGCGGGGGTAGGGGTGGAATCTATGTATACTTTATCTATGATTGTAGGTCCTCCCTATTAGCAATAATAATAATAATGAGGCTTTATGAGTCCTTATCTGAAAATTCACAGCACAATTTGTCTCAAAACATATAATCAAATTTTCATTTCATAATTCCATTAATGAAGCCAGCCTAAGGCCCTGGCAACAATGCACAGACCAACAACCTTTGTCAATTCACGTCTCCGACGCGGTGAACCTCGTGGCGGTGGCAGCGCGGGAGGCTGCGGCGCACAGTGGTCAAATAGTCCTGATCCTCTGCAGCAGCAAAGCATATCTGAAGAAGATATTGAGCGGGAAAGACTCAGGCTAGAACGGCAGCTGCATCTGCAGCAGCAGCAGAGACAGCAACAGCCAAACTGTGGCAATGCAGGGTTCCCCGCTAGACGTCCGTACTGTTTTGGCTATCCATACGGCGGTGCCAGTGCTGGCAGCCACCGGCCCGAACAGGAGTGGCAGAATCCGGTTGTTGCTGATGACCGAGCTGGCCCCAATGGCCCGGCCGCTAACGGCAGAGGCGGCAGCGGCGGCCGACGTAGGGGAAGGAACCGTCAGCAGCAGCAATATGCTGAGGAGTTTGAGCACGAATGTGAGCGCGGATATTTGATTTTATACTGCGGTAGATATGGTGATCTAATTGAGTGGGTTTTTTAGATTAGAGGCAGGGGGGTTGTGTGCACCCTGGCGCACTTTAAGCGACATTGTCATAATGTCACACAACCGGCGAGAGGCATTACTGCCCATTCCGCCGACTCCCCTGAGCAGGCATATAAGCGCGCGGATACGTACGCAGGCACACACTCACACAGGAGTGTACAGCGGCCCTAACTTTATTTTATCGTTAGGCATGTACACTTCACTGCGCCTTGGGGTGTTGGCTCTCAACATACATGCGCAAATTTGGGAATCACCCGGCCGTTTCTATTGGCAACACACACATGTAAGTCGCTATTGGCTGAGAGCAGTCACGTGACTACTATTCCGTCCAATAGCGACTTACATGTGTGTGTTGCCAATAGAAACGGCCGAGTGAATCCCAAGGTTGCGCCCAAGCATGGCTCTCAAGGCCGTTAATTGCATGAGCAGAGCCAAGCCGAGATTTCAATTTAGCCCCAAATTAATGTGACTGCACCTGGAATCGAGCCTGGGCCGCTGGCACATCAGAGCGCCGCGCTGGACCACTGGGCTACCCCCCTCCCCCCTAATTGAAAGGTTGAATGTGATCACGTGATGCTCACCAAGAGTTCACCTCCACTAATTAATACCGCAGACCAAGTTGAGCGCCACATTGAGCCGTTGCCGACTGCAACCGGCGCATTTAGCGTCACAATTCGAAACGATCGCTGCCGGAATGCCGACCCCGATAGAGGCGGCGGCGGCGGAGGTCGTCGCCGAAAGTCTCGTCGAAATCGTCGCGCCGGTGGCGGTCGCGGCGGCGGCGATGTCGGAGATGTCGGAGCGATGCCTGGCGAAGTCGAAGGCGCCACCCCGGCGGTGCCGGAAGACGGCGGCTTCATCGACGACGATCTGGACGGCGTCGGGGCCGGCGTCGGCGGCGACGCTGGCGGCGGAGGCGGTGGCAGCTGGGAGCAGCAGCTTCTCGCCGACGAGATGCGGCAGGAAGCGGCGGCGGCGGCGGCCGCTGCTGCAGATGCTTCGAATTGAAGTTTCTTAGCAATGCAATCGGAGTCCAAGTTTATTGTTTCTTTATATAAAACTTGCTTTCTATGTGCTAAGCCTCTTCGTAAAAATTAAATTAGCCTGGGAAAATTGGAGATATTTCCAGCAGAATGCGGTAGTAATCAGAGGTGAGGGTTTTAGTTAAAAAAATATTTGCACCACGCAGGGACTGAAATTTCTGTGCGCCGTTCTGCTCGCTTTGGTGCCGTACCTTCATTTTTGGTGCCCTGTTTTTATGTTTCTTAGCTTACTTAATAAGCTACTTTTCTAGTAGGAACTGTAGCATTTTATACTGAATAGTTATCTTTTACAAATAATCGATTTTTCTCATGCAGAATTTGAAAACTTCTCTCATCCCATGCTTTTTAAAGCAGAGCTGCTGGCTTGACCAACTGACAGGCTTATCCAGTGTCAGACAGACCCTACCTGACAGGCTTATTTAGTGTCAGACAGTCCCTACCTGACAGGCTTATTCAGTGTCAGACAGTCCCTACCTGACAGGCTTATTCAGTGTCAGACAGTCCCTACCTGACAGGCTTATCCAGTGTCAGACAGTCCCTACCTGACAGGCTTATTCAGTGTCAGACAGTCCCTACCTGACAGGCTTATCCAGTGTCAGACAGTCCCTACCTGACAGGCTTATTTATTTAGTGTCAGACAGTCCCTACCTGACAGGCTCATTCAGTGTCAGACAGTCCCTACCTGACAGGCTCATTCAGTGTCAGACAGTCCCTACCTGACAGACTCATTCAGTGTCAGACAGTCCCTACCTGACAGGCTTATTCAGTGTCAGACAGTCCCTACCTGACAGGCTTATTCAGTGTCAGACAGTCCCTACCTGACAGGCTTATCCAGTGTCAGACAGTCCCTACCTGACAGGCTTATTCAGTGACATACTGCTCTAAAACATTATGTACATATGTACAGCACACTGTCAGCTCTGTTTATCAAAAGGATTTACCTTGTGCATGATGGTTTCTAGTTTTATCATTGTCGGCGCACTTTTTACTAATTTTATCGCATGATAAAGTATATTATTGATTAGAAATTATAGAAGCTTGCTGGCTCTTGATTATTATTTTATTCCAATTCTCATACTGTGTTTAATAGAATCATTTGCATTGCTACAGTTGTATTCATAGAATCATTTATTTCTGTTTTCACTCGAAGTCTGAGGTATTAGCAGTTGAGTCACAATAACACCTGGCATCAATCAACTAGCTAAATAGTTATCAATGATTTTAAATATTTGAATTTACTTATGTGGTACACAGGACAAGCGTCACTAAAATGGAACGCGTCTTCAGAACAAATATAAGAATTTCTTGACCGTAAAATCTGACCTTTTCCTCTTTTTCATAAGTGCAAACTCTTGCATGTGCTTGTTTGTGGATAACTGAATATGGACACGTGGCTTTCCTTTTTTCTGCATAAATTTAAAAGGGTTCAAAAGCTGGATGGTTAGAATGGGGCTGGGGTGAGGGGTTGGAATGGGGCTGGGGTGAGGGGTTGGAATGGGGCTGGGGTCATGCTTAAGCGCAACCTTGGGATTCACTCGGCCGTTTTTATTGGCAACACACACATGTAAGTCGCTATTGGACGGAATAGTAGTCACGTGACTGCTCTCAGCCAATAGCGACTTACTGTCACTTACATGTGTGTGTTGCCAATAGAAACGGCCGAGTGATTCCCAAGGTTGCGCATGTATGGCTGGGGTGAGGGGTTGGAATGGGGCTGGGTGAAGGGTTGGAATGGGGCCGGGGTGAGGGGTTGGAATGGGGCCGGGGTGAGGGGTTGGAATGGGGCTGGGGTGAGGGGTTGGAATGGGGCCGGGGTGAGGGGTTGGAATGGGGCCGGGGTGAGGGGTTGGAATGGGGCTGGGGTGAGGGTTGGAATGGGGCCGGGGTGAGGGGTTGGAATGGGGCCGGGGTGAGGGGTTGGAATGGGGCTGGGGTGAGGGGTTGGAATGGGGCCGGGGTGAGGGGTTGGAATGGGGCCGGGGTGAGGGGTTGGAATGGGGCTGGGGTGAGGGGTTGGAATGGGGCCGGGGTGAGGGGTTGGAATGGGGCCGGGGTGAGGGGTTGGAATGGGGCCGGGGTGAGGGGTTGGAATGGGGCCGGGGTGAGGGGTTGGAATGGGGCCGGGGTGAGGGGTTGGAATGGGGCCGGGGTGAGGGGTTGGAATGGGGCTGGGGTGAGGGGTTGGAATGGGGTTGGGGTGAGGGGTTGGAATGGGGCTGGGGTGAGGGGTTGGAATGGGGCCGGGGTGAGGGGTTGGAATGGGGCCGGGGTGAGGGGTTGGAATGGGGCTGGGGTGAGGGTTGGAATGGGGCCGGGGTGAGGGGTTGGAATGGGGCTGGGGTGAGGGGTTGGAGTGGGGCTGGGGTGAGGGGTTGGAATGGGGCCGGGGTGAGGGGTTGGAATGGGGTTGGGGTGAGGGGTTGGAATGGGGCTGGGGTGAGGGGTTGGAATGGGGCCGGGGTGAGGGGTTGGAATGGGGCCGGGGTGAGGGGTTGGAATGGGGCTGGGGTGAGGGGTTGGAATGGGGCCGGGGTGAGGGGTTGGAATGGGGCTGGGGTGAGGGGTTGGAGTGGGGCTGGGGTGAGGGGTTGGAATGGGGCCGGGGTGAGGGGTTGGAATGGGGCTGGGGTGAGGGGTTGGAATGGGGCCGGGGTGAGGGGTTGGAATGGGGCCGGGGTGAGGGGTTGGAATGGGGCCGGGGTGAGGGGTTGGAATGGGGCCGGGGTGAGGGGTTGGAATGGGGCCGGGGTGAGGGGTTGGAATGGGGCTGGGTGAGGGGTTGGAATGGGGCTGGGGTGAGGGGTTGGAATGGGGCCGGGGTGAGGGGTTGGAATGGGGCCGGGGTGAGGGGTTGGAATGGGGCCGGGGTGAGGGGTTGGAATGGGGCCGGGGTGAGGGGTTGGAATGGGGCTGGGGTGAGGGGTTGGAATGGGGTTGGGGTGAGGGGTTGGAATGGGGCTGGGGTGAGGGGTTGGAATGGGGCCGGGGTGAGGGTTGGAATGGGGCCGGGGTGAGGGGTTGGAATGGGGCTGGGGTGAGGGGTTGGAATGGGGCCGGGGTGAGGGGTTGGAATTGTAATGATTTAACGGACTGGAAGGAAAGCAAAGCAGTAGAAAAAAATAAGAATTCAATTTCTCAAATTATAAAACTGTTGACATCTTTCAATGAAGCTTATTAAGCCACATAGTTCTACACACAGTTAATTAAAATATTTATTAATCTATTTAAACTGATAGTGAATGGTAATAAATTTCACAACTAGCTGCTAGAGTCTATTTATTGGAATGTTAACTGGAGTAAGCAGCAGGAATTGATCAATTTATGGAATGTAGCAAAGCTTCTCAATAAAATCACGAGTTTGAAAAAACCTACAACTCTGTGTTTGAGCCAAGAAAAGCGTACAAATATAAAAACTGATTGAGAAACTCGGCAATTTATTAGAAAAATAAATGGTTCAGTTGGAAGACCGAAAAAAACCCGATGTGTTCCGAAATTTCAAGTGCAACTGACTGAGCAAAATCTGCAATAATTCAAACGCAATTAATTACAACTTGATTGAAATAAAATACACAATACTCGTATGGCACTGTTTAACACGCGGAATTAAAGCTTACAATCAAATAATCTTTGTAAACTTTGTGACTTTCTGATCATTCAGGAATGTATTACACTCTGTGCGTGTGCCTTTCGGGTTGGCCGTCATGGGGTGTCAACTGAACGATAGACAACCTCCCGGCCAATTTTCGTGCACACAAGCCCCAATCACAGATACTAAAATAAGTAGATGGGCCACTCGGGCATCTTAATAAAAAGGCTTTCTACTTTCAGTTCAGTAGCAAATAAGAATACATAAGCTAATTTTATAAAAAAGGCAGCTGAAATTACTTTGATAAGTTCAGAAGCCCAAGCTTGCAGGCGTAAACAGCTTGCTAATTGGTTCAGCAGTAATGTACATTGGCCAGTCCTCTGAAATGTACATGGCAGCTTTGGGTGGAATTCTGAGAAAGGCAATAAAAATTGGGGCGGGGCGGTTGTAGGGTTTAAGCTGGGGGGTTAAGAGCCATTATGAGCCTTGGCCTTAAAATACATTAAAATGATTCTGTTTAACTTACTACTGAACTGAAAGTAGCTTACACGCAAATGAGTGGCCCATCTAGATATTCCAGTACCTGTGGCTCTAACCAATTAAATGTAACCGTGCACCAGCCTCAAGCAAAATCCTTGTACTTCAGAAGTTCATAATAGTTTAACTCCATGCCAAACACGAATGTCCAAATTTTGACGCAGAGTTGATCTTCAAAAGTTCAGTTAGCTGGGGTGAGAGTTGTAGCAGTGAAATGAAATCAGTGAGCCTTAAAAACACAGCTAGCGGAATCTCTACAACTGGAATTTGTCCCCCACTCTGCTCTGCTGGCTGCTGTCGCCTTCAGCATCAGCCAGGCCTTCGCTGCGCATCCAACTCTCCATCTCGCGCAGCTCAGCCTCCGAGTCGGGCAGGTTGCCGGGGTTCGAAACCGGCTCCGCTGCGGCGGGCCTCGGCGGCGGCGGCGGCGGCGGATCGTCTTCGGACAGGTCGATAAGGTTCACCCCGACTGTGGCGGCGCTCAGCGGCTCCTGCAGCTGCTGCCTGGTTGCCAGGGAATCCACGGTCCCCCGCGGCGGCGGGCGCGAGTTCTCGAACCGATCGAAGCGTAGAAATGCCGAATTCAATTCGTCATTGACGCGTAGGAGCTCGCTGAGAACGGACTCGCTGGATACCTGCACGCATGAGTTCGAATAGAAACAGGTTTTATGAATTCCAGATCCCTAATTTATCCAAACTCTCAATTCTTTTATTTCTCCCGTTCTAAATTTCATAAACATTGAATGAGAGCTGGAACTGCTTGCATTGAATCAAATGTTTCTATTAAAAATCTCAACAAATCAATATTCGCGTGGAGGGGGCATCACAAGTTCGAAAAATCATAAACCCGAAATATCATAAACCCGAAGAATCATAAACCAGAAATATCATAAACCCGAAAAATCATAATCCAGAAATATCATAAACTCGAAATATCATAAACCCGAAATATCATAAACCAGAAATATCACAAACCCGAAATATCATAAACCCGAAATATCATAAACCCGAAGAATCATAAACCAGAAATATCATAAACCCGAAATATCATAAACCCGAAATATCATAAACCCGAAATATCATAAACCCGAAATATCATAAACCCGAAGAATCATAAACCAGAAATATCATAAACCCGAAAAATCATAAACCAGAAATATTATAAACCCGAAATATCATAAACCAGAAAAATCATAAACCAGAAATATCAAAAACCCGAAATATCATAAACCTAAAATATCACAAACCCGAAATATCATAAACCTGAAATATCATAACTCCAAAAGTTCTAGCAATGTCAAACCACTATTTTGGTTTTCGGAGTTATGACACTTCGGGGTTTTTGATATTTCTGGTTTATGATGGGAAGTGTGCTTTCGGAGTTGTGATATTTCTGGTTTATGATTGTGGTCCATTCGCAGGAGGGCTGCGGACAGCTTGGCACAATGGCTTCTTCGGCGACATCGCCCCTACAATGGGCGCTGAATGCAATTCTGCTGGCTCCTGAGAACCTACAACAGGCATGTACAGTCTCTGTGCCTTGGGGCTGGCCCTCAAGGATGTGAATGGCACGACAAACCCTCAGCCAATTTTCCTGCACAATGTGGCCGATTCTGGATTAAGAATCCCACAAATTCTGTATTTATCCAATATTGATTGATAGGATCTAGGACTCTCAATTCCCTAATGAATTCCATAGATTGGAGGCAGATATAACTCATAAAATCCTCTAGATTTATGCAATAGGCGGGATTAAAAGTCCATAAATTCCCATATTATCTTCATTTTAAGAGCTGTAAATATCCCAATATGTGTGATTTGCGAGTCTACAAAAATGTCACATTTATCTTATACCTGTGAATTAAAATATCTCATGAGAAATCCTACATTTTTTCTATTTATAGAGTATGGGGTATCTAGAATCTCATGAATCCCCATCAACTCATAAAGCCCCATGACCTCATAAATCCCCATGACCTCATAAATCCCCATAAACTCATAAATCCCCATGACCTCATAAATCCAAATGACCTCATAAATCCCCATGACCTCATAAATCCCCATGACCTCATAAATCCAAATGACCTCATAAATCCCCATGACCTCATAAATCCAAATGACCTCATAAATCCCCATGACCTCATAAATCCAAATGACCTCATAAATCCCCATGACCTCATAAATCCCCATGAACTCATAAATCCGGCAAATCCCCATGACCTCATAAATCCCCATGACCTCATAAATCCAAATGACCTCATAAATCCCCATGACCTCATGTCCTCATAAATCCCCATGAACTCTTAGATTCCAAACCGAGCACACTTGCCTGTCCCAGCAGCTCCATCACTCGCTGCTGCATTTTCCTATTAACTGAATTGAGCTGGCGCATCAGCTGCAAATCCTCAGGCTGGGCCGTGCCGTTGGCAGCTTCCGTCAGCAACTCGTTGAATATTCGACAATTCGTGCACACCTGATCCACGTCCGACTTCAGCTTGCCGAGCTGATGAGGCGTCAGCTGACCAACAGGCTGGGGCGGTGGCTGCTGCCGCTGCTGCTGCTGTTGCTGAGGCCTGCCAGTCATTGAAGTCGGCCTCTGCGCCTGCGGCAGCCGAGGCCTTGGCGACACGGGAGCCGCAGCAGAAGTTGCCGCCGAGTTTGTCGCTGCAGCAGAGGCAGCCGAATTGGCCTCCTGGTTTGAGTAGTTTGAGTAGGTCTGCAGAGACTCGTAGGTGGACGCCGGGTCGGGAAACTGAACGCCTTTGCTGCGCAGTTCTTTGATCACCCGGTCCACCTCTCTCAGCTCCGGCCGGTCGCTGAAGGTGTCCGACCAGAACATCAGCAGCTGCAGCACCTGAGTGATTTGGTAATGGTTAGCTACCTGTCTTTAGACCCTGTCCTGTGTCTTTTGACCCTTCCTGTGATCAGCAACCTGTCTTTAGACCCTGTCCTGTGTCTTTTGACCCTTCCTGTGATCAGCAACCTGTCTTTAGACCCTGTCCTGTGTCTTTTGACCCTTCCTGTGATCAGCTACCTGTCTTTAGTCCGCAGTCCCATTTCCAGTCCAAGTCCCAGTCCCAGTCCCAGTCCCGCACCCTGTCCTGCAGCTCAGACGGTGGCGAGTGCTTGGGCCCAATGAGCCGGACCAGCTCATCCAGAAGGTCACGCTTGCCAGCGAGCTGCGCGTGAAACCTGGGCCCGCAGGACTGTACGCAGGCCTCCAATAAGTCCAGACAGTGATCTGCCGCACGAAAATCGCGCGCCGATGAAATGGCGCTAAGCCGCTTGCGAAGAGCGCGCGCCACCTCTTTTGGCGCATCATCAGTGCTCTTAGCGAACTGAACAATGCTGGCTGACAGGGTGGCATCGGAGCTGCCTAGTGAGCCATTTGTGGCCCTGTCAACCAGTATCTGAATCTGGTTGCTAACACTGCTGCTGTTGCGTTTCATGGCTTATTAAGCTAGAAAGAAATTGTTTGCAAAAGAACTACTTACAGTAGTTTGCTTCTGATCATTTTTTTAACTCAATTGCTATCTAGCATACTGAATATCAAAACTTTAAACTTATCAATTTTGCTTATATTAGCCTTTTTGACAATAAAGGTTTTTTTCTGCAAGACTCATATAGTATAGACCCATAGATATTTCTTATTGTAGCTTATCTGACTATAGATAGCAATCTTGAACTATTCAAATTTGTAAGAGACAAAATATCACAAATCTATTTGGATATTATTGGCTGAATTTGTAGTTTTTATATTTTGCATCAATAAATATTGATTAGGATAGGCTAATATATGCAATTTTAATTTTTATATTTTAGGCCCTAACTTAGCCTACCTAGTATTAGTTAAAATGAAACTATAAATCAACTTAACTAACTTTACTAGGGCCTGTCCTGTCCCCATGCCTGGCCTTGGGCAAAGACCTGAAAGGGAGACTAAGTGCATTTTTGCCAAAATATAGAGCCACCTCCTCTGCCCCCTTGGGTCTTTACATTCTAGAATCTACCTCCCTCCTCAATAAATTTCTGGGACATTGAACTTAACAAAATAAAAATAAATCCTACTTTTTAAGCATGGATAAAAATATTGTAATTACCTAGTAGTTGCACAGCTAACTAGGCTTAGCAAAGCATTTAGATTGGAATTTTCAACAATATAATTGCTATTGAATATAGTAGATAGCCATTAAGATGATTAAGACAAAACACAAAGTATGAATTCTCAGATAGATATATCTGAGAATTTAACATAAATATATTTAACATAAATGATTTACTACTAGGCATAAAAATAAAATTATCATTCTCAAATTAGTTTCAAACATTTTAGTACATGGATTTTATAAATTATTCAAAAATGTTTCTATGCTAGTTACAGCAAACACTAATATTTTCAGTAACCTATTAAACATGAGCATGAGGATGAGAGCAGCTATTGTAAGATTTTTTGTTTTCTTTGATGAGAGTAGGCTGCTGTCAGATGGTTTTGATAAAAAAACGTTAAGCACGATTTAATTTAGGCCTAAGTTGTGCTGCTATTTTTAATTTCGCAACATAATAAATACTATAGATTTTCCATATTAAATTATTAAAATTAACTACATCTCTGCATAAAATTCAAATGAAGAGTTTTGGGTTGGACTTAATAAGTTATTTACGAGTCTAGGACCTAAATAATTTGTAATAGAATAAAGTGACATTTCGGTGGGCCTATAATGACTTGGAATTAGGGCCTAATAACTGTCAAATTGACTTTGTCTTTGGAACTTAGAATTTCTTGTAAAACCTTCATTCATCGGAAACTGAAATTCCAAGATGACTCAGCTAGACCGTGGTTACCGATATTTATAAAAAAACCTCGTTTTTGTTCTTCAGCTACGTACAATCATACATCATACGAGCGTACATGATTGACTTAGATATTTCTCGTCAGATATCTAGATACGGTAATTAAACTATTACTTAATCTGGCAAAGGGGGCGTTCGAGTAGCTTACAACAACAACAAAGTACGCTGTCAGGTGGAAAAAAGCAGCGTTACAGGGCACGCTTCAGAGCCTGGGCGCGAACAAAGGCAGAGTCCGGGGCGCCAGCGTCGGCCAGCAGGCAGTCGAGGAAACGCCGAGTTCGGGCCTGGCCGCGCCGGTAGCAGCGTTGCACAGCAGCACCTTCTGCACCGGCTGCGGGCAGTAGGACTCGGCGCGGATGTTGTAGCCTGGAGTCGCCGCTGGAGTCGTCGAAGTCGCAGCAGTTCACTTGGACGGGCCAGGCCGGCGCGGCGATAGAGTGCCGCGTTAGTGATCCGCGCTCGTCGCTGATCTTAAGGGCGGCGCGCAGCAGGCCAGCGTGCGCCGCGTTGACTTGCTGTTCGAGCGAATTCGTCAGCGTCCAGGTCTCGGCGTTGTACAACAGGACAGTCTCGACCACCGCCTGGAACAGCGCCGCCCTCTGGCGGTCAGGTAGGGCCTCGGACTGCAGGACCACCCTCACAGAGCGAAAGGCAGCCCAAGCGAGCCCGCGGCGACGCTGCAGATCTTCGCGAACGTCAGGCTCCAGACCGCCGAGGTAGACGAACTGCTGACAGCGCGGAAGCTCCGTTACCTGCCCGCCAGCGCCTCGGCAGAAAATTGCGGCCTCGATGTCGCCCGGCACGCAGAGCACAACGGCCTTCTTCGTGTTCACCAGGCCGACGCTCGCTGCAGCGCTAACCAGCTTGTCCAGCTGGCGCTGGGCGCCCTCTACGGTCGAGGACAGCAGGGCGAGGTCATCGGCGTAGCCAAGCACGCTGAGCCGTTTCTCCAGTTGACGTCGACCCACGCGTCGCCGCAGTAGGAAGCCGTCTTCGTCGGTAGGAAGAGCAGTTTATAGCACCCAGTCAAGCACCAGGACGAACAGGAACGGCGCTTGAGTGTCCCCCTGGAGCACCCCGGAGGATGTCTCGAAGGAGTCCGACAGGCCGTCCGGCGTCATCACAGCTGCTCTCGTAGCACAGTACAACGCCATTATGGCGGAGATCAGCTGTTCTGGTACATGATACGCACGGAGCACATGTGGGAGCGCAGCCCTCGCAACCGAGTCGAATGCCTTCATGAAGTCAATGAAGACAACAATCAGATCCAACTGGCGCGTGCGCGCCGCCTCGATGATTCAGGGAAGAGTTAGGATCTGCGCCACTGTGCCACGGTGGGGCCGAAACCCGTTCTGCTCAGGTCGCAGGTAGGGATCCAGCACGGGTTGCAACCGCGATAGCAGCATCCGGTTGAACAACTTCGCAGCACAGGATTGCAGGCAGATGCCTCGGTGCTCGTCTAGCCGTGTAGTGCCCGGCTTCTTTGGAATGGCGATGATGTGCGCCATGGTCCACTCGGTGGGTGCCATTTCACCGGAGAGCACGCGGTTAATCACACGGGCGACCTCACTGGCCACACAGTGGATGCGCAGCGCCTCGATGGGCACCTCGTCCGGACCCAGCGCCTTGCCGCCCGGCGTCTTCTGGGCGAGCCTCACAACTTCAGCCATGGTGACTGGTGCAAAGTTAAAACTGTCTTCTGACAGCAACGGCGTCTCTGGCGGCAGCGTCAGGATGCTGGGCAGCGGGGGTGGCGGTGCGTTGACTATGGCGGCGAAGAACTCGCGCAGCTCGTTCCTGCGCTCATCCGCAGTGTCGCCTGCCAGATACAGTTGGATGCGCCGCTTCTGCCCTGTCAGAGCATTAATGGCAGACCAGGCCACGCGCCCTCTGGCGTCGGGTCCAGCGGCAGAGACGGCCTGGACAACGTCATCAACTGCGGCCTGCTGCCGCTGCAGATAGACAGTCGCCAGAGCCTCCTCCGCCTCGCGAGTAGGTCGCCTGCTCAGACGGAGCTTCTCCAGATATTCCCTCGCTTGCTGAATCGCGGGGTCGTCCTGCCAGACCGGCTGCCCACGCTGGGCCGGTCGCATCAACTGGACCGCTTGTTCCGCGGTGGCTCGTACTGCGGCGCTCACATCCGCGTACTCGGCACCTCCACGCTTGCCGCCGAGCGCAGTGATGAAGGCGCTAGCAAAGCGGCAGTGCGTTCCGGCGTCTTTGAGAGCGCGGTAGTAGCGCCGCGGTGGCCGCTTCAGCGAACGGTAGAGTGGATCGCGTAGCTTGAGGTGGCAGATGAGAAGCCGATTATCGGACCGCAGGGCCAGCGGCGTGATGGTGCGGCAGTTGACAGCGCGGCGGCGCTCACGGGAGCGCAAAAGCAACGTGGTCGATCTGTGCTAGCCTCCGTGTAGCAAACCGGCCGCGCGCGTTCCGCCGCCTCCGTTCGCAGCCCTAAAAAGAGTGGCTTAAAAAGGGCCTAAAATAGCTTATAATGACTTTATAAAATTATCTTTATATGTACACGTATCTTGACGTAAATCGCAAACTAATATGTAGAGAGACGCCTTCCAGCAGCTACAGAACAATTTAGTAGTACCTCGTAGCATTAGTAGAGAAAGTTAGGATTATGATCGAGCAACAACAACCACATCAACAAACTACAGCAGCCTGGACAAGCCAAGCTGGGTTGCTGTCAGGGCAGTACGTCTGCTCTGCTCGGACGACGTTGCCGGCCAGTTTAGCTATATAAAGGCGCCGGATGCGCAGCAGCTCGCTGGGTCGGGAGAGCTGGGCCCGTCGGTATAGCACTCGTCATTTGCAGGTGTTGGTGGTGGCGGTTGGCGAGTAGTGAACACCGAAGGCGGCTCGCAGAAGTCGAGCGTGAGCGGCGTCGAGTTGCCGCGATCCTGCGGGCCGGTCAGTGTCCACGTTTCAGCATTGTAAAGGAGCGGAGGACGGTTTCTATATGACTACCTGCAACAGCCGCCCTCTCAGCCGATCCGGCAGCGCGGGGCACTGCAGGACAGACAGTCCGCACAGCGCCCTGCGCCGTGCCATGTCGTCCATGATGCTTGGCATGATGCTTAGACCGCCTAGGTCTTTGCAGCGAGGCAGCAACGCCGCCTGCCCGTTCGTGCAGCAGCACTGGTTCTCAGGTCGCCGTCGGTACGGTCAGCATCATTGTCTTTTTGGGGCTGACTATTATATATACGAGAGTGTATGTATAGTGGGGCTAACCCTGAGCTGAACTATAAGTAGTAGTGCGCTCACCAAGCTAAAAGGTTGTGTCCTGCCGATAGTAAATGTAAAATGAACAAATTCTAAGAAAAAATAAGTCGACTGCGCACTGTGCAGCTTCTACAGAATGCGATGAAGTCGAAAGATTGTGTTGTATATCTCCATGTAAAAAACTGCGGCTTATTAAAATAACCAAAAACTTTTGATTGACAAACAGCAGCCCTCAGACGACCCATGAAATGCAGTTACGCACTCGCGTCGAAATTCCTTCGGGCCCCTGCAGGCCGTGCAGACATCCAAATTATACACGTATAGCAGCTGCTGCTCTCATTGAAAAATAGTACATAATCGATGTACTTTT
The DNA here is from genome assembly GCA_002269645.1 of Macrostomum lignano. Classification (NCBI taxonomy): domain Eukaryota; kingdom Metazoa; phylum Platyhelminthes; family Macrostomidae; genus Macrostomum; species Macrostomum lignano. The sequence goes on along the minus strand of NIVC01000006.1, from coordinate 345,525 downwards.
ATTTACCGGCCTGTCTAACCACTGAAAGTCGAATATTTGTTTTAAAAGGTCATTTTTAAAAGCATTCTGTATTTTCCATGCTACAGCTGCAGCAATATTTGCATTAGAAATCATTCATTACACTCGCCGATCCTGCCATTTTCAGTGCTGCCCAGAAAATCAGAAAATGCACAAGTTACAAAGAGACTCATTAAAATACTCAATAGGGGAATTGCGCCACTGTCTCTTGATGGGCGCCTCTGTCTCTTGATGGGCGCCACTGTCTCTTGTTGGGCGCCACTGTCTCTTGGGTCAGTGGATGACACGTTTAAGACGTGGCAAAATTTGAGCTTCTCTGAAGGAGCGCAATCGTTGTGGGGGCTGATTTACCGAAGATCGGGGCGAAGGCACCCCTCCTCCTGCCCCAGTATAGCGTACCCCACTGTGAACACTGCTGTACACATGTAATGGTGTACCAGGTGAATTTAATTAGACAGCCAGGAAATCAACTCAGCAAAACATGAGCCATGCAGAGCAAAACATGCACTGCATGGGAAGATGAATCTCTATAAGAGCTGAAAGGGAAGAGACTATCATAGCCTGACTAAGCACAATGTATGATTATCAAGAGGTTAAGCTTCACACACAACTGCCATAGCGTCGAGGCCTGTCGCTAATAACACCTGCTAATTGATGACATTGCCTCTTCGGGGTAGGCCGAGACGCGGTAAGGCAGTTGTGTGTGAAGCGTGACCTCTTGATAGTGGAATTGTGTCTAGTTTCGTCCAAAAACCAATTCAAAACGGCTAGGACACAACTTCCCAGACGGGAATTGTTCACTAAGCGATTCTAGGGATTTGTGTCATAGGCATTTTCCACTTGGCGCAAGCCAAATGATGGCCATAGACTAAACGTTTGGAACGAAAAGTTAAGCGGAACAGTCTGAAATTACCATAGACGAAACATGTTAAATGAAGTTGTGGTCTTATAAGTTGGAACTCTGCGGCAGAGGATACATGTTCCTGTTTCTTCTGTCTGCCCTAACCTCTATTCATGCCACTCATACGAATGATAAATTGGTCGAATTTGCCGATTGAAAGCATTGACGGCTTGAATGGAAATGAGGTCAACTTTCTCAGCGACTTGAGTATGGGTGGACGTGACGAGGCCAATGACGAAGAGTTGATGGAGTTCATCCGATTCATTGAATGCGGTAACTATGATGCTCTGCCACCACTGCCAAGCGAAGAAGAGGCTTGCCCCGAGGATCTCATGCGGAACCAACCATGCAATTCGGCCGATGTGAGTGTAACGTCTAAAGACATTTCTTCGGCCGACAATTGGTCCACGATTCATTATGCCCACGTTACCGTTTTCGTATATTTATGCAATCTGTTTATTCAGCTTTGTTGTATTGAATAAAAAATATCCTCGCAAACGCACTGATACAAGAATATACAGATTGCTCATCTGCAAATGGGTATATCCAAATATAACCCGTAGGGAATAGCTATCCAAAGATGGGGGGCAGCTTGACCATAGACTATTCGCAGATAAGCAATCTGTTGTATTCCTGTTTCGATGCCTGAAAGGCGCGCAAAAATTTACTTAGTTCACAATTTCCGTCGACGCAATCGTTTGTGACCCAAACGAAACTAGACACAATGATCAGTTCTTCATCTGCAGCGGTGCAGCCAAGAACTGCAGCTCTAATATACCTTTTAAGCTCGACTTTGGCAAAAGTGACTTCAATTTTGGCAGCCCATAGAAAAAGCATACGCCTGCCAGCAACATGTCTATGGTCAACTGTGGTAGAATCGGTTAAAGCGTGCATTCAACTTTGGCAAAAGTGAGCGAATTTTGGCAACACAATAAACTTCATCTCCCTCAACGTTATGGTGGGCTTCTCTTCAACAAACCGAGTCACAGCATTTAACATTGGTGGTGTAAATTTTGGCCTCACGGCTCCTCGCCTTGCTTCAGCGCAACGCGATCTTCAGTGACAAACCTGGGGATAATTGTGTCGGCCGTGGTTCTCTTTATGTCGAGGTCCTTCGCCAGTCATCTCCAGTCTCTTCCTTCTTGGTAGCTGCGCACCAGCCGTTCTCGATCCTGCAGCGATATACGCGCGTTCGGCATCTTGTTCGGTTGAGTTGCCAAAATTCGCTCACTTTTGCCAAAGTTGAATGCACGCTTTAACCGATTCTACCACAGTTGACCATAGACTCTGTCTAATTCATAGATTAGGCCTAAAATAATTTATAAAATTCCCCCATCTGTAGAGCTGATCTTGGCTTGAGAGGGAATTGAATTTATAAATATAGCCAGCATTTTCCATTCCCAGGGTGCCTTGCCTTGGACAAGAAACCTTGCAAGATGTACAGCTTATAAACACAATGTCAAGTAACTTCATTAGGAAGCTGGGCAGCTGAAGACGCAGCATGCGGGGCTTTCGAAATTCCATTACTGTACGATTGTCAGTCGGTATCCTTGTGCCTGCCTGTCTTCCTGCCTGTGTGCCTGTCTGTCTGTCTGTCTGTCTGTCTGTCTGTCTGTCTGTCTGTCTCTGTGTCAGTCTGTCTGTCTGTCTGTCTTACTGTCTGTCTGTCTGTCTGTCTGTCTGTCTGTCTGTCTGTCTGTCTGTCTGTCTGTCTGTCTGTCTGTCTGTCTGTCTGTCTGTCTGTCTGTCTGTCTGTCTGTCTGTCTGTCTGTCTGTCTGTCTGTCTGTCTGTCTGTCTGTCTGTCTGTCTGTCTGTCTGTCTGTCTGTCTGTCTGTCTGTCTGTCTGTCTGTCTGTCTGTCTGTCTGTCTGTCTGTCTGTCTGTCTGTCTGTCTGTCTGTCTGTCTGTCTGTCTGTCTGTCTGTGCGTCTGTCTGTGTGTCTTAGTGTCTGTCTGTCTGTCTGTCTTAGTGTCTATCTGTCTGTCTGTCTGTCTGTCTGTCTGTCTGTCTGTCTGTCTGTCTGTCTGTCTGTCTGTCTGTCTGTCTGTCTGTCTGTCTGTCTGTCTGTCTGTCTGTCTGTCTGTCTGTCTGTCTGTCTGTCCTTCC
>NIVC01000006.1:155000-337500 GCA_002269645.1 Macrostomum lignano | reverse complement strand
GGAGAGAGAGAGAGAGAGAGAGAGAGAGAGGAGAGAGAGGAGAGAGAGGAGAGAGAGGAGTGAGAGGAGCGAGAGGAGCGAGAAGAGCGAGAGGAGCGAGAGGAGAGAGGAGAGAAGGAGAGAGGAGAGAGAGAGAGAGAGAGAGAGGAGAGAGAGGAGCGAGAGGAGCGAGAGGAGCGAGAGGAAGGAGAGGAGAGAGAGGAGAGAGAAGAGAGAGAGAGAGGAGAGGAGCGAGAGGAGCGAGAGGAGCGAGAGGAGCGAGAGGAGCGAGAGGAGCGAGAGGAGCGAGAGGAGCGAGAGGAAGGAGAGGAGAGAGAGAGGGAGAGGAGAGAGAGAGAGAGAGAGAGAGAGAGAGAGAGAGAGAGAGAGAGAGAGAGAGAGAGAGGAGAGAGAGGAGAGAGAGGAGAGAGAGAGAGGAGAGAGAAGAGAGAGAGAGAGGAGAGGAGCGAGAGGAGAGAGAGGAGGGAGAGGAGGGAGAGGAGGGAGAGGAGAGAGAGGAGAGAGAGGAGGGAGAGGAGGGAGAGGAGAGAGAGGAGAGAGAGGAGCGAGAGGAGCGAGAGGAGCGAGAGGAGCGAGAAGAGCGAGAGGAGCGAGAGGAGCGAGAGGAAGGAGAGGAGAGAGAGGAGAGAGAAGAGAGAGAGAGGAGAGAGAGGAGAGAGAGGAGGGATAGGAGGGAGAGGAGAGAGAGGAGAGAGAAGAGAGAGAGAGAGATGAGAGGAGCGAGAGGAGCGAGAGGAGCGAGAGGAGCGAGAGGAAGGAGAGGAGAGAGAGGAGAGAGAAGAGAGAGAGAGAGGAGAGAGAGGAGAGAGAGGAGGGAGAGGAGGGAGAGGAGAGAGAAGAGAGAGAGAGAGGAGAGAGAGGAGAGAGAGGAGGGAGAGGAGGGAGAGGAAAGAGAGGAGCGAGAGAAGTAGAGGAAGACGGAAAGGGAGAGTAGAATGCAGGAAGTGAGGCGGCTCAAGTCTAGATAAGGAAGAGTAACCCAATTTGCAATCCAATTCGGTCTGGAAAGCGCAGCGGCAGAGCAGCACTTGTCACAGCAGCTCTAAAAGCGGGAGCATTCGCTGGCCGAACTCCCCGCCCCCTCCACGTTAAATTCAGATCCCAATTCGCTCTTATTTGTTTGCTGCTTTCCAGGAACGCCGGGGAGAGGGAGAGGATGATGGGTGGTGGTGAGGTAGGAGATGGGGCCCCCCGGATGGGAAACATGGAGAGGGATGCGGAAGGCAGTGGGAGAAGTGCAAAGCATTTGGGGTGGGACCATTCAGCATGGCTAGGCTTCAGTCTGGGGGGGAGCACGCCTGCAGAGACAGAGGCTGAGAGCGTTTGGGGGCGGGTGGGAGAGCGGAGGCGGGGGCGGCTGATTCTCCCCTGAGGGTGGGACGGCGGTTAGGGACGCCAGGGGGTAAGCAGGGGGACAGGGGAGTGGAGGGGATTCTAGATGGAGTGTGTGTGAGGACCGCCAGTCTCCTTCTCGCCTATTCTAAGCCAGGCCCCCGCTGTGTCTACTTATGCCCCTCTGCCCTTCCTCCCTCAGCTCCACAGCCAACGATCTTTGGCCATCCCCATTGCGTGGCTGTATTTTCTCCCCTAGGATACTGGGATTATACCCACCCCCCGCCTCGTGTCTCTTCCCCGTCTCGCCTTCCCACACCGCGCACAGGCTAAGCAAGCCTCGAGTCACGCATCAGGCGCTGAAGGCTTTGGTAAGGTTAGTCAGTCAGGTGTGTTCAAACCTGAAGCTTAATTCATTCTTTAAAAACTTCAAGACGTGAAATCGAGCGATTAGCAGACGGCTGACAAGATGTGATGGATGGAATGAATATTCTCTGATAAAATTGTCAGAGGACCTCCTCAGGCCCTGCGGAGGCGTCATCTGTAGCTACTGAGTTGAAGGTAAGGCGAGTTCTTCTGTAATCTGTTATCGTTGAGACGTGGAGACGAGAGAGGAGTAGAGGGGTGAGACGTATAGGGGTAGAAGTTGGTGGGTAAGAAGCAGATGGCTGAAAAATAGAAGGGGTTAGAATTAGAGAGCAGATAAGTAGTGATGAGAAGTAGAAAGTGAGAAGTGGAGGCGTCAGAAGCAGATGGGTCAGAAGTAGAGGGGTCAGAAGTAGAGGGGTCAGAAGTAGAGGGGTCAGAAGTAGAGGGGTTAGAAGTAGAGGGGTTAGAAGTAGAGGGGTTAGAAGTAGAGGGGTTAGAAGTAGAGGGATCAGAAGTAGAGGGCTGAGAAGTATAGGGTGAGAATCAGATGGCTGAGAAGTAGAGGGAGAGTAGACCTACATACTCATAGAGCAGCCGCTCCGCACACAGGCAGCAGGGGGAGCCGAGCACCAGCGGCATGACCTCCATGACCGGTCTGTGCACGCTGGCGTCAGGCGAGGCGGACAGCGGTCTGGAGCGGATCATCCGGCTGCGGCTGACGCCCGACTGCCTGACGGTCCAGGAGGAGGTGGTGAGCCAGGAGGGCAGCACCAACCAGTTTGATCAGTCTGGGCTGCCCGTGCTCCGCGAGATTTCTCTGTGCCGCGACCACCGCGGCAGCTTCGGGTTCAGCGTCCGCGGCGGCAGCGAGAACCGCCTGCCGGTGCTGGTGTCTCACGTGCAGAAAGGCATGCCGGCCTTCAAAACCAAAGCGCTGTTCATCGGCGACGCCATACTGCGGATCGACCAGGCCAGCGTTGAGGGCGCCACGCACGACGAGGTGGTGGAGCGCTTGAAGAATGCTGGACAGCAGGTGAGCTGATGGGAGTTGAGACTGGGATGATGGGGATCTGAGGCTGGGGTGATGGTGGATCTGAGACTGGGGTGATGGGGATCTGAGCCTGGGGTGATGGTGGATCTGAGACTGGGGTGATGGGGATCTGAGGCTGGAGTGATGGGGATCTGAGGCTGGGAAGATGAAGATCTGAGACTGATGTGATGCGGATCTGAGGCTGGGTGATGAAGATCTACTGGGTTGATAGGGATCTGAGACTGGGGTGATGAGGATCTGAGACTGGGGTGATGGGGATCTGAGACTGATGTGATGGGGTTCTGAGACTGATGTGATAGGGATCTGAGGCTGGGGTGATGGGGATCTGAGACTGATGTGATAGGGATCTGAGACTGATGTGATAGGGATCTGAGGCTGGGGTGATGGGGATCTGAGACTGATGTGATGGGGTTCTGAGACTGATGTGAGATGGGGATCTGAGGCTGGGGTGATGGGGATCTGAGACTGGGGTGATGAGGATCTGAGGCTGTGGTGATGAGGATCTGAGGCTGTGGTGACGAGGATCTGAGGCTGTGGTGATGGGGGTCTGAGGCTGGAGTGATGGGGATTTGAAGCTGGGGTGATGGGGAACTTTGGGATTGGGATGATGGGGGTCTGAGATCAGGGACCAGTGTGTGTGTGTGTGTGTTTGTAAGACATCTATAATGGATTTCCAGTGTATTTCAATAATTAAAAGTGTAACAGAGATGATCAAGACTCTATCAGAGCATCTTCTAGGCCTGGGATTGAATTATACTCGTAGTTTTGAGCAATTCCTGCTGGATTTAAGCAATAGATTATTTGACCAAGATAAGAAATCGACTTTCTGCTCCAATTTACTAAGAAAGTACATCAACTGCTGCTTGCAACATTTTGCTCGTCTGTGCCATTCTGGCTAATCTTCATTTGCATATAAGTCTGCGTATCAATCTGGTCTCTGCACTCTGAGATTTTTCTGCCAATATATGCTGCTATACTGAATTTTTATATGAAAAATGATGCGATCAGTGCTACGAGTGTAGTGCGAAAAATTAATCATTAGCAAGCGTTTGGAATAGATATCAAGCTGCGATTTGTCAGATATTCTCAGTGGAGATGTCAGATTGTCAGCGGGATGTCAGATTGTCAGCAGGGATGTCAGATTGTCAGCGGGGATGTCAGATTGTCAGCGGGGATGTCAGATTGTCAGCAGGGATGTCAGATTGTCAGTGGGGATGTCAGATTATTAGTGGGGATGTCAGATTGTCAGCGGGGATTTCTGATTGTCAATGGGGATGTCAGATTGTCAGCGGGGATGTCAGATTGTCAGCGGGATGTCAGATTGTCAGCGGGATGTCAGATTGTCAGCGGGATGTCACATTGTCAGCGGGATGTCAGATTGTCAGCGGGGATGTCAGTGTTATTGCGGGCGCACACCAGTGCTTAGGGGGTTAATTTAAAGTACGCTATGCGTCACCCATCTAATTGTCACTCACTCTCAGTCTGATTGCGTCATCCACCGACTCATCTCTCATCGTACAGCATTGGAGTTATTTCTATCGTACGCGATTCCACCGTGCTAACTTGTTAACGTGCAGTACGCTAGTATAAATATATAGCAAATCGCAACTTTCTATTAACAAATCATTGAAGCTCAATTCAAACACAACAGTCAGATTGTCAGCGAGGATGTCAGATTGTCATCGAGGATGTCAGATTGTCAGCGAGGATGTCAGATTGTCATCGAGGATGTCAGATTGTCAGCGAGGATGTCAGATTGTCATCGAGGATGTCAGATTGTCAGCGAGGATGTCAGATTGTCCGTGGGGATGTCAGATGGTCATTGAAGATGTCAGATTGTCATTGAGGGTGTCAGGTTGTTAGCAAAGATGTCAGATTGTCCGTAGTGATGTCAGATTGTCCGTAGTGATGTCAGATTGTCCGTAGTGATGTCAGATTGTCCGTAGTGATGTCAGATTGTCCGTAGTGATGTCAGATTGTCCGTAGTGATGTCAGATTGTCCGTAGTGATGTCAGATTGTCCGTAGTGATGTCAGATTGTCCGTAGTGATGTCAGATTGTCCGTAGTGATGTCAGATTGTCCGTAGTGATGTCAGATTGTCCGTAGTGATGTCAGATTGTCCGTAGTGATGTCAGATTGTCCGTAGTGATGTCAGATTGTCCGTAGTGATGTCAGATTGTCCGTAGTGATGTCAGATTGTCCGTAGTGATGTCAGATTGTCCGTAGTGATGATGTCAGATTTTCATTAAGGATGTCGGGAAGGCTGCAGCGGCACCCGCCACCGCCGCCCCGGCAGGTCACTCTGGTGGTGAAGCATTTCCGCGAGGCCGCCAAGCTGCTGCACGAGCAGGCCGGCTCCTCGAACTCCACGGCCAGCGCTGGTCGCGCTGCCGGCAGCGGCGCCACGTCGGCCAATCGTCGGGACTCGTCGCGGAGAACTTCGTCGAACGCAGCCGTGACCTCCGCGCCAGAAAGTCCGCCGTCGCTTCCGCCGCCGCCGCCGCCGCCGCCACCGATGCCGCCGCCGCAGCCTTCGCCGCCGCCGCCGCCGCCGCCGCCGCAGCCTTCGCAGCCGCAGTTAAGGTGCTCGTCCAGCGAGGATCTCCTCCTTGATCCGGTAGTGGACGAGCCGGCCGCGAGCTCGGCGGCTGCCCGACTCAACCTCGGCGGCTTCTCCATTGGCGGCGCCTTCAACAACAACCGGAGCAACGGAGAAATCGTTGACGACGATCTTGATGGCTTCGAGGCGGGCCTGGCGCCGCCTCCGCCGGCCAACCCGTGGGTGCTGCGGACTCCGTCAGCTGGCGGCGCGACGATCGCTGAAGCTCGGGCGCCGATCGCATCGGAGTCGTTCTCGACTGTGCGTAGCAACTCGTCCACAGGCTCCGGCTTCTGGCAGCAGCAGCACCAGACGCCAACGGAGCCACCGCCTCAGCTGCCGCCACCGCCGCCTCCGCTGCCGCCGCCGCCCGCCGCTCGGCACAGCCGCTCCTCGTCAACTTCGTCAAAGGCCTCACTGCTGGCGCCGACCAACGACACCGATCGGTGCACAGTCTTCGCCAACCGCAATGCCAACAGCAGCCGAGGCAGCGGCAGGAACCATCGCCGAAGCCAGCAAGTTGGAGACTGTTCGCTGACTGAAGCCTGGCAGCAGCAGAACCACTGCCAGCAGCCGCAGCGGCCCTGTCAGGAGCGCTCCTGGATCGACGTGATGACGGTGCCGCTGAAGTACGGCCGGGTGACGCGCTATCAGCCGAACTCCGACCAGCTGCGGCGGTGCAGCTTCGAAGTCGTCGGCTTGAACGGTCACTCTACCGGCTGTCTGCTGTTCTCCAGCTTCGAGGAGTTCAACAAATGGTTCTCAGTGGTGCACAGCAACATCCGCCAGCTCATGGAGTTGGAGGTGTCCAGATTCAACGAGCGAATCGGGACGGATTTTCCTCCGAAGACGGAGCCGCTGCTCTACATGGGCTGGCTGGGCCTGACTCTGCACGACTCACCGCAGCTCAGCCGGCTGTGGCAGGACGTGTTCCTGGCGCTGCGAGGCGACGACTTGATGCTGTTTGAGGTGCCGCCAATCTTCTTGGACGACTGGAAGAGCGCCTCGGTCAAGGAGAAGGTCTACAAATGCGTCATCAGAGTCCTTGACGACGAGGAGCTGCTGGACAAGCGATTGAATGCGTTCTTCCTGCACTGCGGCAGCGCGCACACGTTCTACATGAGCGCCGAGACGGTGGGAGACGTCAGCCGCCTCGAGCGGTGCTGGTTTCGGGCCACGTCCAATTCGCTGGCGAAGAAGTCCGCGGTCGGGTCGCCCGTGCTGTTTAAGGTGGCGTTTGAATTGCGTTTTGTTTTTCTGAGCTTTTTTTTGTTTCCTAACATGACATGCCGCTTTCAATTCTTGTCCGTCGCCTTAAATTCTTGTCCGTAGCCTTAAATTCTTGTCTGTAGCCTTAAATTCTTGTCCGTAGCCTTAAATTCTTGTCTGTAGCCTTAAATTCTTGTCTGTAGCCTTAAATTCTTGTCTGTAGCCTTAAATTATAGTCCGTAGCCTTAAATTATAGTCCGTAGCCTTAAATTATAGTCCGTAGCCTTAAATTATAGTCCGTAGCCTTAAATTCTTGTCCGTAGCCTTAAATTCTTGTCTGTAGCCTTAAATTCTTGTCTGTAGCCTTAAATTCTTGTCTGTAGCCTTAACTTCTTGTTCACAGCCTTAAATTCTTGTTCATAGCCTTGAATTCTTGTTAATAGCCTTAAACTCTTGTCTGTAGCCGTAACTTCTTGTTCATAGCCTTAAATTCTTGTTCATAGCCTTAAATTCTTGTTCATAGCCTGAAATTCTTGTTCATAGCCTTAAATTCTTGTCCGTAGCCTTTAATTCTTGTTTGTTGCCTTATAAATTCTTGTTTGTAGCCTTAAATTCTTGTCCGTAGCCTTAAATTCTTGTTTGTAGCCTTAAATTCTTGTCCGTAGCCTAAACTTTACGTCTGTAGCCTTTAATTTATGTCCATGGCCAGCTTAGATTCTTGTCCATTGCCTTCTTGTCCGTAGCCTTGACTTCTTGTCCGTGTCCTAAACATTCTTGTCCGTAGCCTTGACTTCTTGTCCGTGTCCTAAACATTCTTGTCCGTAGCCTTGACTTCTTGTCCGTAGCCTTGACATTTAGCCTCAAGCCTCGTGCAATTACTGTTTATATTATCACAGTTCATCGCCCATTTCCCCGATGTCAGGTGAGCCACAATGGCCAAGAAGGCCAGCTGGTGTTCGACCTGGACAAAGGCATCAGTTTTGCGGTCGGCCAGCAGTGCCTGTGGACATACAGGTTCGCCTGTCTGAAGCGAAGCTACGACGATCGAGACAGGAAGCTGTTTCTGCACTTCCAGGATCCCGGAAGCTCCACGTCGTTACTGACCGACGCTGCCACCACTTCTTCGACAGCAGATGGCTGCGTCAGCGGCGTTGCCATCGTCAAGGAGGTCGAGGTGCCCGATCTTCAGCTACTGTTGATTGTGCTGCATTCGTTCCTATCCAGCAAGCTGACAGCGGTGGACCCGCAGTTCCTGAAGCCGTGAAGATAATCGTTAAGAGTGCGTCCGCATGGCTGAGCTGATAAAAGTACAGAATTCTTGTGAGATATTCTCAATCTCATTTAGCCCCTATGCAATGCATAGATATCAGAGATAATGTCTTTTACAAGCATGTATAATGATTGCACATGAAATTTGCATATTCTAAAGCTGCACTCAGCTGTGAGTTGACAGTAGGAAAGTTGAAATGTTTTTAGGCGTTTGAGAACAGCCAACAAATGAACTAGCCCTCAATTTAAATCAGTCACGATGTACATCTAACCAGGGCCGAGAAACTCGTGTCTAACACAGGTGACACTCTAGTCTAACACAGGTGACACTCTAGTCTAACACAGGTGACACTCTAGTCTAACACAGGTGACACTCTAGTCTAACACAGGTGACACTCTAGTCTAACACAGGTGACACTCTAGTCTAACACAGGTGACACTCTAGTCTAGCAGCTGACAAGAATTAGTCCCAGAACAGCTGATGGCTTCTATCTACGGACACCGCATCCACACCTCACACGTACAAATGTTGAAACCTGTAATACTGTCAGCTATCACAGTAATCCGTAAACTTTTGTTTTGCGCCCTACAAACCAATGCAGCCCAACTACAAGTGAGCCATGTACTTCTGAATAGTTTTCTATAATCTCACATCATGACATAAGCAAACAATCTAAGCGTGTAAAAATACTTGAGCTTCTTCATACCGGATATGTTGAAGTTGTGCAGTTCTGAAATAGAGCGCTGAACTTGAAATACGAGTTTGCTGTTTAATTTGCTTGCAAGCATATCTTTCGTCACAGAAAGTCATATTGCTACTCTCTTGCAATTTTCATTTTATTACATTTGTATTTTCGTAGTAAAATAGTTACTAAGGCAGCATTGGTTGCTATCCAACATAGTTACTAAGAATTAAATCATTGGTTGCTATGCAGCATTTTTACGAAGGCAGAATTGGTTGCTATGCAGCATAGTTACTAAGAATTAAATCATTGGTTGCTATGCCGCATTGTTACGAAGGCAGAATTGGTTGCTATGCAGCATAGTTACTAAGAATTAAATCATTGGTTGCTATGCAGCATTTTTACGAAGGCAGAATTGGTTGCTATGCAGCATAGTTACTAAGAATTAAATCATTGGTTGCTATGCAGCATTTTTACGAAGGCAGAATTGGTTGCTATGCAGCATAGTTACTAAGAATTAAATCATTGGTTGCTATGCAGCATTTTTACGAAGGCAGAATTGGTTGCTATGCAGCATAGTTACTAAGATTTAAATCATTGGTTGCTATGCAGCATTTTTACGAAGGCAGAATTGGTTGCTATGCAGCATAGTTACTAAGAATTAAATCATTGGTTGCTATGCAGCATTTTTACGAAGGCAGAATTGGTTGCTATGCAGCATTGTTACGAAGGCAGAATTGGTTGCTATGCAGCATTGTTACTAAGATTTAAATCATTGGTTGCTGTGCAGCATTGTTACGAAGGCAGAATTGGTTGCTATGCAGCATAGTTACGAAGGCAGAATTGGTTGCTATGCAGAATAGTTACGAAGGAAGGCGATAAAATTTTCCTGATACTACCTGTTGATCCTGGTAATTAAAATGGCTGCAACATCTGCAACACATCTGCAACACTTTCTCACACCACCGAGCTGGTGGTGTCCGCCATTCACAAGTAGACCAACGCCGAACTGATAATATATCATGGAAATAATAATAATAATAATAATTCATTACACCTGCCCTATTGGGCAGATGTGCAACCGACAGCTCAGCCGCAGCTATTGCACGGCGCATCTGAATGCTGCGTACGGCTGTTCAGTCCAAGAACTGGGGTGGGGGGGGGGTCGCCACACACTCCCTCAATTACCGCCCAGCTAATGCTGGCACCCATTTTACAGCTGGGTGAACTGAAGCAATGCAGAGTTAAGCGTCTTGCAGTCCATCATGAAGCACCAACAGCGACAGCTGTTGACAGCATCATGGTGCTCCATCAACACGGAGCTTCTCCCAATTTGCTATCAACTGACAATGAAGTGAAAAAGTCTCTATAGTATAGCAATCGTTTTGTACATGGATCTTCTTGTGAAAGACCCGGACTGCAGCGAATATGCTCATAACTTCCAGAAGGAACACTGATGCCTCACTGAGACTTTGGGTCCTTTGAAACTTCACAATATATCAATCCGGCCCACGCAAGGCTTGTCTCTTCTCTCACTTTCTCTCCTCTCCTCTCTCTCTAATCTCCCCTCGTTCCTCTCTCTTCTAGAACTTCTTCTGAATCTTTTAGATAGCTAAAAAATAGGAAATGAATGTTTATTTACCCAGGCATAATCTGTAGAAAGTACGACTCGGACTTTTATTTCAGAGCCCGAGTTCAAACTAACCGTGAGGACTTAAATTAAATCCGAGTGAACCGATTCTCTCGACTCTGTTATATACTGCATTGCTGTTCATTGAAGCGATTCGTACCATACAGCATGCAGAAGTTTAATAGTCAGAAGCTATAGAAACTCACAGATACATAGTTTCATTTTATTAGCAATTCTGTCAATCGAAATTTTCCATATCATGCGTTTCCCTGATTGATCGGCTTTGCGCATAGAGGAGCGCTGCTTTAGCCTCCGAGTCTTCTGTTGCTTCGAGTAGTTAATCAGTCTCTTGCGCTCGAATCATATTTTGCATCGGATGTTGCCTGCCTGTCTGTCTGTACCATGTATAGCATTTAAGTCTGTATTCGCGTCTGCATGTCGGTTCGTTTGTTTTTGCCTGCATTAGTGAATGACTGTATGCCGATGTCTGTGTCTGTCTGTCTGTCTGCCTGTCTCTCTGTCTGTCTGCCTATTTACCCGTCTGTCTGTCTGCCTATTTGCCCGTCTGTCTGTCTGTCTGTCTCTCTGTCTGTCTGCCTGCCTGTCTGTCTGTTTGTCTGCCTATTTGCCCATCTGTCTGGCTGTCTGGCTGTCTGTCTGTCTGCCTGCCTGTCTGTCTGTTTGTCTGCCTATTTGCCCATCTGTCTGGCTGTCTGGCTGTCTGTCTGTCTGTTTGCTTGTCTGTTTGCTTGCCTGTTTGTCTGTCTTGGTGTCTGTCTGCTTGTCTGTTTGTCTGTCTTAGTGTCTGTCTGCTTGTCTGTCTTAGTGTCTCTGCTTGTCTGTCTTAGTGTCTGTCTGCTTGTCTGTCTTAGTGTCTGTCTGCTTGTCTGTCTGCTTGTCTGTCTTAGTGTCTCTGCTTTTCTGTCTTAGTGTCTGTCTGCTTGTCTGTCTTAGTGTCTGTCTGCTTGTCTGTCTGTCTGTTTGTCTGTCTTAGTGTCTGTCTGCTTGTCTGTCTTAGTGTCTCTGCTTGTCTGTCTTAGTGTCTGTCTGCTTGTCTGTCTTAGTGTCTCTGCTTGTCTGTCTTAGTGTCTGTCTGCTTGTCTGTCTTAGTGTCTGTCTGCTTGTCTGTCTTAGTGTCTGTCTGCTTGTCGGTTTCAGCCCATTGAGCCTGGAGAGAGCCATACCCTGACTAGCCAAAGGCGTTCTTTTGTTCGATCTCTGAAGAATCTCGAAGTCTTCTTAATGAATTGGGGGAATTCCTTGATGCAATTAGGGGAGACACAAATTCTAGTCAGGCTGAATCCAGGATTAGCTACACGGAGAATAATTAATTGTATTATCAGCTATTCTAACCTTTCAGAAGAATCAGACCACAAAGAGACAGTTAATCAGCTTTATTAACTAGCAAGGCCAGCTGCAATTCTATGAAACCGTGAAACTGCTAAACCGTAGCCGATGCCGAATCTAATATCGAAATATCTGCATTGCCTACCGTGAACTCAATTTCATTAGCCGACGGCCAAGAAAAGACTGCAGACAGAATAAAAGTGCAAAATTTCCCTCTGACTGTAGAGGTAGAAAAGGGCAAGACGAGAGCCGAAAAGGCTAGGGAGAGAGCGGAAAGGGACAGGGAGAGAGCGGAAAGGGACATGGAGAGAGCGGAAAGGGACGGAGAGAGTGGAAAGGGACAGGGAGAGAGCGGAAAGGGACAGGGAGAGAGCGGAAAGGGACAGGGAGAGAGCGGAAAGGGACAGGGAGAGAGCGGAAAGGGACAGGGAGAGAGCGGAAAGGGACAGGGAGAGAGCGGAAAGGGACAGGGAGAGAGCGGAAAGGGACGGAGAGAGTGGAAAGGGACAGGGAGAGAGCGGAAAGGGACAGGGAGAGAGCGGAAAGGGACATGGAGAGACCGGAAGTCTAGGAAGAGAGCGGAAAGAAACAGAGAGAGAGAGCGGAAAGGGACATGGAGAGACCGGAAGTCTAGGAAGAGAGCGGAAAGAAACAGAGAGAGAGAGCGGAAAGGGACATGGAGAGACCGGAAGTCTAGGAAGAGAGCGGAAAGAAACAGGGAGAGAGCGGAAAGAAACAGGGAGAGAGCGGAAAGGGACAGGGAGAGAGCGGAAAGAAACAGGGAGAGAGCGGAAAGAAACAGGGAGAGAGCGGAAAGGGACAGGGAGAGAGCGGAAAGGGACAGGGAGAGAGCGGAAAGGGACAGGGAGAGAGCGGAAAGAAACAGGGAGAGAGCGGAAAGAAACAGGGAGAGAGCGGAAAGGAACGGGGAGAGAGCGGAAAGAAACAGGGAGAGAGCGGAAAGAAACAGAGAGAGAGCGGAAAGGGACATGGAGAGACCGGAAGTCTAGGAAGAGAGCGGAAAGAAACAGGGAGAGAGCGGAAAGGGACAGGGAGAGAGCGGAAAGAAACAGGGAGAGAGCGGAAAGGAACGGGGAGAGAGCGGAAAGAAACAGGGAGAGAGCGAAAATAAACAGGGAGAGAGCGGAAAAGGCTACGGAGAGAGCGGCAGTGAGCAAAATTGTGAACCATGCAAGACGGACATAAAGGAAAAACAAAATTGAAATTGAAAACAGCAACGATTCAACTAATCATGAGCTGGTAAATAGCCGATTAAAGTAGAACTGCTGGATTCGTTTTGGTGCAGCAGACACACGACCTATTTTATTTTGTTAAAGCGGGTGCGAGTTTACAGTAAATAAATAAATGACTTGGGGAAAAAAACAACATTAAAACAAAAAGCCAACACTCCTTCCTACTCTGGATAAACACAAAATATTGATAGATTTGGTAGACTAAATACAAAAAAGAAAAATAATATAGACTGACGAGATGGACGCCAACGCCTTTGATACTACTGCAGAAAAAAGAAATGTCAGTAGTCTGGTTAAGCGATCAGCTGTGAAAATAAAGGAATTAATACGCCACCAAACTGAATGGCTATACTACTCGCATCGCATCGAAGTAAGTAGTAAAGGATAGTCAGTAATAGAAAATACGAGTACTTTAACGAATAATAGACACAAAAATGGGATTTTGGGATTTTTGATTAAAACGCGTCGGGATTATTGTCAGTTTAGACAGAATAATTTACAATGCAATACAGCAATAGAAGCGCTGGCTGGATGTACAATAATATTTTTCATGGAATTCAAAAAATCTGCTCACCAGAAAATGAGAAATATAGTTTCTGTGAAACATGAAAAGCATTATAAATAAGAATAATACGAAGGGTTGGCGTTAGCGTGCGACAGTTGTTAATTATTTTGATTAAAACAGTTCTCGTTGACAGATCCTCATTTCAAGAATCTCAAAAATAAGACCGGAACTAAACTCACTGAAATTCCATTACCTAAAACCAAAAACTCACTGAAATCCCATTACCTAAAACCATACACTCACTGAAATCCCATTACCTAAAACCATACACTCACTGAAATCCCATTACCTAAAACCATACACTCACTGAAATCCCATTACCTAAAACCATAACTCACTGAAATCCCATTACCTAAAACCATACACTCACTGAAATCCCATTACCTAAAACCATACACTCACTGAAATCCCATTACCTAAAACCATACACTCACTGAAATCCCATTACCTAAAACCATACACTCACTGAAATCCCATTACCTAAAACCATACACTCACTGAAATCCCATTACCTAAAACCATACACTCACTGAAATCCCATTACCTAAAACCATACACTCACTGAAATCCCATTACCTAAAACCATACACTCACTGAAATCCCATTACCTAAAACCATACACTCACTGAAATCCCATTACCTAAAACCATACACTCACTGAAATCCCATTACCTAAAACCATACACTCACTGAAATCCCATTACCTAAAACCATACACTCACTGAAATCCCATTACCTAAAACCATACACTCACTGAAATCCCATTACCTAAAACCATACACTCACTGAAATCCCATTACCTAAAACCATACACTCACTGAAATCCCATTACCTAAAACCATACACTCACTGAAATCCCATTACCTAAAACCATAAACTCACTGAATCCCATTACCTAAAACCATACACTCACTGAAATCCCATTACCTAAAACCATACACTCACTGAAATCCCATTACCTAAAACCATACACTCACTGAAATCCCATTACCTAAAACCATACACTCACTGAAATCCCATTACCTAAAACCATACACTCACTGAAATCCCATTACCTAAAACCATACACTCACTGAAATCCCATTACCTAAAACCATACACTCACTGAAATCCCATTACCTAAAACCATACACTCACTGAAATCCCATTACCTAAAACCATACACTCACTGAAATCCCATTACCTAAAACCATACACTCACTGAAATCCCATTACCTAAAACCATACACTCACTGAAATCCCATTACCTAAAACCATACACTCACTGAAATCCCATTACCTAAAACCATACACTCACTGAATCCCATTACCTAAAACCATACACTCACTGAATCCCATTACCTAAAACCATACACTCTCTGAAATCCCATTACCTAAAACCATACACTCACTGAAATCCCATTACCTAAAACCATACACTCACTGAAATCCCATTACCTAAAACCATACACTCTCTGAAATCCCATTACCTAAAACCATAACACTCACTGAATCCCATTACCTAAAACCATACACTCTCTGAAATCCCATTACCTAAAACCATACACTCACTGAAATCCCATTACCTAAAACCATACACTCACTGAAATCCCATTACCTAAAACCATACACTCACTGAAATCCCATTACCTAAAACCATACACTCACTGAAATCCCATTACCTAAAACCATAACTCACTGAATCCCATTACCTAAAACCATACACTCACTGAATCCCATTACCTAAAACCATACACTCTCTGAAATCCCATTACCTAAAACCATACACTCACTGAAATCCCATTACCTAAAACCATACACTCACTGAAATCCCATTACCTAAAACCATACACTCTCTGAAATCCCATTACCTAAAACCATAACTCACTGAAATCCCATTACCTAAAACCATACACTCTCTGAAATCCCATTACCTAAAACCATACACTCACTGAAATCCCATTACCTAAAACCATACACTCTCTGAAATCCCATTACCTAAAACCATACACTCACTGAAATCCCATTACCTAAAACCATACACTCTCTGAAATCCTATCTTTATAAAAAATTAACCCACTGGAATCCCAAAACTCACTGAGAGACTAAAACGCAACTTCCCCACCAGATTATTCTCTACATCACCGAGTCAGTCAATTCCTGCCCCGCTGACATCAATCCTGCACATAGTACATCAATCCTGCACATAGTACATCAATCCTGCACATAGTACATCAATCCTGCACATAGTACATCAATCCTGCACATAGTACATCAATCCTGCACATAGTACGGCATGTTTGGCCGCCGCTTCCAGACGCACCAGGCGCCAAGGACGCCGCCACCGCCGCCAAGCAGCAGCATGAAGAAGGCCAGGGCAGCCATGGCTCCGCCAGAGTGACCGTCGTGAATGTACACCGTGCTGCCGCCGCCGCCTCCTCCGCCACCGCGACCAGCAGTGTCGGTAGCGTTGCTGCCCAGCTCCAGGCTGGCAACGGGCCAGTCGCCGACCTTGAAATCCAATCCACCGGCAGAGGCGGCAAGCAGCAGTTTCTTCAAGCTGGCATCGAGCGTCAAAGGCTTGGCGGCGCCGGCGGAACTGCTAGCGTTTGTAGGCGGCCCCAGCAGGGTCAGCCAAACCTGGCTAAGGCTGGCGTTGACGTCCTTAGCAACGGATATCTGAGCTAAGCGTAGGGGAGAGATCCCGGTTGCCTTGGTAACGGTAGAACGAACCAAAGCGGTTAAATCGGCAGGTTTGCTGTTGGCGACCTGCAGTGAGAGGAAAGACAGTTTTACCGGAAGTGACACTAATTAGTCTTATGAACTGGAAGTAACACTAATAGTCAAACCGGAAGTGACACTAATTAGGCCTCATAACCGGAAGTGACAAAATAATAAAGACTCATAAACTGGAAGTGACAGTTTCATGCAGCCTCATAAACCGGGTGACACACTAATGCAGCCTCATAAAACGGAAATGGCACTAATAAAGACTCATAAATCGGAAGTGACACTAATTAAACCTCAAAAACCGGAAGTGACAAAATAATAGACTGATAAACCGGAAGTGACACTAATAAAGACTCATAAACCGGAAGTGACACTAATTAAGCCTCATAAACCGGAAGTCACAAAATAATAGACTCATAAACCGGGTGACACACTAATGCAGCCTCATAAACCGGGTGACACACTAATGCAGCCTCATAAACCGGAAGTGACACACTATTTAAGCCTCATAAACCGGAAGTGACACACACCACATGATAGGCGGCCAAAACCCGCATCAACAGCCGTTTGGCGCCGCCTCCGCCAGGCAGCAAAGCGCAGGCGGTCAAGTCGTATTCAATGGGCCGCTCGGTGGCGCTATCAATCTCTGTCACCAGATAGTTGGCCACTTCAACCGCCGAGTGGTTGCTGACATGACGACGCCGCCGACTGTAGCCTACTAGATTGGTAAAGTTTGTGCCTCCGCAAAAGTACACTTCGTAGTCTATTAGGGAATTCGCAGCCAATCGCAGGTAACGGCGGCAGCATTGGCGACCCTGTTAAAATGATTTATTTGTTAGAACTTTTTCAATTTCGGATGAATAAACAAAGACAAATTGAATAGTTGAACATACACAGAGAAAAAGTTTGCAATAGTAGCAGTTGAAATATTAAATTTATTTAATCTAATACCTTAGGTTAGGTTAGAACGGGTTCTAGCCGAGTGGTTAGAGGGTCGGACTCACGACTGGAAGGTCGGGGGTTCGATTCTCGACCCACTCGGAACAATTTGTGTCCTTGAGCAAGACACTTAAGAAGACACTCTGCATTGCTTCAGTTAACCCAGCTGTAAAATGGGTGCCAGCATTAGCTGGGGTATTTGAGGGTGTGTGTGGCGACCCTCCTCCCCAGTCCTTGGACTGAACAGCCGTGCGCACATTAATAACAAAATCACCTGAAACTCGGCGCTTTCCCCAGTCCACAGCCAGCCGTCAGCGCTCAAATTGAATGGCAGCGGCCCCCCAAGTGCGGACTTGTCCACCCAATCCAAACTGCAATTTCCGGCCTCCAAATCTTGCACAAATTCAACCCCAGCCAGAGCTCGGTCGGCAACCAGTCTCAAGCGGTTCGGGCCATAGAATTGGCGCAGCCTGGCGCCAATCTGAGGCGCCAATTCGAGTGCGCTGGCGGCGGAATCCTCGACAACTAAAGCAGAACTTTTATCGGTGGTTGCTAGGCGAAGATTCTTAAGCATGGAATTTGGCACAGCTGGTGGCCGGCTGTCCCGTTCGCGGGCGGCGCCGCAGGCTACAAACGATGGCGGGTTGGCCAGAGCTGAAATCGCGCCTGGCGGAGACGCGCCACGCTGGCTGGCCAAGAATCGATAGGTGCGACGCTCCGACACAGTCCACGACGTGGCATTCTCCTTTGTTGGTGGCGAGAGCAGTTCGAAGGTAACGCTCGACACATCGGCCTGTGGGGTGAGTGCAAAAAAACACCTAGGTCACTCTTGGAAATTTAAACACCTGAAACTGTTAGCGATTTAAACGGTCCTTTTTCAGAGCACCTATTTGATAGGCCAAAACGGCCCTTTTTAGAACACCTACTAGTCAATACGGTAAAAACGTCTTTTTAGAACTCCTATTTGATAAGAGCAAAACGGCCCTTTTGAGAACACCTATTCAAAAAAATATTCAGTAGATGTAAAACGGTTTTTTAGAAAACCTATTTAATGGTGGTAAAACGGCCCTTTTTTAAACACCAAGCAAAATGATTATATAACGCAAAAGCTTCACTTAGTATCTGTAAAACGGCCCGTTTCAGAATACCTATAAAATATGGGTCAAACGGCACTTTTAGAACATTTATTTAATAACGAATAAAACGGCCTTTTTGAAAACATATATTCGATGGGGGTTAAACCGCCTTTTTAAAAAACATTCAGTAGATATAAAACGGCCCTTTTTAGAACACCTATTTAATGGTGGTAAAACGGCCCTTTTTTAAACACCAAGCAAAATGATCATATAACACAAAAGCTTCACCTTAGCATCTCCGAAAAGCTGAATTTTGACTCGCCAGACTTGGCCATCATGCGCTTTGGTCCCATTGAAACAGGCGGTGTTGTTCTCCCAGGCCAGAGTGCTCAGCGGCTGCCCACCTTTGCCGCTGTGGTTATGAGCATCGGCCAGTTCAGGAGCCAGCAGCAGCAGCAGACAGGGGGAGGCGCTACTATTCAAAAAGACAGTATTGCGAATTTCGGCCAGCGAGTCACTCAGGCCAGTAGCATTGCTGACATTGCACCGGCCAGTTGGCCAGTTGAGCATATGGCTCACATCTTGACCGTGAGCATGGTCATAAAGCTGGTATTCATTAGGGCCGGCAGTTTCGCTAGCTGAATTTCTAACTAGCTGAGCGGCCAAGCCGAGACTTTGATTGTAATAAAACTGCACTCGTTGACCTGTCTCGGCTAGGACATAGTCAAGATAGGCGGTGCTGTTTGGCAGTGTGCCAGGCATAATGGTGGGCTGCGATCCAGCTGGTGGACAGCCAGCAGGTAGGCTTGCCGAGTCAAGTGGATTCGCCAGCACCAGCTGCATCAGAGCAGCGCCAGCCAAGAGTGAAAACAGCAAGTGGTGTAACATTGCCAATATTATTGCAGCTTGATTAATGATACTCAGCAGATTTTAATATTCTCAGAAATGTTTAGCATTAATATAGTGTAAACAAGTATATCAATACTTATCTTACAGACAATGCAAGATTTCAATGAGCTGATGTACTTTTAATCAATAGGTTTGTAACTGGGTTAAAAAGCAATCAGAATCACAATGTCATCTGGTATCCTGGGTGCAAATTTTTGATTGTTTACTTTTGCACAATTAAAGATTTCTTTTAAATTTGCAGTTCAAATATGAGTACAATGATGTAGCTAATTGATTTATCTATAGCACAGAGTCTAACTATTAGTTGAGTAGAAGATAGACAGATACAGCAGACTCATAACTCAAGCAGTCATGCAACTTAATTGTTGCAGCAGTGTTGGGCACCAGTCTATTAATAAGTGTTAATCCTTTAATAAGCCTTAATAAGTGTTAAGATTTTTATTAGAATTAACAGACTACCATTAAGATTTTTTACACTAATAGATTAACAAAATTGTATTAATAATTTTGTAAGTTAAGAACAAATTTATTGTTAACATTAATGACAATGTCAATGACCAAAGACAAAGAAAAAGATGTCTAACAAGAAGTTACAACATTATGAATGTATCTGAATTTACCTAAGTGCCTGATTAATCTCCTTGTTTATGATGATGATCATGCAAATGCAACAACTTTTTATTAATAAACTTTAATAAATAATTAAAATTGTGAAGTTTATTGCTCACACTGCTCAATTGTGAGCATCCATTGATTGCTTTGATTCACTTCTTTCCTAATTTTTTGTAACTTTCTGCTTCACCTGCTAATGCTATTGTACTAAAACAACCTTCCTATTTAAATCTTATTATTAACTAAGTAGCTTTCAAGTTTAAAATAAATAAGGTACTTCTTTATTGTATGCTTACTTTTAGTAGTATTATTTAGTATAGGCCTATTTAGATGCATACAAGTTTTTACAATTAGTATTTTTTAGCTTGTAAATTGCTTGAATGACTTTTTGTGTTTTGCTAAAGTATATAAAAAAGCAAATACATGGTGCATTACAAAATCTGTTTTATAAAAAGTGCAAGATTTCTATATTTTCTATGTTAACTATAATAGACTATTATTTATTAATAATTATTAGTTAACTTTCAGTTAACTTAATGAAACTAAGATTTGATAAGCTAACATTTTTTGTTTTAATGTTAATGCTTTTGACATTAATAGAAGTTAAGATTTTTAGTAATGGTGCCTAATACCATATTGCAGTATATTACCAAAACCATGACTAGCTTATTGGTATTTACAACTATAATTATTGATTATTGTTGCTTAAGATCTATGTGTAAGACTACTACTTGATTAATAGTTTCACTAGTTGACAATTGACAATCTATCTATTGAAAATTATTAATCATTCTATGAATCTATTATTTTTAGTATTTATCATTTAATAAAAACTATAAAAATTAAAGAAAATAAATATAAAATGCAAAAATAAAAGACTGCCACAATGCTCTTTTTATATTCTTTTAGGAACTTGAAAAGCTTGGTCTTTGCAAGATCTTTAAACCATAGTTTAGTAAGAAAACTATTGTTCCAAGTAGAATTTTAAGACATGGTTAATTTTGATAGGCCTAAAATATAAAAAACCCTCAGCCTAAGCACTAGATCTAGGAGAATTGATAATTGTTTATAGAATGAGAAACATCTAAAAATAGTCTAAGCAGAATCACTTTGAGCAGTATAGGGGTCCTATAATGCCTAAGAGCCATAATTTTCTCTTTGATCTTATTTTAGTTAGTGCCTAGGCTAAATATAGAGAAATTCTTTATAAAAGTAACCAAAATGCTTAGATAGATATAGTCTAAGAATAAGATGAAACAATAGGCCTATCTATTGTCTAGGTTTCTAGTTCATTTGTCTGCCAACAGTTCATCTGCTAAGTAGACAAAATGCCCTTTTCCTTCTAAAACTGTTTGTCTGCTAGGAAATGGGGTGGGGATGAGGAGTGGGATGGGGACTAGGAAGCTGGGGGACTAATGAGCTGCCTCTGTCTGGACAACTCTGTCCATTAACATAGTTATAAAGCACTGCATCTGCATGTATATGGGTCTTTCATCATTTTAACAAACTTTTACAATATACACCTAAAATAAGAAAGCTTAACTAAAACCAGTGGAACAGAAATTGTTAAAAATTTGATAAAGATAAAAATATTGGCAAATAGTTATTCTCATTCAAAATTTGTTGGATGCAAGACATGTGTCATTTGTAGAAAGTGTGTGAGCTTTCTCAACAGCAAGCTTTGCAATGTGATGATTGCAGTCAATGGCAGCACCGAATATGTGGTTCAGGCATAAGCCAAAAGGAGTATTGTTAGATTCTAGAAGACAATGCTTTATTTAACTGGATTAATTTGCTCCCGCTATAAATAGGAAAAGGTAAGCAAAGTAAAATTGATCACATTATCATCCACACTCTATACATCATCCACACATTGATCATACTCACCCACTTAATTAACTTTCACCCAGCCACTCACCCACTTAATTCACTTTCACCCAGCCACTCACCCACTTAATTTACTTTCACCCAGTCACTCACCCACTTAATTCACTTTCACCTAGCCATTCACCCACTTAATTCACTTTTACCCAGCCACTCACCCACTTAATTCACTTTCACCTAGCCACTCACCTACTTAATTCACTTTCACCCAACCACTCACCCACTTAATTCACTTTCACCTAGCACTCACCCACTTAATTCCCTTTCACCCAACCACTCACCCACTAAATTAACTTTCACCTAGCCACTCACCCACTTAATTCACTTTCACCCAGCAACTCACCCACTTAATTCACTTTCACCCAGCCACTTACCCACTTAATTCACTTTCACCTAGCCACTCACCCACTTAATTCACTTTCACCCAACCACTCACCCACTTAATTCACTTTCACCTAGCCACTCACCCACTTAATTCACTTTCACCCAGCAACTCACCCACTTAATTCACTTTCACCCAGCCACTTACCCACTTTTTTTTTTTTTTTTGCCGAGGCGCTGACGGGCAGGCGACCGAACTCCCGCGATGTCAGCAGTTCGTCTACCTCGGCGGTCTGGTTCCAGACGCTCGCGAGGACCTGCGACGCCGCCGCGGGCTTGCCTGGGCTGCCTTTCGTTCTGTGAGGGCAGTCCTGCAGTCCGAGGCCCTACCGGACCGCCAGAGGGCGGCGCTGTTCCAGGCGGTAATCGAGACCGTCCTGCTGTACAACGCCGAGACCTGGACGCTGACGGACTCACTCGAACAGCAAGTCGATGCGGCGCACGCTGGTCTGCTGCGCGCCGCCTTCAACATCGGCGTCGAGCGAGTCACCAACGCGGCACTCTATCGCCGCGCTGGCCTGCCACGTCCAAGTGATCTACTGCGCCGTCGGCGACTCCAGCTCGCAGGCCATCTCATCCGCGCCGAGTCGTACTGCCCACAGCCGGTGCAGGAGGTGCTGCTGCTCACGCTGCAGGCACCCTACCGGCGAGGTCAAGCGCGAACTCGGCGTTATGTCGACTGTCTGCTGGCTGACGCCGGCGCCCCGGACACTGCCGGTGGCGCGGCCTTTGTTCGCGCCCAAGCCATGAAGCGCGCCCTGTGACGCTGACTTTTACCATCATGACAGCGTATTTTGTTGTTGTTGTTGTTTACCCACTTAATTTACTTTCACCCAGTCACTCACCCACTTAATTCACTTTCAGCCAGCCACTCACCCACTTAATTCACTTTCACCCAGTCAACCACTCAATCAGGTTAATTTACTATCACCCCCATTCACTCACAAAATGTGGTAATTATTTATCATCTAGCTATTTTTCTCGTTTCAGTTCATGGACTTCTTCAGAAGGATAGAAAGCAAAAACAAGTGCCTCTGTTCTTTGCACTAATGTCGGGAAAATCAAAGTATGATTACATAGAAGTTTTGCAATATATACTTGAGCAGCAGACAGAGGCAGAAGACTCTTTTGCCGAAAGTTGATAATGCTAATCCACCTTCTTGCCAAACATATCTACGTGGCATTTAGCACTCTCGCTAAAGAGGCAAACTGATTTGAAGCACTGGTAGCACTCTGCTGCTACGTAGACACAATGTGGCTCTCTAGTAGCATATGGAGTCACGAAGAGCTTTTAGTCTACTGCAAGAGAGAGCATACTAACAATCATCAAAGGATAGCACATGGCCCTCAACAGGAGAGCAAGAAATGGCAACCTAAATCTCTATGCCTTGGCAGATCTGCTAGCTCAGCAGGCTACCTCGGGGGTTCTTCAAGCCCATCAATTGCAAACATTGGAAAGTGCTAGTAGGCAAGTTGTAGCTGTATCTTGTCTAAGTCTGTTAAAGTGAATAGACAAGAGAAGGGAGAGTAGAGAGTACAGATCGAGGAGAGATAAGGGAGAAAAGATTAGAGATGAGAGGAGAGAGGATAGACAAAGGGAGAGAGAAGTAAGTGAGGATAAAGGAGAGGAAAGAGGAGAATAGAGAGGGGAGAGAAATAGAGAGGAGAAAAGAGATGAGAAAGGAGAGATAAGAGAGAGAGAGAGTGAGAGTGAAAGAGAAAGAGAGAGAGAGGGGGGGAGGGAGAGAAAGAAGAAGGAAAGATGAAAGACAAGAGAGAAGAAAAGAAAGACAAGAGAGAAGAGAGAAGAGAGGAAAAAGAAGAGAAGATATGTTTCAAAGGATCTAAGGGATATAGGGTCAGTCAGAGACAGAGGCCAGAGTTTGCCAAAATACAGACACTGCCTGACATTCTGCGTAGCACCCCAGCTTACAAAATCAAATGTTTTGCTCAAATCCTAATTTTACACAAATGTACTCGATTTTATGTTTATCTCTATCCTACTATAACTAGGCCTATTAACAAGTCTTGTTTGAGTATGGCCTCAGATTTCAGAATATATGCAAAAAAATTCTGGGGATTGGAATTGTCTAGGTTCAAAATCTAGGGTTTCAACAGCTTGTTCAATTTATAATTCAAGGTATATTTGTTATAGCAAAATATTGCAAATAAAACAAACTAAATTTAATTCAAAAAATAATCACGCAACACACTTTGTAGATAAATGATCCTAATATGAAAAAAAAACAATTTTTACTTGCTTTCAAATCATCTATAGCTGTCACATACCATTGTCCCACTCTCTAAACAACTTTTCTCCCTAGTAAACTTGAATTTGCTCTATAGGCCCCTATTATAGCCGTATCTAGGGCATACATTTAAAAATTGACAAAATCTCTAGTAGGCACTATATATAATGCATAGTGTGGCGGCTAGACTACGCGACTGGCAGCACCAGTGCAGCCGCACTAGAAACCCCCCGCCAACCTCTGTCTAGCTGAGGTGGGATGGTGGCGCACCGTGCTAGCCGGCTCGCTAAGCCAAGGGGGGTTGGCGTAGCCAATCACGCCATGCCACATGTGTGCACCTTCCTTGGCCCCTCAATAATCTCGCGCTGTTTTCACTTGTATAAATATATGCGCAATGCAATGCAAAATCTTTGCTGCCATTCTATCTATTGAAACAAAAAGGCCTTCCGCCTCAATAGTCAGCATAGATGACATATTTTGAAGAGATTCATTTTGAAGAGACCAACCATCCCTGTAGCAGTTTAACAATGTTAATGAAGAGGTTGTGGGTTAGGCAACTCTCTACCCCACTCCTCTTTCTTGGTAGATAAACAGTTTTAGAAATAGAAAACTTTTGTCTACTTAGCAGATGAACTGTCAGCAGAGGAAATGACTGGCACCCTATTGTCTATAGGCCTAATACTACTTATTATTTATATTAGGCTAAATATAATATATGCTACTAGCAAATTTATATACAATATATATAACCAAGCAAGAATAATAAAATATTTTTGCTACCAATTAGGCCTATATATAATAAATATTACTTACTAGGCCTAATAAAAGCATATAATTAACCATTTTAAGAGAACATAGCATAGGCCTAATCGATCATTGATATTAATAATTTAATACTAGGCCTAGGCCCTAGCCTAAAACACTTATATTAGGGCCTAGGGCTTATAAACAGAGTCCCGAGGCAGATTAGAAATATAAATGAGGGAGCAGAGCAGATTTTAATTATGAGAGTAAGAGCACCATAATATATATGCCTACTGCCTACACTGCTACACAATGCACATGACTGGTACTGGACTGACTGAGCTGAGTCTGAGTGTAGGTATTTATCCACGACCACAGTAAATCATACATTACATTATACATATCGTCGTATCGATTATGTCAATCCCGTGTTGCTATCAGTATCACAAATGACCACTATAATTGAAACTTATCATGCCTATCACTATTCAGGTCAGGTCTTTTTTAACAATTGAAAAATGGATAATTCATTATACCGAACGAGAAAGATTTTGGTTTGAAATTTAATTATTTATTAAATTAAAAATGCATTACAATACAGGTCTAGTCTGCACTCAAACCCAGTTAAAATTAAATTATCTCTCTTTGATATAAGAAATTTAATGTTATGTTGAACTAGTTAATTCCAACTATATGCATATATTTTCTGATAACATGCGTAGTGTTATTCTACATCGTACGTAATATGTAATTTTTTTAAATTTACCTTTTTCTACAAAGCTATATAGTCGACGTTAACGTTAGCGTTAGGCATCCAATTCGATTTACGGCAAACATTCCCTGAATTCGAAAAGGCTCAATCTAAAAGGCCTATCCAGTATACTATATAGCAAGTAGTATATTAAAGTAAGTTATTTTTTTTTAATTTTTTCTTTTTTCTACTTACATTTTCTCAGATACAAATGTCGGAATGATTACTTTACTGTTTACTTTTTATCTGATTATCTGAAACTGAAACTAAATTCTCAACTCAAGCCCGGTCAAGCCATACGCATAAGGTTGAAAATGCAACCACGACAACATATCAAGAATTGTAATGTAATGACAGTGCTTATTCAGTTATAATTTTGCCAGCACCAATAAAATTAAACTTTTGGTTTAAAAAAATCATCTAGTAGAATAATAGGCTAATTACCTATCATATTTTGTCAGTTTAGTGTCATGTCAGTAATGAGTAAAAAACAATTGCCAAAGTTATATGCATTAGAAAAAACTCTATTTTAGAGAACAAGCTGTCTATTATTTAATTTTTCAGTTGGCCAATTGCTAGGCCTATTTATTGCTATGGTGACAATATAAATAGCACAATGGTTCTATTTAACATGTAAAACAAATGCTTATAGGACTATACTATCATTTCTTGAGTAACTAACTATAATAGGCCTCCAGTTTTTATGGAAAGTTCTTAGAAAAGTTGAATTTAAAAAATGTATTACTGTTGTTTAACTCTGCGAATATTGAAAATATTTCTTATATACAAAATATTCCAAATATTCTATACTTTGTTTTAAATACTAAGAAAATTTTACTATAAATAGGAGTCAGCTAGGAGCAGAAATAAATATACCTCGCATCATCTGGTGAACCTTGTGAACCTTTCTTGTACCATTGATCAAGCTTTAAATCAGCCTTGGGCTTGTGAGCACTTGTGTTACTTATTTCGAGTAGTGGATAATGACATAAGAGTTGCCCCAAGATTAGGAGTTCAGTCCGTTCTCAGAGGACGAGAAACACTAGACTTAGGAGTCTAGTAACCCGCCTTTAGAAGGCAGAATTTCTACCACAGGGTAGAGAAATCCAGGCCTAGAGTCTGAGAAACCTGCCTCAGGGCAGAATACCCAGCGAAGTGCGCTGTGACCCTCTGATCCCGGGAACGCCCAGGACTGAGAGAATAATATCTTTAGACGAATATAGGAATAGGATAGACAGTGCCTAAAAGGACCGCTCAGGCCAGAAAGTACAATAGAAGTACAGACGCTACCAATAAAAGTACATACGCTACCAATAGAAATACAGATGCTACCAATAGAAGTACATGCACTACGAGTAAAGGGCAAGTAATAACCAGCAATATTAACAAGAAGGAATAACCCCTGCAACAGCTTGGTGGCAGCAAGTAAGGCTAAACAAAAGAATAAATAAGAGCCCTAGGACAGCTTTTGGTGGCATTTAGTGGGATTCTCATAGGGAGTCAAAAGGCCTGGTACAACTTTGGTGTTAGCAATTGAGATTTTATAGAGAGACAGAGCCCTACGACATAACTTTATGTAAGTGTGTAGATAATAATGTGAGGCTAGGCCTATATTAGTATATAGAGCAGAGGTAGGCCTTTGCTCTACAAAATTTTTATCCTAGTGGCCAGATACTAGATAGAGAACCTAATTACCATACATGCACATGCCTAATACCTATCTGACCTATCTAAAGTGGACAGGTGAAATGGCTGCTGGCAATTTTGCAGTTTCAAAATTGCAAAATTGAAAATCCAAAAAATGAAAAAATTGATGGAAAAAAAGAAAGGAAGAGAAAAAGAAAAAAGGAAAGAGAAAAAAGAGAAGGGAAAGGAGAAAGGAAAAAGAAAAAAAGAAAAAGGCAAGAAAAGTCATATACAAAATGAAAATTAAGTTGCAATCAAGGGAATTAAGTTATGATTGAGAGGAACTAAGTTGCAATTAGAAGGACCTATAAGTTGCAAATCTGGACAAAACTAAGTTGCACTAGACAAGTGAAATTTTGAGGTTAGGCATATATGCTAATTAAGGTAAGGTAGCACGCTTTAGCAGGCAGAGAAATACAATATAAATTACAAATTTATAAATTAAAAATTACAGAAATACAAATACAAATTACCCATAGTCTAGAAGATGGTCTTTATGCCAGAAAATTCCAGCATATTTTTGCTCTTGCTAACAATCTTAGCATACATTTGGCATAGAATTTTTAGATTCAATATGAAATATGCATAGTTGGCAATTGATGGTCATTTCATCAAGTGGCATTTCGTCAACTCGGTTGACTAAGTGACCAAAGTATTAAGGCAACTTTACTGGTGGTTGACGAAGTGACAAGTGCCTAGGTCCTCCTCATTTGCTTGTTGACAAAATGACCAAAATTGTCATTATATGAATGATATGTAGTTCATATAGCAGCATAGCTTACAATAGTTGTTATATCAATGAATTTGTTTTAATAATTACCTAATTTTATTTGAAATGATCAAACTTTGCAATTTTGTTATAGTGTACAGTATAAATGTTAATTGCTTGCCCATTATAGATGTAGGTTAATAGGTTAAATATTCCGATGCGAATATTCTAGATTCAAATGCATCACCTATACATACTCATACTCATATATGTCCGGGCATCAATGAATCTTGAGCATTTGTGTTTTATGCAATCTGCATATAGTACATGTGTTCACATACATGGTGGGCATTCATACTATCAAAACGCATTGGGAGGACTGCTAATAGTCCCTTGTGGAATCGTAAAAATTGGTGGATTATAGTGTGCGCCTTCCCACCCCTCTACCCTGCTGTGCACAGTCAACCAAAGCTGATCCCCCACAGCAAATCTTGATATCCAGTAATGCTCTCGAAGCATATCATGCACAAGCTAGTAGAGGGGGATGAACAAGGTCTTTTGGAGGAATTGTATGCTGCCAATGCTAGTAAATGCCTGATATGAGAGAGAGATATAGAGAAAGTGAAAGAGAGAGAGGGGGGAGAAAGAGAAAAAGGTTGAAAGAGAGAAGTGTTAAAATTTAGTACAAGTATATAGGCTACCGGTTTTAAGCCTCTGGGCTCTTGGTCAGTCCAAAAATTAGTGTGTAATGCAATGCAAGTTTGTCTTTTAAGTTTATTTTTCTCAGTCTGATAAAACTGATAAGCAGCTGTACATAGGAGGGATGTACATTTAAAACCCTGTTCAGGTGAGTGAGTGAGCTGAGCATATATACAATATTACAAGCTGTTGTTTTAGTTTTAGTTACAAGTTTTAGTTGTTTTGCAGCCATGGGGGTAGTTTATTGTCAGTTGTCAAAGTGACCAATGTTGGGGAACTCCCCGTTGGTCAGTTGACAAAGTGACCGAGGTTTGAGACTGCTTCATTGGCTAGTTGATAAAATGACCAATGCAAAAACTGAGTTGATGAAATGGCCAGTTGACAAAATGACTAGGACCCATAGTTGGCATACACATTTGAGCTCTTTTAAAAATAATCAAAAACTAAAATAAAAATATTAATGCAATTTATGAGAAAAACAAAATTAAAACAAATAATATCAGTTTTTAGCAAAAAAATGCTGTTATGATGTTTAGTAAAACTCTTTTATTTCTAAGAATATAGTCTCTAAAAAATTGGCCTATAAGCAACTCTAGGCTCAGCATAATATTTTTTTATTTTTATAATATATTAGTATAAAATTGAAAAAACATGAATTTTCATTCCGGCATATGCCCGCTATGATCTGGACTATGGCTAATCACTAGTAGCTAGTGCATGACATTGGCTGAAGGCCAGAGGAGAAGAGAGGGAAAAGAAAAGAGACCCTATTGGAACAAGTATAGAAAATCTATGTACACATGAAATGGGGTCTAGAATCATAGCTCAAAAATGCAACGTAACACAGAACATGTTAACTTTTATACCAAATATAGACAAAGTACTAATTCAATAATGAAACTTCTAGCTTTAATAAGACAGTCATAGTTACTCTTGCCATTTACCTAAGAACTGCACCATATTGCAACACTACTGCCTTGATATTAATATAGATATAGATGGTCAGACACCTTTTGTCTACTTATTCTAATAGGGAGAAAGAAGGACAAAAGAATAAAAAAGACAATATCTAGAACAGAAGAAAGGAAAAAGATAAAATAAACGATAAAATATGAAATAGGTAGAGTTGAAATAGGAGAGGAGAGAAAAGAGAAATGGAAAAAAGAAAAAAAAAGAAGAGACAAATATTGAGTAGGCCAGATTGCTTTTGTGAAGTTACAAAGGACCTAAAGGCTAGGCCCTAGATAGAGGGGCTTTGTAGGCTAGTATAGCCTGCAGGCTAGAATTGGCTAACCCTGGATACAAAGTATAAATTAGAAAAAATCATTTACATTAAGTTTGATCTAGTTAAGGTCAATAACAAGAACCACTAGAGACTAGAATTTACCATTGTATCAATATATTTAAAACATGTTTCTCTATTTTTAATTACAATACTTATAGCCTTATTATTTAACTATTACTAATATTATAATATTTATAATACTAAATGTAATGCATATCATTATATATTTTTTATAATACTAGCAATCTGGTACCCTC
The DNA here is from genome assembly GCA_002269645.1 of Macrostomum lignano. Classification (NCBI taxonomy): domain Eukaryota; kingdom Metazoa; phylum Platyhelminthes; family Macrostomidae; genus Macrostomum; species Macrostomum lignano. Next base: position 307,303 of record NIVC01000006.1, on the reverse strand, counting down.
TTTTAGGGTAGCCAAAAATCAAGAGACAAAAATATGAATTTTATTTGCTTTGACATCATTGCAATTCCTCCCAAGCCTTTTGATATCTTAGTAGATCTCTCTAGCCTTGATATTTAGCAATTCCCTTAGCAAGCCTTGATATCTTAGAAATTCCTCCAGCAAGCCTTCACCTCTTAGCAATTCCCTTAGCAAGCCTTGATATTTAGCAATTCCTCTAGCAAGCCTTCACCTCTTAGCAATTCCCTTAGCAAGCCTTGACATCTTAGCAATTCTTTCCCAAAAGTCTTGGCATCCTTATTGTAGCCAATGACCATTACATTATTGTGGACAATATCTAAGCCTAGTATAGATAGGCCCCTAGCAGTATAGGCATAGTCTGGCAATCTAGCATGTTGGTATTGTTTAGCATGGGAAAAGGAGGCATCTGGTGCAGTTTAGACCTTGGCTAAAATAAGGGCTCTTGATATCTTATCAGTTCTCTCTAGAGACATATGCATTATAACAATCCCTCCCAAGCCTTGATGTGAGATATTTTCCATGAGCCTTGACATCTTAGCATTCCCCAAAGAATATATTTTCAATACTGTGATACAATTTAAGTCTGAGTCACAATTCAGTTATGATGCAATCAGAATTTTAAAAATTCAGAAAATTTCTAAAAAATTCAGAAAATTTCTGATTGAATAGTGCAAGTTTCATGAAAATCAGTTGAGTCATTTAGCTAAGGATTTGATCGGGACTTTAGCAAGATTATGAAAGTGTAACATTTTGCTATCACTAAAACATTGCAGCCACAATGGGTGCCAACAGTAGCTCACTGGCAGAGCTGTCCTCAAATGAGTACTTAATCCGACTGTGCGGCAAGCAGCCAATCTCCAGCAATGATCCCTATTGGAACCAGCTGCTTAGCTATGCTTTTGTACCGCCAGTCACCAGTACAGATGCTAAACTGCTCGAGGAACAAACGGCCAACCTTCTAACCACTTTCACTGTTAATAATGTCTCATCTGGCAATCTCAATAGCCTGCTCAGAGTATTAGTTACCATGGTTTCCAATCTGCAACAGTTTGTACTCGAACCACTGGCTGATGGGCGTCAAAGTGACATATTCCTGATGCAGCTCTACAATGCTCTGTTCATCTCGCGTTGTATAATTAAACACCTGGTTGAGCAATTGAGCGATGAGTTGCTGCTGACTCAGATTGAGCACTGTCCAGACAAGCAGCTGCATCAGCGAAGGCTGCTCAATCAGCAGCGCCAGAGTCAGGGCGACGCCTCAGCTGCCACCAGCAAGCGCGACCTTGAAGAGGACGACAACAGCGGTGACGAAAGCGACGAATCGAATTCCTCATCCGAGGCGGACGCCACCATGGTTGAAGAGCTGATAGAAGCTCTTGTACACTTGCTAGTGGTGCTCCCGGTTCGCGAGTCAACATTTCCTGTTGTGTACGAAAGTGTGTGCAGCCTTCTAGTGCTGCTCAGCGTTCAGATGTACCGAACTGAGCCGGCTGAGAAGCTGACCTTCTACCAGATCCTGTACACCGGCCGCTGCTCTATGCACGCCTTCCGCCTGATGGAGGTGCTATTGAAATACTATGTGCAGCGGCCGCCAGCTCCCGATAGAATGCTGGTCAATGCTGGTGGATCAGCCGGCCTTTATAATAGTCTGGCATCCGGCCTGTGGTCCATGGTCACTCTGGGCTACGGCTCCAACCCGGCTGCTGAGCAGCGAGCTCAGCTCCGCACTGGCCTGCTGGCCGATCAGAGCTGCCTGCTGTCTCTGGTGCTGGCAAATCACTGCGCCGGGGCCAGGCGGTTCCGCAATCCTTATCGAGAGGCCCTGCTCAGCTGCGCCCATGCCAATGATCCGGGCAATGTTGAGCATTTGTCATCAGCCGCTAGTAATCTGATTAGTTTCCGAGTAGATTTCAATCTATTGTTGAAGGCCATCTGCGATAGGCTGCCTAGAGATGAAGCCCTGTTGATGCTGTATCTGCTGCTGCACTCGGCCGGTGGTCTGCAGTTCAGGGGCTACGTTGGCAGGCAGGGCGGAGACGACTCCCAGCTCGCTGGCCTGCTGCTGCCCATACTGCGAACTCTGCACTCCGAGGCTCAGAAGAGCTCGCATCAGGTGAGAGGCGGGGGTGGGCGGTTAAACACGGATTGACAGACAGACAAACACTAAGGCTCGAAGACACTAAAATTAAATAAAAGAGACACTAAGACAAATCAGAGAGATACCTGGAAAAAAGACGGACAAACAGGCAAGAATAAAAGACAAAATAGACAATATGGCAAGACAAACAGCACTAGGGCAGGCAAACAGACATTAAGACTATACGACACAGACACTAAGGACAGGCACTAAGACAAGACAACACTGACATTAAGGACAGGCGCAAAGACAAGACAACACGGACACTAAGAACAGACACAAAAACAAGACAACAAGGACATTAAGGACAGGCACAAAGACAAGACAACAAGGACATTAAGGACAGGCACAAAGACAAGACAACACGGACACTAAGGACAGGCACAAAGACAAGACAACACGGACAATAAGGACAGACAATAAAACCAGACAAGACAGAAACTAACACAGAGACAGACAGACCAACAGTAGGACTAACCCTAATCACAAAGCCCCAACCGCCTGACAGGTGTACATGGCCCTAATCGTACTGCTAATGCTAACCGAGTGCCAGCAGTTCTGCACCAGAGTTCACGAGATCCAGCTGCAGCCAGCCAGCGTGTCGGGCTGGTTCACCGAGCGTCATCTTGGCTTGGTGTCTCTGGGCAGCCTGCTAGCCATTGTACTTTGCCGCACTGTTCAGCTGAATGTTGGCCGGACTCGCGATAAATACCTGCACACCAACTGCCTGGCAGCTCTGGCTAACATGTCTACGTACTTTGCCGGCCTGCATCCGTACGCCTGTCAGAAGCTACTTGGCCTGTTCGCTCACCTGGCCAAGAAGCAGAGGAAACTGGTTGATGAGATGCGGAGTAGGCCAGCCAATATGGCTGAGCTGGAGGCTGACCGGGCCTCAGTTGAGGATCTGATGCGCTGCATCCTTGAGATTGTTAATAACGCTTTGACCCACCGGTTGGCGGAGAATCCCCACCTGGTGTATACCCAGCTGCACCAGAGGGAGCTGTATCAGCCATTCTCTACTCACCCCGCTTTCCAAGACATTCTGCAGAACTTGGGCACAGTGATGCATCATTTCACTTCGGCTCTGGGTGAGAGCAGCTCTGAGCATCAGAATCAGCTCTCCGAGCACCGGGTCATGCGAGTCATCGAAGAACGAAGTCGCAACTTTCGTCGGGACAGGCTGAAAAAATTCCCCGAACCAAAGTACAAATACGTTGAAGAGGAATCGCCAGACGAGTTCTTTATACCGTACATCTGGGCTCTGGTGTACAGATCCTCGAATTTGTACTTTAATCCCAGCAAACTGCTGCTGCTGCAGTCTCAGCAGCAGTCGGAGTCGGATGACAAAGAAGGTCAAAGTCAAGAGGCAACGGCTTGAACTGTGTAAATTATAACGATTATTACTATTAATATCTATTGAATAAAACTAGAATAGTTGGATGTGTTACTTGCAGAAAATGCGTTTCTATCTACTCTTTTTCAGTAGAAAAAATGAGCGTTTTTTGCCTTACATTAAACCGTAAAATTCGAAGTCGATTAGATTTTACAATATATTTAAAGTTTTGGCTTTCTAAAAGCTGACCAATTAAGTTGGCATAATTCATCCTGTTTGAAGCTGCACCCAAATCCAGTTGTGTGTGTACAGCGAGCAAGAGAGAAAAGGGGTAGCGCCCCGGGCCCTAGCCAGGCCGATAAACAGTTTTAGCTTTCCTCTTGCCCGATTTGTGTTCTGACTTTGAATTCTCTCTTTCCTTACTGTTTGTTCTCTCGATGACTGAGATAGATTTGGCCTGCCCCCATAGGCTAAGTTTCGTGTCTGACTTTGACCTCTCTCCTTACTGCTCTCTCATTGGCTGAGCCAGATTGGGCCTGTCCCCTAGACTGAGAGCCTCTTCACGGCAATCGGTTCTAGAACCAGAATAAATTCGAGTTCTAGAACCAGAACCAGTGTGAAATGAGGAGCTTCGAACCCATTTTATGTTTGACAGTCTTTACAATTTAATTTTGTCGTTCTTTGACTTTGTTTCCTCTTGGATATGACAAAAAAGGACTAATTATATAACAATAATAAAAAATTGACGATTTCAAATATATTTAACTGTTAAAGTGTAAACATGACAACGGTTCGAGAAAATTTCTCGAACCATATTCTAGAATCAGAACCATGTTCCGGAACTGATTCTGTTTTTCGAACCATCGATATGAAGGAGCCTCTTCATATCGCCGATTCGAGGGACGGAACCGGTTCCGAACCGGTTCGATGCTCTTCATATCGAATCATATCATATCGTATCATATCATATCATATCATATCATATCATATCATATCATATCATTCATATCATATCGAAGGAGCCTCTTCATATGGCCGATTCGAAAAACGGAACCGGTTCCGAACCGGTTCGATGCTCTTCATATCGATGGTTCGAAAAACAGAATCAGTTCCGGAACGAACATGGTTCTGGTTCTGGAATATGGTTCGAGAAATTTTCTCGAACCGTTGTCATGTTTACACTTTAACAGTTAAATATATTTGAAATCGTCAATTTTTTATTGTTGTTATATAATTATTCCTTTTTTGTCATATCCAAGAGGAAACAAAGTCAAAGAACGACAAAATTAAATTGTAAAGACTGTCAAACATAAAATGGGTTCGAAGCTCCTCATTTCACACTGGTTCTGGTTCTAGAACTCGAATTTATTCTGGTTCTAAGACCAATTGCCGTGAAGAGGCTCATGTGCGTCAAACCGGTTCGGAGCATGCTTGGATGCAACCTTGGGATTCACTCGGCCGTTTCTATTGGCAACACACACGTGTGTCGCTATATTGGACAGAATAGTAGTCACGTGACTGCTCTCAGCCAATAGCGACTTACATGTGTGTTGCCAATAGAAACGGCCGGGTGATTCCCGGGGTTGCGCATTTATGGTTCGGAACCGGTTCCGTTTTTCGAACCGGCGATATGAAGAGGCTCTGAGTTTCGTCTGTCTGACTTGGGCCTCTCTCCTTACTGCTCTCTCATTGGCTGAGCCAGATTGGGCCTGTCCCCTAGACTGAGTTTCGTCTGTCTGACTTGGGCCTCTCTCCTTACTGCCCTCTCATTGGCTGAGCTAGACTGGGCCTGCCCCCCTAGACTGAGATTCGTCCGTCTTGCTTTACTTGTGTCCGAGTTTAATCGAGTTAAATGCTTGTTCATTCGCAACCCCATATATGCTTTTGAGACTACAAAGTACAAACCCTGCGAGGAAGGAAAGGAAATTATAACTCTCACATTAAAATAAGTTACACTGCACAGACAAGCTACTGAAGAATAAGTAGACGCTCTGCTGTTAACATTTTTAATTGTGAGTGGCACAGTTATTTTAGTACCTGGGATGAAATTGGCGCTAAACTTCAGTCAGAAATCAATCAGTAAATTTGTTTGTTGCTAGCTATAACCCGAATTTTGGCGCCTATTTAAAAAGTAACAAAAACAAACTATTTTTGTCGAATAACCATTGATTGCTACTTAATAGTAAGCAAAATAGCGAACTAATTTCCTTGTAAATCTTATTATATGATATTTATCAATCAATTTCCTTTATAATTTAGATTGGCATGGTATCAATCTTTTTAATGACCCTCTGGATGCACCAGATAATACTCGAAGTAGTGTGTGACATGGCTGTACTGTATTTGACATTGAATTCAATTTTAATCAAAATCTGGTTGTTATTGAATTACTAAGCAGCATTTTGTTTATTGGACTTTAACTAGACCTAATCTGCTTTAATCTGATTTTTGTGTTCTTATTTTATCTTGATAGTTAGGCACGCATGTGCAGGGTATACCCGTTCTCAGAGCCTTCAGTCACAGTCCCGCCCTGTCCTCAGAGCCTTCAGTCACAGTCCCGCCCTGTCCTCAGAGCTTTCAGTCACAGTCCCGCCCTGTCCTCAGAGCCTTCAGTCACAGTCGCGCCCTGTCCTCAGAGCCTTCAGTCACATACCCGCCCTGTCCTCAAAACATTCAGTCACAGTCCCGCCCTGTCCTCAAAACATTCAGTCACATACCCGCCCTGTCCTCAAAACATTCAGTCACAGTCCCGCCCTGTCCTCAAAACATTCAGTCACATACCCGCCCTGTCCTCAGAGCCTTCAGTCACATACCCGCCCTGTCCTCAAAACATTCAGTCACAGTCCCGCCCTGTCCTCAAAACATTCAGTCACATACCCGCCCTGTCCTCAGAGCCTTCAGTCACATACCCGCCCTGTCCTCAAAACATTCAGTCACAGTCCCGCCCTGTCCTCAAAACATTCAGTCACATACCCGCCCTGTCCTCAGAGCCTTCAGTCACATACCCGCCCTGTCCTCAAAACATTCAGTCACAGTCCCGCCCTGTCCTCAAAACATTCAGTCACAGTCCCGCCCTGTCCTCAGAGCCTTCAGTCGCAGCCCCGTTCTGTCTTCAGGCCTTCAGTCACAGCCCGCACTGTCCACAGGCGTTTAGGTTCCTGTTTTTGCTGCAAGTTCCTAAATATTACAAGTGTCATTGTTAACACAATTCTTAACCGAACAATGTTCTTATACTATTCTGTAATATTTCCTGTTCTTTTTGCATTGTAAATTATAAACAAAAAACTCATAGTTGGTCTTGACATTTCGATTACATTTTTTGCAAAATAGTGGCAGGTTATGACAAGTATGATTTCGAAACTGACATTAACTACTTACTCCAAGGAGTTGAGACGTTTGTGTAAGTTGATTGTATATTTTATTGGTTTCCTTTAATTTTGTCGGGATTTAATATGAAGTATTTATAAAAGGTTGAGTTTCTAGTAAAAAGTAGTTGAGTATTTAACAAAAGTTTCACCTTTATCTTCATTACATACTACTGTTTCTCTGTCATCAGTAATATTATAAGAATGTATGTAGATTTTTGTTTGAAATTTAATAGGCCCTTGGTATAAATTATGCGTGTACACTTGCGCATTGCATATTTTTCCATTCACTTTTCTGCCTCTGCAACAAATCTTTTTAGATTGCTTTGTAAAGCAAAAATATATATATATAATTAATTGGCTGCTTGTATTTGGCGCAATACACTGTTGCACCTGTGGTTTACTGTTTCTAGTTTGTACATCTACGAGTATCATTCAGATGCAGCCTTTATGATCTATAAATTTTTCTGCCAAGTTGGTCTACAGGATCTATGCTTGTTTAAATATATTTACTTTGACTAGCTTTACTTTGGTGGGTGAACTGTCATTCTCCCGGATCCTACAGGTGGGTGAACCTGTCATTCTCCCGGATCCTACAGGTGGGTGAACCTGTCATTCTCCCGGATCCTACAGGTGGGTGAACCTGTCATTCTCCCGGATCCTACAGGTGGGTGAACCTGTCATTCTCCCGGATCCTACAGGTGGGTGAACCTGTCATTCTCCCGGATCCTACAGGTGGGTGAACCCGTCACTCTCCCGGATCCTACAGGTGGGTGAACCTGTCATTCTCCCGGATCCTACAGGTGGGTGAACCCGTCACTCTCCCGGATCCTACAGGTGGGTCACTCTCCCAGATCCTACAGGTGGGTGAACCTGTCACTCTCCCGGATCCTACAGGTGGGTCACTCTCCCAGATCCTACAGGTGGGTGAACCTGTCATTCTCCCAGATCCTACAGGTGGGTGAAACCGTCACTCTCTCGGATCCTACAGGTGGGTGAACCTGTCATTCTCCCGGATCCTACAGGTGGGTGAACCTGTCATTCTCCCAGATCCTACAGGTGGGTGAACCCGTCACTCTCTCGGATCCTACAGGTGGGTGAACCTGTCATTCTCCCGGATCCTACAGGTGGGTGAACCTGTCATTCTCCCGGATCCTACAGGTGGGTGAACCTGTCATTCTCCCGGATCCTACAGGTGGGTGAACCCGTCACTCTCCCGGATCCTACAGGTGGGTGAACCCGTCACTCTCCCGGATCCTACAGGTGGGTGAACCCGTCACTCTCTCGGATCCTACAGGTGGGTGAACCCGTCACTCTCTCGGATCCTACAGGTGGATGAACCCGTCACTCTCCCGGATCCTACAGGTGGATGAACCCGTCACTCTCCCGGATCCTACAGGTGGATGAACCCGTCACTCTCCCAGATCCTACAGGTGGGTCACTCTCCCAGATCCTACAAGTGGGTCGCTCTTCCAGATCTTTCAGGTGGGTCACTCTCCCAAATCCTACAGGTGGATGAACCCGTCACTCTCTCAGATCCTACAGATGAGTGACTCCTATTTCTAGGTGATGCCATAGTCTTCAACTAATATTTCTAAAACCCCTTATAGTTTTCTAAACTATAGAAAAGTTAGTAAAGCAGACAAAAAAGGTCACGCCAAAGTGTCTGCAGCTGCAGTACAAGTGATTTAGTTAGAACTTTGTCAATCGCAGAAGAACATTAGTTTGCTGCTTCTGCGCAGTTGAGGTTATTGGCTTCAGTTCATTTAGCACTCCGGCGCAATAGATGATGAGTCATTCTTACGAGTATTCGTTTCAGTCGAGCGTAAGAAAAATACACTTTATTAAATTGCTTTTTTACCCAGAAGCCTCGCACATTAAGGCCATTAATTTCGAGTGTAGGAGCAGAAATTAAAAAAAATGAAACCGGATGTCTCTGCGGTCGGGACGAGCTCTTTTAATGCACCAATTTCTCCGTGAAGAATAAACATTTAACAGATATAGCAATCTTATTCACGCATGCATAGCACATACAGTAAGCTGCAGTGATCCTTCACTCACTCTGGCAACAGTTGGACCAGAAAGTTGAATTATCTAATTAACTCTGCTTTTTGACTGCCACTGCCGCTCCCATACCCTCTCCCATACCCTCTCACTGCCGCTCCCATATGCTCCCTCCCATACCCTCTCATTGCCCGCTCCCATACCCTCTCCCATACCCTCTCACTGCCGCTCCCATATGCTCCCTCCCATACCCTCTCATTGCCCGCTCCCATACCCTCTCCCATACCCTCTCACTGCCGCTCCCATACCCTCTCACTGCCGCTCCCATACCCTCTCCCATACTCTCTCACTGCCGCTCCTATACCCTCTCCCATACCCTCTCACTGCCGCTCCCATACTCCTTCCCATACCCTCTCACTGCCGCTCCCATACTCCCTCCCATACTCTCTCACTGCCGCTCCCATACTCCCTCCCATACCCTCTCACTGCCGCTCCCATACCCTCTCCCATACCCTCTCACTGCCGCTCCCATACCCTCTCACTGCCGCTCCCATACCCTCTCCCATACTCTCTCACTGCCGCTCCCATACCCTCTCCCATACCCTCTCACTGCCGCTCCCATACTCCTTCCCATACCCTCTCACTGCCGCTCCCATACTCCCTCCCATACTCTCTCACTGCCGCTCCCATACTCCACCCCATACTCTCTCACTGCCGCTCCCATACCCTCTCCCATACCCTCTCACTGCCGCTCCCATACCCTCTCACTGCCGCTCCCATACCCTCTCCCATACTCTCTCACTGCCGCTCCTATACCCTCTCCCATACCCTCTCACTGCCGCTCCCATACTCCTTCCCATACCCTCTCACTGCCGCTCCCATACTCCCTCCCATACTCTCTCACTGCCGCTCCCATACTCCCTCCCATACTCTCTCACTGCCGCTCCCATACCCTCTCCCATACCCTCTCACTGCCGCTCCCATACCCTCTCACTGCCGCTCCCATACCCTCTCCCATACTCTCTCACTGCCGCTCCCATACCCTCTCCCATACCCTCTCACTGCCGCTCCCATACTCCTTCCCATACCCTCTCACTGCCGCTCCCATACTCCACCCCATACTCTCTCACTGCCGCTCCCATACCCTCTCCCATACCCTCTCACTGCCGCTCCCATACTCCCTCCCATACCCTCTCACTGCCGCTCCCATACTCCCTCCCTTACCCTCTCATTGCCCGCTCCCATACCCTCTCACTGCCGCTCCCATACTCCCTCCCATACCCTCTCATTGCCCACTCCCATACCCTCTCACTGCCGCTCCCATACTCCCTCCCATACCCTCTCATTGCCGCTCCCATACTCCCTCCCATACCCTCTCACTGCCGCTCCCATACTCCCTCCCATACCCTCTCATTGCCCGCTCCCATACCCTCTCACTGCCGCTCCCATACTCCCTCCCATACCCTCTCATTGCCGCTCCCATACCCTCCCACTGCCTCTCCCACCTTACTTCTTTCATTTTCTCTGGGCTCTGTCAGATATGAGAATCAAATGTAAATAAAAACTTCTACAAAACTGAGAAAGTCAAAGAAAAAACTTCTCTTCGACACAGCAAAGGAACAGAACAGACCAGGCTATGGTTTTATCTGCTTTTCCCAGCTTAAAAAGATCGAAATTTTTCAAGTTTCTTTTTTTCTATACAAGCTTCATGCTTAGAAGTCAATTCTGACTGCAATTTAGTCACATGAAATGCAAACAGAGCGAAAGCAAGCGCAGGAAATGTCGCAGAGACATGCCCTGCTCCGTATAACTTTGCAATGAACTGCGCAAGATCAATCAATTAGTTTCTAAAAGAGTTACATGCATTACAGATCCTGTTCATGCTAGATTAGATTCTTTTTTTCAATTGCGCGTGCACATCGAGAATCCTTCCGCTTATCAGCTGGAAACAACGGAATAAAAGATCCTTTCAGATTATTTAATTGCTGGCTCTTTCCCAGTCTGGATAACTCAGTCTCTGCACCCGTGGATCGTTCGCTGTATTTAGAGAGAGGCGAATAAATAGCCCTTGAAGCAACTCCGTCTGTGAGTTTCGCTTTCCGGTCTCGCCTTTTTTATTACCGTTTTAGGGTGTATAATTCGGATAATTTTGACAAGGTAAGCTCAATACTGACAGGGCTGCATTTGTCATTATAATAATTATGTTTATGTATATATCAATAGGTGCTCTATGAGCCACTAAGTTCTGGCGCCACTTTAGGCATGGTGAGAGGCGCCACTTTAAACATGGTTAGAGGCGCCACTTTCGAGATGGTGAGAGGCGCCACTTTAGGCATGGTGAGAGGCGCCACTTTAGGCATGGTGAGAGGCGCCACTTTAGGCATGGTGAGAGGCGCCACTTTAGGCATGGTGAGAGGCGCCACATTAGGCATGGTGAGAGGCGCCACTTTCGAGATGGTGAGAGGTGCCACCACTTTCGGGATGGTGAGAGGCGCCACTTTCAGGATGGTGAAAGGCGCCACTTTCGGGATGGTGAGAGGCGCCACTTTAGGCATGGTGGGAGGCGCCACTTTAGACATGGATGCATTCAGAACAGCCCATAGGAAATCACAGAGCTTTCCAGCTTTCGCATACAGCAACCTCAATCTTGATTAATCCTACCAGACTCGCCTGCGACAGCCATGCGCGAGATTGTTCACATGCAGACTGGCCAGTGCGGCAACCAGATCGGCTCCAAGTTTTGGGAGGTGATCTCAGATGAGCACGGCATTGACACCAGTGGCGCCTACCTGGGCGACTCGGACCTGCAGTTGGAGCGCATCAACGTGTACTACAACGAGGCCTCCGGTGGCAAGTATGTGCCTAGGGCGGTGCTCATCGACCTGGAGCCCGGCACGATGGACTCGGTGCGGACTGGCCCGTTCGGACAGCTGTTCCGGCCGGACAATTTCGTGTTTGGACAGAGCGGCGCCGGCAACAACTGGGCCAAGGGCCACTACACGGAGGGCGCCGAGCTGGTTGACTCCGTGCTGGATGTGGTGCGCAAGGAGGCCGAGAGCTGCGACTGCCTGCAGGGCTTCCAGCTGACCCACTCGCTGGGCGGCGGCACCGGCAGCGGCATGGGCACCCTGCTCATCTCCAAGATCCGCGAGGAGTACCCGGACCGGATCATGAACACCTTCAGCGTGGTGCCGTCACCGAAGGTAACGAAGCTCGAGTCAGTGGCGTACACAGAGAGAGCCAGGAGCCCCCCTCCCCAATCGCCCAACAAGAGACAGGGGGCGCCCACCATGAAACAGGGGGCGCCCACCAAGAGACAGGGGCGCCCACCATGAGACAGGGGCGCCCACCAAGAGACAGGGGCGCCCACCATGAGACAGGGGCGCCCACCATGAGACAGGGGCGCCCACCATGAGACAGGGGGCGCCCACCATGAAACAGGAGGCGCCCACCATGAGACAGGGGCGCCCACCAAGAGACAGGGGGCGCCCACCAAGAGACAGGGGCGCCCACCATGAGACAGGGGCGCCCACCATGAGACAGGGGCGCCCACCAAGAGACAGGGGCGCCCACCATGAGACAGGGGCGCCCACCAAGAGACAGGGGCGCCCACCAAGAGACAGGGGGCGCCCACAAAGAGACAGGGGCGCCCACCATGAGACAGGGGCGCCCACCATGAGACAGGAGCGCCCACCAAGAGACAGGGGGCGCCCACCATGAAACAGGGGGCGCCCACCAAGAGACAGGGGCGCCCACCAAGAGACAGGGGCGCCCACCAAGAGACAGGGGGCGCCCACCAAGAGACAGGGGCGCCCACCATGAGACAGGGGCGCCCACCATGAGACAGGGGCGCCCACCATGAGACAGGGGCGCCCACCATGAGACAGGGGCGCCCACCAAGAGACAGGGGGCGCCCACCATGAGACAGGGGCGCCCACCATGAGACAGGGGCGCCCACCATGAGACAGGGGCGCCCACCAAGAGACAGGGGGCGCCCACCAAGAGACAGGGGCGCCCACCATGAGACAGGGGCGCCCACCAAGAGACAGGGGCGCCCACCATGAGACAGGGGCGCCCACCATGAGACAGGGGCGCCCACCATGAGACAGGGGCGCCCACCATGAGACAGGGGGCGCCCACCATGAAACAGGAGGCGCCCACCAAGAGACAGGGGCGCCCACCATGAGACAGGGGCGCCCACCAAGAGACAGGGGCGCCCACCAAGAGACAGGGGCGCCCAACAAGAGACAGGGGCGCCCACCAAGAGACGGGGGCGCCCACCAAGAGACAGGGGCGCCCACCATGAGACAGGGGCGCCCACCATGAGACAGGGGCGCCCACCATGAGACAGGGGGCGCCCACCATGAAACAGGAGGCGCCCACCAAGAGACAGGGGCGCCCACCATGAGACAGGGGCGCCCACCATGAGACAGGGGCGCCCACCAAGAGACAGGGGGCGCCCACCAAGAGACAGGGGCGCCCAACATTAGACAGGGGCGCCCACCATGAGACAGGGGCGCCCACCAAGAGACAGGGGGCGCCCACCATGAAACAGGGGGCGCCCACCAAGAGACAGGGGCGCCCACCATGAGACAGGGGCGCCCACCAAGAGACAGGGGCGCCCACCATGAGACAGGGGCGCCCACCATGAGACAGGGGAGGCCACCAAGAGACGGGGAGGCCACCAAGAGACAGGGGAGGCCACCAAGAGACAGGGGAGGCCACCAAGAGACAGGGGAGGCCACCAAGAGACAGGGGAGGCCACCAAGAGACAGGGGAGGCCACCAAGAGACAGGGGAGGCCACCAAGAGACAGGGGAGGCCACCAAGAGACAGGGGAGGCCACCAAGAGACAGGGGAGGCCCTGTTCAATCACTATTGGCCCAATGAGTGCCACACATCTAAGGCACAGAGCACATGTTTCAGGTGTCGGACACTGTCGTGGAGCCCTACAACGCCACCCTGTCGGTGCACCAGCTGGTTGAGAACACGGACGAGACCTTCTGCATCGACAACGAGGCCCTGTACGACATCTGCTTCCGCACGCTGAAGCTGACCACCCCGACCTACGGCGACCTGAACCACCTGGTGAGCGCCACCATGTCGGGCGTGACCACCTGCCTGCGGTTCCCCGGCCAGCTCAACGCCGACCTCAGGAAGCTGGCCGTCAACATGGTGCCGTTCCCGCGGCTGCACTTCTTCATGCCCGGCTTCGCCCCGCTGACCAGCCGCGGCTCCCAGCAGTACCGCGCCCTCAGCGTCCCGGAGCTCACCCAGCAGATGTTCGACGCCAGAAACATGATGGCCGCCTGCGACCCGCGCCATGGCCGCTACCTGACCGTCGCCGCCATCTTCCGCGGCCGCATGTCCATGAAGGAGGTGGACGAGCAGATCCTGAATGTGCAGAACAAGAACAGCTCGTACTTTGTGGAGTGGATCCCCAACAATGTGAAGACAGCCGTGTGCGACATCCCGCCGAGGGGCCTGAAGATGGCCGTCACCTTCATCGGCAACTCCACCGCCATCCAGGAGCTGTTCAAGCGCGTCTCCGAGCAGTTCACCGCCATGTTCCGCCGCAAGGCCTTCCTGCACTGGTACACCGGCGAAGGCATGGACGAGATGGAGTTCACGGAGGCTGAGAGCAACATGAACGACCTGGTGTCCGAGTACCAGCAGTACCAGGACGCCAAGGCTGAGGAGGAGGGCGACGACACAGCGGAGGAAGTCGAGGCCATTGTGGAGTAGTGATTCAATTTTGCTCTGCAATCATGAGAAAAGCCTACTAACTCGTGCTTGCTACTAGCAGTAGTGCAATGCTACTTTGCGACTCGTGGATTTTACATGTGAAAATTAATACTTAAATCCTCAATGCTTGAACTGTTGAATTTAGCATCCGTTTTCAAACAGTTTTTAGTGCAAATCACATTTACTACTGTTAGCAGTATATCAGCATGTAGAACTGTCTTGAATAACGTTACATTTACGCATTACCTTGAATGCATGCTTAACTACGTAAGTAGCTTCTGAATCCAGGATTCATGGTGCAGGTAATCAGGCCCTTTAATACTCATAGTTATTCACTTTGTTTGCAGGCAAGTCTCTTCTCTTCTGGCCACGGAAATACAATGCACTTTATTAATAAGCAGTATTAAATACTTTTGGACATTATTGCTTTTTCTTTACTACATGTATCTACTCAGGTGCTGTTGACTCACAGCGCATCTGTACCAATGCTGACTATCATGACCCACTGACCCACTGCATCTGTATGAATGCTGACTATCCATGACCCACTGACCCACTGCATCTGTATGAATGCTGACTATCATGACCCACTGACCCACTGCATCTGCATGAATGCTGACTATCATGACCCACTGACCCACTGCATCTGTATGAATGCTGACTATCCATGACCCACTGACCCACTGCATCTGTATGAATGCTGACTATCATGACCCACTGACCCACTGCATCTGTACCAATGCTGACTATCCATGACCCACTGACCCACTGCATCTGTATGAATGCTGACTATCATGACCCACTGACCCACTGCATCTGTATGAATGCTGACTATCCATGACCCACTGACCCACTGCATCTGCATGAATGCTGACTATCATGACCCACTGACCCACTGCATCTGTATGAATGCTGACTATCATGACCCACTGACCCACTGCATCTGTATGAATGCTGACTATCCATGACCCACTGACCCACTGCATCTGCATGAATGCTGACTATCATGACCCACTGACCCACTGCATCTGTACCAATGCTGACTATCCATGACCCACTGACCCACTGCATCTGTATGAATGCTGACTATCATGACCCACTGACCCACTGCATCTGCATGAATGCTGACTATCATGACCCACTGACCCACTGCATCTGTATGAATGCTGACTATCCATGACCCACTGACCCACTGCATCTGTATGAATGCTGACTATCCATGACCCACTGACCCACTGCATCTGCATGAATGCTGACTATCCATGACCCACTGACCCACTGCATCTGCATGAATGCTGACTATCCATGACCCACTGACCCACTGCATCTGCATGAATGCTGACTATCCATGACCCACTGACCCACTGCATCTGCATGAATGCTGACTATCCATGACCCACTGACCTACCGCGTCTGCATGAATGCTGACTATCCATGACCCACTGACCTACTAAAGCTGCATGAATGGTGACTATCCATAACCCACTGACCCACCGCAGAATATGAAATTTCACATTTCATTGCCTCCGGATTGAGGACCTAAAATAAAACGCGCAAAAGTTCTGTAAAAATCTGATCCGCCAAGGAAACCTTTATCTCACTGGCTGATTACAAATATTCTATTTATGGAACTGTTTAAACGCGTTTTTGTTTTATCTTGTCGAGAGTTGACATTTATAAATAATTCCGTCTGGCAAGCTCGAACTCTGCAGTTTCACATGGATAGGCGCTGGCAGGGCGCTTGTAAATCATGAAATCAGGGCCCGTTAAGCCGTTATCACAACGATAAGCCCAGTCTCTGTACACAGATGTATAGGTAAGAAGCAATGGAGACAAAAACACCTGTTTGACCTCAGCTCAGTCGACCCGGATCATGGCTCTGATTCTGATCCTGGTGACGTACCGGAACAGCAGCAGCGAAGGCAGAGACCACGGCCGGTCATTCAGCATCGACTATGTCATTGTGGCCCTCTGCATCGTCCAGCTGCTGGTGTTCGCGCTGGGCACGGTTGGCAACCTGCTGCTGGTCAGCCTGCTGAGAGCCGAGAAGCTGCTGTTCTGGCGAATCATGCGGCTGACGGCGCTGTTCGACGTGTTGGCTCTGGTGCTGCACACCAACGACTGCTGGATGCATCTGATCGAGTACGCCAGCGCGGTGCCCAGCTCCTGGTTGGTGTACGTCGCCTACGTGCACACGCCGATGTCGATGCTGCAGATTGGCGCTGACACCACCCGGCTGTGCCTGACGATCTTCGCAGTCCTGAACCGTGCTTGGTGCCTCGCCAAGCGGTCCGACAATGCCAGCTGCCGAGTCAGCTGCCGACTGCTGCCGTGGGTCGCCGGCGCCGTGCTGCTCACCCTGCCCCTTGTCGCTGCCGCCCGCATCGCTCTGGTCTCCAAGGCCGAGCTGACCGTCTGCCTGCCGCGCCGGCTGGAGGCCTGCCGGATGCGGCTGTACTTTGACTTCACCGACTTTCACCCGACGCTGAACTTCGCGCTGCAGAGCGCCCTTCTGGTGGCGCTGCCAATCGCTGTCTGTCTGTCCGCGAACGTCCTTCTAGCGATCTCCGTGTCCCGTAGAATCAACAGCTTCCAGCCGCCCGGCTCAAGTCGCGTCTTCAACGGCGGCGGCAACAACAGCGGCGTCAAGAAGCTCGGCGGACTTCGAGTGCTGATTCCCATGACGGTGGCCTTTGCCGTCTGCCAGCTGGGCAGATTCCTGTGGGAGTTGCGCCGGCAGAACGAGTGCGTGATGGTCCGGCTGGCTCTGTACTACATCGGCGTGCTGCTGCTGTCATTGGACTGTTCGGCGGGGTTTTACATCCAGGTGGCAGCCAGGCCGCGGCTGAGGGAGCGGGCAAGACGGCTGCTGGCATCGGCTGTCTGGTGGTCTTGACGCTGCCGAAGCTCCAAGGACAACAAAAAAAGTATACGGTGTACTCTGAAACTCGCGATTTAGCACGAATAGGGGGGTCCCCATTTTATTCCAATTGGCAATCATCAAATTTATCCCATCTGTCTTATTTATTCCACAGGAGCTCGGGGAACGGAAGCTCCTGGACCTTTGGATTCCTAATGAAGCAAAAGCTTCTTAAATGGATTTGACAATGATTCACTTTTTGCTTAACCTCGAATGCGGTTCTGCCATAAACAAATTTGTTTGGAAGGCCAAATTGTTTGCACTTTAATTCTAGTAGCAATAGGGAAATGGTTCGGGGCCCTAGCCTAGGGGTCTATTGCGGCGCTCTGATGTGCAAGCGGCCCAGGCTCGATTCCAAGTGCAGTCACATTAATTTGAGGCTAAATTGGAATCTCGGCTTGGCTCTGCTCGTGCAATTAATGCCCTTGAGGGCCAACCCCCAAGGCACAGTGAAGTATACATGCTTAACGATCTTGAATAAAGTTTAGGGCTGCTGTAGATCCGCGCGTTCGTGTGCCTGCTCAGGAGAGTCGGTGGAATGGGCAGTAATGTAATCCCACCTTGCCTGTGCGCCTCGTCTATTCCTCCAGTGTTAAATGAGCGGAATAATCAGTAGCGTAACAAAACAACGCTTTGCTTCGTGCCATACATGGCTAGCGGAGATAATGAGTTGGTTTGTCTATGGTAGCGGAGTTACGCTTACTGATTATCACCGCTCATTTAACACTGGAGGAATAGACGAGGCGCACAGGCAAGGTGGGATTACATGTCGCTTAAAGTTCACCAGGGTGCACACAGCCTCTGCCTGTAGTAAGAAAGTTAAAATAAATGGTTGAATCTGGCCCGCGACTGCAGGCTGGCTTGTCGGGGGGTGTAGGGCAGGGCAGGACAGCTCCGGCTCGTCCCTCCTGCAGCTGATTGGCTGACTGGCCTGAGATGGCCTCCCCCACCCCCTGCAGCTGATTAGCCAACCAATCAGCGACTAGCAGCTTGAGGGAAGACTTTTAGGAGCTACTTATTAATTTTAATTAAACAACAAAAAAATTTCTTAGTAAAATGATGAATTCTAGAATTATGTGTATAAGACTATTCATTTCGTAAAACAGCATATTGTTGCATAACGTTCGTAATCAGACTGTGCTTTGAAGTAGTTTTCTATCGATAATCTAACCGATCGAAAACAATAATGAGTTAGAATATTATGTTTACAAAAATTACGCTAACAAAATTCTTGTTTAGCTTATTCTTGTTTAACTTATTTAGCTTTTTTATCAACCAGATGTTTGTTTGGCGACTCCAAATCTCTATCTTTACTTTGATTGTCAATGGTGTACTTTATCTTGCATAAACCTAGATTGTTTACTCAGGTGCCTGCTTTCAGAGCTGTGACAGGCAAATTGTTCAAAATTAACAATCGTGTAGTCCTAGGTGAATCAATAGCATAATTCTACTCTTGCGTTATAGATCGATGGCATCTTGATTCCTAGTTTTATTAGAAATTTTACTGCGAGTGTTTGGATTACTCTACTTGAAGTAGCAGTTTATGCATGCACGATACTCTACAGTCTGTCTTCAAGCTGTCTGCTAAATCATAGCTGCATATTCGCCATTCATTTGTATTTTACGTTGTTGGGTTTACAGAGATGTGACGGAGGCAGTGCGCGCGATGTGAGGGAAACAAGAGATGTGAGGGAGACAGGAGAGAAGTGAGGGAGACGGGGGAGAGAGAAGTGAGAGAGACGGGGGAGAGAGAAGTGAGAGAGATGGGGGAGAGAGAAGTGAGAGAGACGGGGGAGAGAGGGGTGAGAGAAACGGGGGAAAGAGAAGTGAGAGAGACGGGCGAGAGAAGTGAGAGAAACGGGGGAGAGAGAAGTGAGAGAACGGGGGGGAGAGAAGTGAGAGAGACGGGAGAGAGAGAGAAGTGAGAGAGACGGGGAGAGAGAACAGAGGGAGACGGGGGAGAGAGAAGTGAGGGAGACGGGGAGAGAGAAGTGAGGGAGACAGGGGAGAGAGGGGTGAGAGAGACGGGGGAGAGAGGGGTGAGAGAGACGGGGGAGAGAAGTGAGAGAGACAGGGGAGAGAGAAGTGAGGGAGACAGGGGAGAGAGAAGTGAGGGAGACGGGGGAGAGATGTGAGGCAGAAAGGGCTGAAGACACTAATGAAGGGAAATGACTCATCCATCAGCTTCAAGCCCGCGTCCCGTGGCAACTAAGGCGTCCCCCGTTGTCAAGGCGACGCCCTGTGAATGCTGAGTGCACTCTGCGCAGCCTGTGCACAATGCGCTCATTTAAACTGCAGGGTTGCGACGACTCAAAATTGAGCTGTGCGAAAGCGCATTGTGCCGTCGCTTCCGGTTGCCAGAGTATAATGGAGAAAAACCTGCTCACCACAGCTAATGCCTCATCAACTGAAGGCGCAGAGCAGTCAGGCTCCTTATTGTTGGGCTGAATTTTCTCTCAAGATTATAAAACTGAGCTGCAATTTGGGACTCCACTGGCATCTTCTCTACTAGTGCAATTCGCGATCTCCCCAATGTCTGCCACACCTGCTAGCAGCGCGCACCTGCAGCGCCAGCGAGCTCGATCGGCTCTTAGCGTGAGGTCCGGAGTTCGAGTCGACACAGAGAAGCAGCCCTGGGGTACCATACTGCTGCCTAATTTCGGCTTGGGCCATCAGAGATTGACAGCCTACGAGATTCAGCAGTCAGTGCAGCGGCTGTACGTGGTGCCGCTGCAGCGACAGCCCAGCAACTCCTGGCAGAGGCGCGACTGTCAGCAGAAACGGCTGTCGGTGGCCGAGCGGCAGAGGCTGGTGAGTTGGCATGACCGCATGACTAGGTAGAAAGCTGCAGGACTCCTGACTAGACAGCTGACTCCTGACTAGACAGCTGACTCCTGACTAGACAGCTGACTCCTGACTAGACAGCTGACTCCTGACTAGACAGCTGACTCCTGACTAGACAGCTGACTCCTGACTAGACAGCTGACTCCTGACTAAACAGCTGACTCCTGACTAGACAGCTGACTTCTGACTAGACAGCTGACTCCTGACTAGACAGCTAACTCCTGACTAGACAGAAAGTTAATTCCTCACTAGATGGCGGAAAACGATCGCTCTCGACCATAATATAAGAAGCCACGAATCTCAATCTCAATCACTTAGAATGAAAAGCCATACAACTCACACACCCCCAATCAGACAGAAAGAAAAGCCATAAAACTCGAACACACACCTAATAAGACTGAGAGAAATGTCCTAAAACTCACACCCCAATCAGACAGAAGAAAAAGCCATAAAACTCACACCCCAATCAGACTGAGAGAAAAGCCATAAAACTCACACCCCAATCAGACTGAGAGAAATGTCCTAAAACTCACACCCCAATCAGACAGAAGAAAAAGCCATAAAACTCACACCCCAATCAGACTGAGAGAAAAGCCATAAAACTCACACCCCAATCAGACTGAGAGAAAGGCCATAAAACTCACACCCCCAATCAGACTGAGAGAAAGGCCATAAAACTCACACCCCAATCAGACTGAGAGAAAACCCATAAACTCTCATCCCCAATCAGACTGAGAGAAAAGCCATAAAACTCACACCCCAATCAGACTGAGAGAAAGGCCATAAAACTCACACCCCAATCAGACAGAAGAAAAAGCCATAAAACTCACACCCCAATCAGACTGGGAGAAAACCCATAAAACCCACCCCAATCAGACTGAGAGAAAACCCATAAACTCTCATCCCCAATCAGATTGAGAGAAAGGCCATAAAATTTGCACTATCAAGCTGAGAGAAAAGCCAAAAAATCACACAGTCAAGCTGAGAGAAAAACCATAAACCCACACCCCCAATCAGACTGAGAAAACCCATAACCTCTCACCCCCAACCAGACAGAAGAAAAAGCCATAAAAATAATACTAAGCTTGATAATCATATTTGAATTTTAGATTGAGAAGCTGAGCCGTTATAACCCGGATCGAGTTGCTGATGCCAGGCGAACTCAGAGAGACTCCCAATACAATAAGATGGGCGTGCTCAACAGTTTCGCGTGGCGCGGCTACAACTGACTGCTGTGATCTGTAATTGTGAGACCAGTTCCATGGCGCAGTTTATAAAGTATAAATCCGTCCTGTCTTTCTTTGAAATTACATTGTAAATTTGTTTATACATACGCAGATGCATAATTGATGTACTTTGATCTGTACAATCAATCTGTACTTTTCAGGAATAATTTTTTATGCACTGACTTTATATGTAACATGTGCACTTGTAGTTTGAGAAGGCGTTGATGCAGATTTTTATATTATATTATTCTCGCAACTCTGGTATATCAAGTGAAATTAACAAGGGTAAGATTAGGAGTGAGAGTCTAGGTGAGATTAGGAGTGAGAGTCTGGGTGAGATTAAGAGTGAGAGTCTACGGTGAGAGGAGTGAGAGTCTGGGGTGATAGGAGTGAGAGTCAGGGCTGAGAGGAGTGAGAGTCTGGGATAAAGTTATCTAGGAATTATGGTTGATAATTCCAACCAAAAGAAATGAATATCTAGATGAGCGTCTATAGAGAATACTTGAGATTTTCTTGGATTTTAGCTAATTGTCTTCAGAAGTCTTGCTTAAACTGTGATTACCTGTTTAACCTTCCTATCAGAAAATTTGCCTTTCGACATTTCGTGCACCAGGAGATTAAAATTCGTTGAAAATTTATTTTCAATTTAATTTCGGTATTTTTGTAAGCCAGGACGCTGTATGTCCTACTCAATAGTAGCAAGTTCAGCTTTTTAGTTGCAATTTTTTTCGATGCAAAGTAAAAGAAAAATTCTTTTGCAATAATTTCCTTTCGAATGACATTTTTTCACAATTTTTTTCATCTTTAGAGTTATAAACAGTATATATTTGTACATACAATGGAAGCTTATTGAAATAAAATTTTCAAAAATACATTAACACAAATTTTTTGTTGATTTTTTTATTGCACTGACACGAATATTACTGACAGATTATAAAAAAGATTTATTTATATTCTACAATAACGACTTGATGGACTCGAAATAAACTGGTTCTTTTCTAAGAAAAATCAAATTTCTAAGCAAAAAAAATCAGTAAGATGTTAGCCGTTTCACAAATTAAAAACTTGTATCAACTTTCTGCGGTCTCAAGTTTCACAATATTCCTGATATGCACGGCTGTCATGGAAGCTAAAACAATGTGAGATTTTGCTAGTTTTTTGTGACAGGGCTATAGAAGTTGCGAATACGGGTAGACAAATTGGACAGATGAATAAAGAAAATTGACAGATAAATACAAATGGATAGAGACAGACAGACAGACACACAGCACCAGCATCAGCATCAGCATCAACTACAGCATCAACTACAGCATCAGCTACAGCATCAGCTACAGCATCAGTTACAGCATCAGCTACAGCATCAGCTACAGCATCACCTACAGCATCACCTACAGCATCAGCTACAGCATCAGCTACAGCATCAGCTACAGCATCAGCTACAGCATCAGTTACAGCATCAGCTACAGCATCACCTACAGCATCACCTACAGCATCAGCTACAGCATCAGCTACAGAATCAGCTACAGCATCAGCTACAGCATCAGCTACAGCATCAGCTACAGCATAAACTACAGCATCAGCTACAGCATCACCTACAGCATCAGCTACAGCATCAGCTACAGCATCAGCTACAGCATCAACTACAGCATCAACTACAGCATCACCTACAGCATCAGCTACAGCATCAGCTACAGCATCAGCTACAGCATCAGCTACAGCATCAACTACAGCATCAACTACAGCATCACCTACAGCATCAGCTACAGCACCAGCTACAGCACCAGCTACAGCACCAGCTACAGCATCAGCTACAGCACCAGCTACAGCATCAGCTACAGCACCAGCTACAGCATCAGCTACAGCATCAGCTACAGCATCAGCTACAGCATCAACTACAGCATCAACTACAGCATCAGCTACAGCACCAGCTACAGCACCAGCTACAGCACCAGCTACAGCACCAGCTACAGCACCAGCTACAGCATCAGCTACAGCACCAGCTACAGCATCAGCTACAGCATCAGCTACAGCATCAGCTACAGGATCAGCTACAGCACCAGCTACAGCATCAGTTAACCGGCGGCACAGCGGGCGGTGCTGGGTAGCTGCCATCAATGTCCTGCAGCTCGCAGTCCTGTAGAGCCGGCACCGACACCAGCAGCAGGCGGGACCGGGTCGCCAGCCCGCCGTGGCCGCAGAGGTAGTACGGCTGCCCAGCTGGGATGCTCACCGACTTGCCAGCAGTCAGCGACACCATCTGTCCGGAGCCGGGCGGCTGGAACTCCTTGGTCAGGAGTTCGACACCGCACTGGCCGCCGGTGCAGACGATGGTGAAGTTTCGCCAGCGCTGATTGCCGTAGATGCAGCAGCTGGCGACCAGCTGGAATTCGTGCACGGAGAAGTCCGGACTGCCCGAGCTGCTGTTCAGCAGCGTCTGCCTGCTGTAGGCGCCGCTGAGGACTCGGCGGGCTGCCGCGAGGGACTGCGACACCAGCGAGGGGTCGGCGCCGAGGTGGTCGCTGCTGCCGCCGCTGCTGCTATTGTTGTTGTTGCTATTGTGTACTGCTGAATCTTCTGAGGTTACAGCGGTTGTATCGGTGTGTCAGGGTGTACATCACATCACATCACATGTACATCGTGTATAGCTCATGTACACCACCTGTTTGTCTGTCATATAATCTACATGTATGTCAGATTAGTCATGCACTGAATGTCCTGAAGCGCTATAAACTGAATGTCCTGAAGCGCTATAAACTGAATGTCCTGAAGCGCTATAAACTGAGTATACTGAAGCGCTATAAACTGAATGTCCTGAAGCGCTATAAACTGAGTATACTGAAGCGCTATAAACTGAATGTCCTGAAGCGCTATAAACTGAGTATCTTGAAGCGCTATAAACTGAGTATCTTGAAGCGCTATAAACTGAGTATCTTGAAGCGCTATAAACTGAGTATCTTGAAGCGCTATAAACTGAGTATCTTGAAGCGCTATAAACTGAGTATCTTGAAGCGCTATAAACTGAGTATCTTGAAGCGCTATAAACTGAGTATCTTGAAGCGCTATAAACTGAGTATCTTGAAGCGCTATAAACTGAGTATATTGAAGCGCTATAAACTGAGTATATTGAAGCGCTATAAACTGAGTATCTTGAAGCGCTATAAACTGAGTGTCCTGAAGCGCTACAAACTGAGTGTCCTGAAGCGGTCAGGCTCAACAAAAGACTGCTACACCACATGCACATTAGAACCGCGTGATGGCTGGCATCCAACATGTAACGATACTACACACACATGTAACTCTCACCTGCGGCACTATTGAATCCGCAGCGTTGACTACGCGAAGAAGCAATGCTACTCGCACAGGCAAAAGTCCGACCAAGACAGACAGTCTTGACCGCTGCTTCCATGAGTTTTGAAATCGAATGCATTAAGGGTAACAGCAGTTAACGTAGTGCAAATCTTGCGTGCAAAACTTATACTAGCATAGGGGTTTAATAACCAAGACACAACAGTGTATATAAATGGACGCAGCTTTGAAAAGATAAGCAAACAGCCAGTTGAATTGACAAAGGCAAGAAGGAAAGGAAGGCTTCAAGGCCTGCTGCACCTTAATAGCCCCAGTGCATGTGGAGCGCAGCGGGGGGCGGGGGGTTCAGGGGCGAACCGAGCACGCGCTGGACACGTGGCAGACAATTCTGGTGCGCAGTGTACAGGCATGATCGGCGCAGCTGTATTGCACGTTGGATCTGGGGAGTTTGCTGGCATGCTGGCGAACCGCGTACTGCTGTGTGCAGATAAACAGATAGAAATAGCCCCTAATGCCTATGGGATGAAAACTTACTGCCGAACATTGGCTGGCTGTAGGGTAGGATGCGCTGACCGAATTTTTTCTTTTAAATGTCGATTCCAATACAAAAACAATGTACGTTCGTGGGGCAGCTGAGCCGCTGAAGCTTCAGGAGATGGGGTAGCTGAGCCCCTGAAGCTTCAGGAGATGGGGTAGCTGAGCCACTGAAGCTTCAGGAGATGGGGTAGCTGAGCCCCTGAAGCTTCAGGAGATGGGGTAGCTGAGCCCCTGAAGCTTCAGGAGATGGGGTAGCTGAGCCCCTGAAACTTCAGTAGATGGGGCAGCTAAGCCACTGAGGCTTCAGGATATGGGGTAGCTGAGGCCTTGAAGCTTCAGGAGATGGGGTAGCTGAGCCCCTGAAGCTTCAGAAGATGGGGTAGCTGAGGCCCTGAAGCTTTAGGAGATGGGGTAGCTGAGGCCTGAAGCTTCAGGAGATGGGGTAGCTGAGGCCCTGAAGCTTCAGGAGATGGGGTAGCTGAGCCGCTGAAGCTTCAGGATATGGGGTAGCTGAGCCGCTGAAGCTTCAGGATATGGGGTAGCTGAGCCGCTAAAGCTTCAGGATATGGGGTAGCTGAGCCAGTACTTAATCAGCATAAACTGTACAAAAAAGAACCAACAGATCGAAACAAAATGTGTGCAAGTATTGTCTTCAATATTTTTAGCATGTTTTATCGTATTTTTAACAAAAATAATTGTATTAGTTTTAAACTCAAATAGAATTAAACAAGTAGGTCATACTTTCAGATATGTGGAACATCTGTAATATTTAAATGTACATAAGCATAGGCAAAACATTAACACCTTAAAACAAAGGCATGTAAAAGGCATGTATATTTAAAAGGCTCTTAGCCTCGAATGAATAAACAGCTAACTAAGCCTATTACTGGATAAGAATAATGTCATTTACAATAAAGCTAATATACATGAGCAAAAGATACTACTACGAGTAATGCACTCAAGAATTCTGAAATATTTGTAACACAGGAAGCTATCGAGTATTGGCGCCTTTGACATTTGGCAAGTAAAAATAAAATTTAAGATAATGAGCAAACTTTTAGTCACCGATTGGGCAATTGGGCAATAAAAAAATTATTGAATAAGAAACAATAGCTTTTAATTTTTAGCATTTGTTGCTTGATACAAATGTTAACATCATTGATATTGTAGAAAGACAACAAATTGGCCACAATAGATTTTTTCAGCTAAAATTTTAAAATTAAAAGTTTTTTTTAAATAAATGGGTGAGAACATTCCTAGAATAAAACACAAAGGCTGTACTTACAAAGTAACAAAAATAGATTTGGCTTAAAAAGTTTAAAATTTGTCTCAAATTAACTGTCAGGTCAGGCCATAGACAACAAAGCCAGAGATAATTCGATGAAAGAATCGGCACCAAGTGTCAGAAATGAAGTGATCCGTGATCAGGAATCCTGCCTACCCTAAAAACCCCATTCTCCTGTCCTAGGTTTAGACTAAAAGCCACATGGAGATAGACTTAGACAAAGACGTAGGCTACATCGAGATAGATGTAAGCTAAGACATCTGGTTACATCTAATCTTATATTCCAAGGGTATGTCAACTTAATCCCGAAAGCCTTTCGTAACTGATCCGCAAGACATTGAGCGTGTCATTTTTAATATAATTGAGTTAATGCTGCCAGGACAACACAGGCAAAGTTAGCAAACAATTCAATCATACATGAAAATATTAAAGCTAGTCTAACATAGAAACGCAATGGAGTCTAGTCAGTCATAGACAGATCGGACCTGACAGCAAAGCTCCTGCACACCGCTTCCATTCTGAGACTAATTTGTCACAAACTTTTAGTGATGAATCTTTAAGAAGCTCAAATTTAGTTCGGCTTGGGCTCGCGATATCCTTCGTCCTTACGATTCATAACATCAACAACTTGATTTCCCCGATCGCTGGGCGGTTGCGGGGAGGAAGAAGCTCCGCCGCCATCATTGTCCGTAGCTTCCGCTGACATTCCGTTTGAAGACGTGCCAGCTTTATCGGAGGTCTTCTGATCGTCGTTGCCAGGAGCCTCAGCGCCCCCTTCGCCGCCAGGATTTTCGACATCGCTAGGTTGAGCATTATTACCTCCAGTATCATTGGGAGGTGCAGTTGGTTCTGAATCTGGATTCTGAGGCAGTAGGGGAATGCTAGCTCCGCCTGTTGTATCAGAAGAATCTGGGGTGCTATTATCGGCTTGACTGTTACTTCTACATCGATTTAGTTGAGTATACGCGATCCAAACGACAACAGCAGTAAATACGACGATAAAGAATGCTAACAAAGCAATTAGTTCGATATTTTTAGATTCTCCGCCAGTAGAACTGGATGATTGAGTCGAGCTGGCATCGCTACCTGATGCTGTTGTAGTGCTGGCAATCAGAGCCAAGCAATACCCATTTGCACGTTTCTGTTCGCAAATGTCAGGTGCGGGACCAGCTTTCAGACATTCTGGCGGGCATTTATCGCACAAATAAGTGATTTTGTTAAAGTATTCGTCTGGCTGGCAGTCCCTCCGTGCGGACACAGAGACTGAGCAACCCAGCAACAGGAGACAAAACTGCCACTTCTGAAAGCGGGAACAAAGTTTGCATATGTTTGAAGCTCAATAACATTTTGCAAACACTTCCTATTCCCTTATACAGCCACCCCTATTCCCTGATACAAACACCCCCTATTCCCTGATACAGACAGTCCCTATTCCCTGATACAGACACCCCCTATTCCCTGATACAGACAGTCCCTATTCCCTGATACAGCCACCCCCTATTCCCTGATACAGACACCCCCTATTCCCTGATACAGACAGTCCCTATTCCCTGATACAGCCACCCCCTATTCCCTGATACAGACACCCCCTATTCCCTGATACAGACAGTCCCTATTCCCTGATACAGCCACCCCCTATTCCCTGATACAGACACCCCCTATTCCCTGATACAGACAGTCCCTATTCCCTGATACAGACAGTCCCTATTCCCTGATACAGACAGTCCCTATTCCCTGATACAGCCACCCCCTATTCCCTGACACGGACACCCCTTATTCCCTGATACAGACACCCCCTATTCCCTGACACGGACACCCCCTATTCCCTGATACAGACACCCCCTATTCCCTGACACGGACACCCCTTATTCCCTGATACAGACACCCCCTATTCCCTGATACAGACACCCCTTATTCCCTGATACAGACAGTCCCTATTCCCTGATACAGACAGTCCCCATTCCCTGATACAGACACCCCCTATTCCCTGACACAGACACCCCCTATTCCCTGATACAGACAGTCCCCATTCCCTGAGTCCTGACAGACAGTCCCTATTCCTTGATACGGACAAAAATACAAACAAGTAAAGTTGTGAAGTCACTTGTCACTCTTGTTCACCGATACTTAAAAATAAAGAACTCGACAGCATGAGGCGGTTTAGAAACTATTATTTATGATAATAATACTCTAGCTGTACCAGTTTTATTATGAAATTACATTTTACAAGGCCTAAACTCGCTAAAAAGCATCATAAAAATAAATTTGCGATCAAACGGCCTTTAGCCACAGAGTTTTCAAATTGAAATTGTCCTAATTTTGAGTTGGTATGTCATTTTACTTACAGTGATCTTTAAAATCTATGAATGAAATCAAATGAAGCCTGATGGACTCAAGCTGCACTTGCAAATTTCCTTTGAGGTCAGGCATTTGCTGTCAAATAAAAAAACGGGGTATCCATTTTTTGCAAAAGCTTCTTTTCAAGGTTTTACATTGCCTTCATTGTCTGTGTCTGCGTGTCTGTCTGTCTGCCTGTCTGTCTGCGTGTCTGTCTGTCTGCCTGTCTGTCTGCGTGTCTGTCTGTCTGCCTGCCGGTCTGCGTGTCTGTCTGTCTGCCTGCCGGTCTGCGTGTCTGTCTGTCTGTCTGTCTGCCTGCCGGTCTGCGTGTCTGTCTGTCTGCCTGCCGGTCTGCGTGTCTGTCTGTCTGTCTGTCTGCCTGCCTGTCTGTCTGCGTGTCTGTCTGTCTGCCTGTCTGTCTGCGTGTCTGTCTGTCTGCCTGTCTGTCTGCGTGTCTGTCTGTCTGCCTGCCGGTCTGCGTGTCTGTCTGTCTGCCTGCCGGTCTGCGTGTCTGTCTGTCTGTCTGTCTGTCTGTCTGCCTGTCTGTCTGCGTGTCTGTCTGTCTGCCTGTCTGTCTGCGTGTCTGTCTGTCTGCCTGTCTGTCTGCGTGTCTGTCTGTCTGCCTGCCGGTCTGCGTGTCTGTCTGTCTGCCTGCCGGTCTGCGTGTCTGTCTGTCTGTCTGTCTGCCTGTCTGCCTGCCGGTCTGCGTGTCTGTCTGTCTGTCTGTCTGCCTGTCTGTCTGTCTGCCTGCCTGTCTGTCTGTCTGCCTGCCGGTCTGCGTGTCTGTCTGTCTGTCTGTCTGTCTGTCTGTCTGCCTGCCGGTCTGCGTGTCTGTCTGTCTGTCTGTCTGTCTGCCTGCCGGTCTGCGTGTCTGTCTGTCTGCCTGCCGGTCTGCGTGTCTGTCTGTCTGCCTGCCGGTCTGCGTGTCTGTCTGTCTGTCTGTCTGCCTGTCTGTCTGTCTGCCTGCCGGTCTGCGTGTCTGTCTGTCTGCCTGCCGGTCTGCGTGTCTGTCTGTCTGTCTGTCTGTCTGTCTGTCTGTCTGTCTGCCTGCCGGTCTGCGTGTCTGTCTGTCTGCCTGCCGGTCTGCGTGTCTGTCTGTCTGTCTGTCTGCCTGCCGATCTGCGTGTCTGTCTGTCTGCCTGCCGGTCTGCGTGTCTGTCTGTCTGTCTGTCTGCCTGTCTGTCTGTCTGCCTGCCGGTCTGCGTGTCTGTCTGTCTGCCTGCCGGTCTGCGTGTCTGTCTGTCTGTCTGTCTGTCTGTCTGTCTGCCTGCCGGTCTGCGTGTCTGTCTGTCTGCCTGCCGGTCTGCGTGTCTGTCTGTCTGTCTGTCTGTCTGCCTGTCTGTCTGTCTGCCTGTCTGTCTGTCTGCGTGTCTGTCTGTCTGTCTGTCTGCGTGTCTGTCTGTCTGCCTGTCTGTCTGTCTGCCTGCCGGTCTGCGTGTCTGTCTGTCTGTCTGTCTGCCTGTCTGTCTGTCTGCCTGCCGGTCTGCGTGTCTGTCTGTCTGCCTGCCGGTCTGCGTGTCTGTCTGTCTGTCTGTCTGTCTGTCTGTCTGTCTGCCTGCCGGTCTGCGTGTCTGTCTGTCTGCCTGCCGGTCTGCGTGTGTGTCTGTCTGTCTGTCTGTCTGCCTGTCTGTCTGTCTGTCTGCCTGCCGGTCTGTCTGCCTGTCTGTCTGTGTCTGCCTGTCTCTGTCTACAGACTCATTAAAATGATATGTCCGCCCGCAGGATTAAATTTCTTTCTGGCCTGGCCCCAGTCTGTGCCATAGACAGCTGGCAAAATATGGCTGCGCCATTGTTTAGCAATTTGACGATCATTATTCACATTTTTAATGCACAACAATCCATTACTACAAACAATGCATTGTCTGTAGGATCGTCAAACAGAAAAACAATGCAAAGAATCAGCGGTCGCAGTGCGTGACAACTGTGTTCGCAGATGGCAAATCGTTGTCACGCACTGGGACCGCTGATTATTTATCCAATGCATGATTAGAATTGAGTGTTCGCCAGATCAACAATATTTTGTTTGAAAGGTATTTTCTTTATAGGGTTTTTGCCACTGACTGTTTAGAATGAAACACACTAAGCAGATAAGATCAAGAAACAGCTGACACTTCGCCAAAAGACAGCTGTCCTAAATAGAATCGTTATAGCTAAAAAAACTTTTTAATTCACCTCGGACGAAAGAATTTGTGGATTTTTGCAAATTGACATACATGATTTACGAATGTAGGATGAGACGAGAATAAGAAATTTTATTAAAGTGCTTCTTCACTCTTTAGCTTCCTTAGAATTCAGATTTGGGAGTTTCCAATGGTGCTGGCGGTGGAGTCCTGTGGCTGGCTGTCAATTTCCAATGATGTTGGCGGATTGGTTTTTGTCACACCGGTGACCTTCATTGGGTCTGGCTGTGGAGGCTGGACCTCCGGATATTTCGTCTGCTGCTGAGAAGAAGTGGTTGGCTGGCCAGTTGGCGCGTGTCCGTTCGGATTGAGACTCTCAGCCTCTTCCGCCCGATCGCCATCAGTAGTTTGCAGGTCCACCTGTTCATTCGCCTTACGCTGTCGATGCCGGTGCCGACAGACAAGCGCAACTATTGCCGCAACAATTGCGACCAATGCAATCACGCTGAACACCGCAACAGCAACAATCGGGCCAGTCTTGGAAATGGACTCGTTAGTAATTAAACTGGAATTGCCAGTTACCAGGCTGGGGGAGCTGGTGGACATCTTAACTGGCAAACTCGACGAACTGATGGGATGGCAGAAGTCGCCAGACCACAGTCTCTCACACTCTGGTGTTGAACTACCAGACAAACATTTCTCAGGACAATTGTCGCACATTTTACTGAGCTCATAGTAGTACTGATGTGGCGGACACTTTGGCACGCTGGCCGCCATTGTACTGCATGAACAGTTTGTTAGAAATAAGAGCTTATTAAATTATAGCTGAAATTTTGGAACAATTCTTACAAGAATATGGCTCTTTACATACAACTGTCAAATTATTATAGAAAACAACACTGCACCAGCTAGGTAAAATTCAGATTGTGCATATAGCTACCAGTGCACCCACATTTATATAGTATAAATACAGGTACAAAGGTTAGGCTTAATTAAAAATGATGGGTTGAATATGATATTAGTAGATTTTTAAACACTAGATAGGAAGCTTTGAGGACTTAAATTTTTGATAAAGATTGTTTTAAAAAACATCATCTTTTAATTAAAAGCAATAAAGAGACTACAATTTAAATATTATTAGCTACTATTAGATTGAAAAAACTATATATATACATAGCAAACTATACCCCTGATATTATTAAATACAATGTAAACTATCTCCTATGGTTATATCACAATAATTGATTTTGTATGAACTTGCACAAGGATAGATTAAAAAAATAATGGCATTTAGTTTATTTATACTAGGATTTTAATAGTAAATAGGATAAGGCATAGAGGGTGCATAATGGTATAAATGATAGTCAACTTAGAAATAAGTCTTTAAGTCTTTAAGTTAAAATATTGCATCTTCTTTCATCTTAGCTGCTATTGGAGAAAATCTAAAAAATGTAGACACTATACAAGTGCATAGGCAAATTCTGATCCTAGGTATTATATGTAGCTATGCAAGATCATAAGAATTTATTTTAATTGTTAGCCTAACCTAGAAATGATTAAAGATAATAAGACAATAGTATAAAAATTTAAATTTAATATTAGAGACTTCAATAATAATCCTATGACTTGCTAATATGCATAGGAAAAGCAAATTTGAATAAAAAGTATGCCTAGACTTTTTACAAATGAATAACTTTTCAATAAAATTATCAATGATAAATTGAAGCTAAACTATAAAAAGAAGTTATTTATATTTGAGCATCATATTGTCTAAAGCAAATGTCAGTGGTTCAGTGATATGAATAAAGAAGGGCTATTTTTTCATGCCATCCTAAAATTGTGTT
Source organism: Macrostomum lignano (assembly GCA_002269645.1). Lineage (NCBI taxonomy): Eukaryota > Metazoa > Platyhelminthes > Macrostomidae > Macrostomum > Macrostomum lignano. Next base: position 274,283 of record NIVC01000006.1, on the reverse strand, counting down.
TATATGTCCAACAATGTAAATTACCCGGGCTAATTTTTTTAATAAAATGATAAATTGTGTCATGTACAAAATTATACTAGTATAATTATAGAATTAAATATTATTTTAAGAACATAAATAGTCAGTAAGAAGTTGGCATGTCCATTTACTAAAATGGGATTTAATGTGACTTGAACACTTATTGCAACTGCATGATCTAGGATTCTTGGTAGGCTAGTACAAATACAAAGGGCATCCCAAAAGTTCATGCAATTGATCCATTTCTACCACAGACATCTTTCTAGTGGCTACAGCTATCAATATAGCAGCCCTGAGGCTAGCAGCAATCATTTCCTGTGCATTTGAGCTATTTGCACTTTTCTTTTTGTTACCACAATGATTCTCCTTCCACTGTTTTCTCTCTTTGGCTGATGTTGTAGTTATGGGAGATGACTAGCAAAACAAGCGGGTCATTTAAATAGAACAACAGAATAGCTACAATAAATACCAGCTGCACAAGTCTACTAGCAGCTTGTTGGATACATATGGCAATGATGCACTATGCTAGTGTGCTGTGTACAAGTGGTAGGATTGGTTGAAGAGTGGCTGCACTTTGATCTTTGATAAGCCAAGATCTAGGAGACCTTAAAATGTGTAGACTAAAAGCAACATTAAGCTTATATGTGGTCTGCTAAAAAAAAGATCCATAGTGGATGTCTGAAGAAATGGTAGAACTTAGTAGAATTCTTTTATCTAGCATCCACCAAATTCATAGAGGACCTGGGGTTGGCAATATCAATGTTTAAATAAGCTCTTTAATAAGATTGTCTGACTTCTGAAATACTTAAGTAATTTAGGTGCTATAAATGGCATTCATGACATAAGTTTTGGAAGTACTAGGAATAAGCCATTGCATTCATTAGATCCTATTTTGACTCCCTGACTCACTAAACTGCAGTATAATTGCATAAACTTTTAGGTAGACCATCATATATGCCATTGAATGTTAAGTTTGATAGATACATTGAATTTATTCTTATTCAACTATCCCTAGAACCAATTGGTCTAGATAGAAATAAGGACCCAAACTTATTTGTCATCTTTTAAGCACAATGTCAATATGCTTGCAAATACTAAAGCATCTTGCTTTACCTTACGATTATACATGCACAACAAACAGCCAAGTTAGCAAATGTGGCCAATTAATTTGGTGGTCAACAAAGATAAGTTGCAAAAATGCCTATCCAAATAAATACCCAAGTAGTACTAAGTAAAAAATGAGGCATTTTGCCTAAATAAGAGAATCATAGTTAGACCTACTCTTGCCATTTACCCAAAGTTGCATTAATTTTTCTTTAGGCCCTAGGGTTTCTTTTATATATAAATTGCTTTTTTGGCCAAAGACTACATCACATTTTTTGTTAAAACTAAGTTGCATAGGTAACCATACATGCGCAACAGTCGGCCAAGTTAGCCGATCTGGCCGACCAATTTGGTGGCCAACCAAAGAAGTCGCAAAAATGCCCATCTGAAAAAACACCAAGTAGTAGTACTAAGCAGCTGACAAGGCATTTTAACTTTATAAGAAAGTCATAGTTACTCTTGCCATTTACCCAAAGTTGTGTTAATTGCGTTTTTACATATGTTGCATTTTTTGGCCAAAAACAACATTGCATTTTTGTTAAAACTAAGTCGCATGGCCGACTGAATTTTGGAGGCTGCGCATGTATGTTTAAGATGTATGATATACCATATATATATTATCATAGGCCTATCCTAAATTCCTTTTTTCATTTATAAGCCACAATCTTACAACATCTAAAACAATCTAAACTCTTAAAATGCAAACTTTTTAGTCCTTAATTCCTTTATTTATAAGCCACAATACCAATTCTTAACTTAATTATTGACTTGTACCAAATCTTTGTTCCATATCAAAATAATAATTATAATATCCCTATTTGATATTCAGATTTCAATTTTCTAATGTCAATCCAAACCAAATATTTATTTAATTCAATTTGATTCCAAATATTTGTCCTATTTCTAGTCAAAACTTAGTAGAGTTTTAGTGGCATTTAGTGGGATTCTAAAGGATAGAACCTCTATGGCTCTATCCCTATTAGGCCTTTAATAAGTTTAATAATTTTTGTTTTTTTGGAGCAAGCTATGATCATTTATTTAAATAGAAAATCACACAGAGACTATGAACCAAAATGTAGTCTATAAAAAAGGATTATAAACCAAAGGAATGGCAGCTCAGGCAAGCCTAACCATTGCTATTGCCATTAGCAATAAATGCTATAATTGTCTATAAATGCTATATAATTCAAAAATCAAAGTATTATAGAATATTGATAATATTGGGATTGCCAGCCCTCAGCCCAGCCCTAAAAGGAAAAGAGTCGCCATCATTGATCATTGCCAGCCAGCCAGGCTGCCGCCCCAATCCCACTTTAATTTTAAATCCACCACTGGAAAAGCTTAAGCTATAGGCCAGGCCTACTGTAGTATGTATACTTTTTGGAGAAGGCAATAGAGAGGAGACATCAACATCGACATCATTTCATAAAAAAGCTTGACCCATTTTGCATTTTGGCAAATGTAATCATTATGTAAGAAATTTATACAGGTATACAGATCAGCCAGCAGTACTGTACACCACCGTATACTTCTGGTTCTAGTAAAAAATGTATAAATCGTACAGTCCCTGCAGTTCCTCTAAACTTAAGAAGTGGATTTGACGCCAACTCATTCGTCGCAGTGCGAGTGCGACACGGAAGCTACGCTAACGGAAATTCGGGTAATACGGGTAATTTAGGCCTGATCTAAGTATATTGTGCCATATTTCCGTGTTAAAAAAATCGTTGAGTGCTAGCCAAAACTTGAATAAGAAGTATATTTTAACTTTTAGGCATGACAAAACTTTTAAGCAAAAGAAAACGAGCTAACTTGTCCTCATAAAGCTTAATTTAAAATGTTTTTACAGAAGCTTTGTTTTAGCTTGTATTGCGTATAAAATAATTTTTTCTTCGAAAATGACAGGTGTTCGAGTTCGAGCCATATATGTTGTAAGTAAGTCAGTCTACGAGTTTAACTAATTTTCAGGTTAATTGTATAGCGTTTTTTCTTCTTATTCAGGTTCAAGTTGCGTCGTTTAAATTTATATCTGGCAGTACCTATCAATTCATACCGTGGTCTACCCAGTACCCAGAATGTATTTGGAAAATGACAATGTGAGTTTTACGAAACATAGATTAAAAGACTCCAAATTGCAGCTAAATTTTTAAAAGCATCCTACTAGTGTGTTTTCATCCTAGTCAACTTTATTAATAAATACAGGCTTTTTAAATATTAAATGATAATAATTAATTTACTACTATTTTCCTTCTAGATTTTTTTGTTGATTTTGGTATTTTTTTATTTCAGAGGCAGGCTACCTATATGCAGCATAGTAATGGTTCGTGTTCTGGCACCGGAACCCATTTTCTGGCACCGGAACCCATTATAGATCCAGTAGTGCCATATAGAAGCATATAAAAGACTAATAAGAACATATCTTTAAGAAGTCTAAACATTAGAAGCTATAGTCAGGATCATGTCATGGTATACGCTGGAATAAAAAGTCCCCTAAAAAAATCTATGCCACTTCATACTATAAAAATTTACCAAATGTGTGGTTTTCATTTAAAGTAAATTGGCTTACAGATAATGCCAACAAAAATCAATTTTTTGTTTAAGTTTTTTTTAGAAAATTAACACAATTAGTTTGCGTGGAATTTTAAATTTTTATAAATCATGAATAGTTATGAACTTTCATCTTACAAGTTTTATGGTTTTTATGATTTTATAATAAGATTCTAAGGTTATGGCATTATGCCAACAATTGTTAATATTAACTTTGGCCTGAAGGTTGGAGTTAGCGTACGTTGCTTGGCATATTTACGCCATGGCGTCATGCCAAAAAGTATACCAAATATATTTTGCCTAATTTTTTATGCCAATTGTATGCCAAAAAAGTAAAATTTTCAATTGTATGCCAGAAATTTCTGGCGTAATGTACATCATTCTGACAATGGACTAAAAGTAGGCTTATCTTGTTTCAAATCTTATAATTAGTGTTCCACTATAGCCATAGCTATGGCTATAGGATCCTATGGCAAATATATTAAAATAGGTGCCTATGGCAGCTATGGATATGCCTACGGTAGCTAGCTGCTCTTATGGCTATGACTACAGAAATATAGTAGTTGCTGTCACATTCTGTAGATTCACGTAGCTGTAGTTATTAATGTTAAAAAATTGAAAAAATATTAGAAACAGGTAAAGTAAAACAAAGATACTTTTAGTAAACTGTATTATCAACCTAGAAACTTATAAAATATACCTAAAAATTACAATAAGACACTAGCAAACTCTAATTTTTATTAATGTGAAAAAGTTTAGTTTTAGTACTTTCAGTAACAATTAAGTATTATTGCTTTAAAAAAGACTAAATATAATCTTACAAAGGCAATCGAGTGTTTCTTTTATTTTCTAACTTAATTTGCAGTTGTTTAAGCACTAGGTTATCTTCTTAATTCAAAATATTTTGTTTTCTAGACTTTTTGTTAAAACTATGGCTATGGCTATAGGAACTATAGAAATATGGTAATTTTGGGGTCTCTATGGCTATGGAGTATGGAGAATTAGAATAAGCCATAGTTTTGCTTACAGCTATGGCTACAGTATATGGACCCTCTTTATGGCAGAACACGACTTATAATATTGTCTTGAGTCTTATCTAGAACAAAATCCTAATATCAGCCACCTGTACTACTGTAGAAAGAAAAATATAATGTTCTATCTATATTATAAAGGCACTACCAGATCCATAGCCATTAGATTTGAAAATGGGTTCCAATGTTGGAATTAGAGGTGTCATGAAATCTCAACGAGATGAGATTCAAGATAAGATCTTGACATTATTTTTTAATCTTGTCTCAAGAAATCTTGACTTTTGTAAAAAAATTTGAAATAAGATTTAAGAAATTGAGAATTTTTTAGATTGCTAAAAATCCTTTTCCTCTTTTCAGTTTTCTTTTCATTTTCTTCTATTTCTTTTCAACCTTCTCACTTTCATTTTTTTGCCTTTTGGCAGTTATTATTTGTCTGGTACCAGATAAATAAAAGTAAAGTTATTTGTCTAGTACCAGATAATTCAATAAATAACAATGAAGTTATTTGTCCAGTATAGTACAGACGTGGATATATAATAAAAACGTGAAATATAGGTATACAGGGAATATTTAAAAAAGTAGTATATAGTTCACTTTTAGACTAGAAGCAGAAAATATTTGTTATGGTTAGATAGTGCTATACTATAGGATCACAATTGGCAAACCCCCTTGAAGGCCAAAGGCAAAATACCTAAAGTTTTATATAATGTTTACCTATTATATTTTGTTCTATATATATATATTGGTATATTTTGGTTTCACAGTAAATAGTAATCATAGTATAATCAAAATTTATAATGACATTTGCTGCTTTATAACACAAATGCCAAAGTAAGGACTTAGAGTTATTACAATAACACTTGGAGTTGTTACAATAAAGAGTAGAGTCTTCATTATAGATTCAAACTCAGTACTGACTGATCATCAGGAAGACACTCTAACATTATATTAGTATACCTAGCTAGAAAAAGATGTGCAGAATGGCATATAAATTCACGCAGCTCAGCTGGTACTAGACAAATAATTTCACTTTTATTTATCCACACGCCTATGCAGAAGCTGAAAAATGGGGAAAGAAAATTCCCAAAGAAACTAATGCTTTTCCCAGCCCCAATGACCTATGCAGATTTCAAAAACAGTGTCAGACAAATCTAATCGCCTTGTCAAAAATGGTAATATGAATTTTTTATATTATATGCAAATTACATGTAATATGATAGGTATTTAAGGCAAAACCCATCAATAATATTAATGTTAATATAAGTTCGTAGTTTTAATATTATTTTTAATCATTAAAGGAATGTGCAACTGTATTAGTATTAATATTATAAAATGAGAACCATGCACTTATTATTGCTAATGTCCGTATGGAATAAAGTGCGCATGGATATTAAGTACACAAGCTAAATCCTAGAAATCTTGGCAGGCATGAAAATGCTTGACATCAAATATGGCTGGAATTGTAGCTAACAACTGCGCGCAGCAGGCATTCTGCATACTGCACATGCCCCAGAGGCCTGCGAAACCGCTGCCACGTCGAACGAAAGTCGCTGTGTGTAGACTCGACTGCCTGCTCACTGAAGGTCCCAAGGCCTGAGTTGAATCGCTCGCAGAACTCCGGAACATGGTGGAAAAGGGCGTGCATCTTAGGTGTCGGCACCAGCTTCAGTTCAGCGCAGCAGGATTCCAGCTGGGCAATCTTCTGGCAAAAGTCGCTCATCAGCTGTTGCCCAAAGCATGCTTGGCGAACAGCATCGAATGCCATGAGAGCAGACGCATAGCCCTGGAGCCTTGATGGCAGGTTGCTCTTGAGCTCTTGAGCTTTAAGCAGCAATCTGACACACGCAGGGCCTTCCAGACACCCACCGTGGTACTGCTCGCGACAGATTCCAGCTGAATGCGCCCACTTGTATGCCTTGTCGTCGCCCCAAGCTGAGTTCAGCTGATCAAGCAGTTTGTTGGTCACACCAAGCATGATGTGCAGCTCTGGTGGTGGCACGAGGTCCAGCATTGGCGTAGAATCAGCCCCAGGGAGAAGAGGCTGTCTGACACAGCTTGCGTAGTTTCTTGCCAGTTGCTGGCAGCTACCAGCAGCCTCGAATGCCGTGGCCATCCGACGAATGGATCCAAGGGTTCTTATGGAACCGGCAACTTGCCATGGTGCCTGCCCCTCACAGTAGAGACAAGGATGAGCTGCGGCATGACTTTGAAGGCCACACAGGATGTTGGCTAGCTTGAAGTCGCAAGCGACTGTGAACTTAATCGATGTCAAGTCTAGCTCATCTAGAAGTGCTCGCACATTTGCATAGTTCTCCTGGACATCCTCAGCAATTGCGATGATAAACAGTTTTTTTACGCCAAAGTTGCTTATTCGCGACCCCCTGCTCAGCTTCTTAGGTGTGGACTCTGCCTGTGGTTCGGTAGGCAGTACTGGAGCGACACTAAGGCAGATTTTTAGCGAGCCACCACCTCCGTCCATCCCCAGCTTCAATCTTACATCGAACTCACTAAATCCTCGCTTTGAGCAAATGAAGCTCAGCAGGCCCTGAAGATCGGGGCATATGACGGAACATCTTGTGGTATCAGTAAAGCTGCCACCTGAGGACTTTTGAGTGAATTTGAGCTGCCGCATCTCAAAAAAACTCTCTGCGATGCTGCCTGCGGCTGCCAGAGCTGCCCGCAGTCCGGGTTGCACGGCCTTACGACTGCCCTCCGCCTGCCTGATAATTGTGGCTGCCATGTTTGTCTGCCGGTCACTCAGATTGAGAGATGTCTTTAACGTTACTAGTGTCTCGGTCCTCAGCGCTCTCTGCTCATTTGAATCACTTGCATGCCTCAGCTGCATTGGTGGGCCACCGGTGGCGCTGGAAATAGAAGCCGTTGATCCATGTCCTGATGCTGCTGCTGCTCTTAGCTTTTCACGCATCACGTCATGAGCGATGTGCTCTTTTGATGTAGGGCTGAGCGTGCGCAGGTACTGCAACTTGCTGGAGACGCTGCACTCATGCCTTAGGCCTTTGCCCACAAGTGAGTGGCACCTAGTGCAGCGCTTCTCCGAGTCTCTGTCCTGGCTTCGAGTTGTTTCTGCAGGTCGTCCTTGGGGCAATTTATGGTTAGCCCGGCTGCTGTCAGACATGTATGGGTGCCAGACCGCCACCCGCTTGTTTGATGGGCTGGAAACTACCTGGCAGATACAGCAGGAGCAGTGCGGATGCTCACGTGTGAGTTGTGGTAAAACCTCCAAATCTGCAACAATTTGAAGGTATGGCAGTCGAGCAGGCAGTTCTTGCGGTACAGGTGACGTCTGTGACTGCAATTTCTTGCTGCAGCAGCTGCACATGCCTCCTGGCAGAGTATTACGGATGTAGGCATGACAGAATTCTGGCAGGATAAATTGCTCGATGAGTTCTGCCTGAGCAGCTGAAATAACGCGATCGGCTTTGCGGAAGCAGAGGATGCAGCACCAGATACGATTCTCTTCATGTGTGCGTCGAAAGTTTGGCATCGCGAGGCCAGAGGACTGATTTGAGTACTGAGGGTAATTGTTTCAATTGACTGCAACTTTATTTTCAAAGGAAGTCTGCATGTTAGCAAACTTGTGATAAGAGGCATGTTCTACTTTATGAATGTACATAGTCTGTTCATTGTTTCTCAATCCCTTAATCACAATAGATCTCAATAAATATGTACATTTGAGTTGTCTGCAAAAATTTCTATCTAATAATGTACAACATTTTATGACGCCCTTAAATTTATGCTCTAAACTTTGCAATTGATGCCTGCTCTTGTTACGCAATTGTTTTCACTACTTGCAATGGCGCAACTGACGAATCTAATACTGAACATGCAGCTGAGAACACATAATTTCAATTTTCCATTCTATTATTTTTGGACAAGGCAATTAGATTTGTCTGACACTGTTTTTAAAATCTGCATAGGTCATTGGGGCTGGGAAAAGCATTAGTTTCTTAGGGAATTTTCTTTCCCCATTTTTCAGCTTCTGCATAGGCTGTCCAGTACTGGACAAATAATAGTTACATTATTCATCCAATACTGGACGCCTTGCCCTTTAGGTCCTTAGGCAAATAAGAACAAAAATTTTGATTAAGAAAAAATGGGAAAAGGCAAATATTTTTTCAAAACACCCAAATATTATTTTTAAACCTGCATTGCTTTTTATTTTAATATTTTAGCAAGAAGATTTTTAAAAATAGATAAATTCTATAATAAGTTAGGTTAGTTGAGCAGTTTTATATCATTGGAATAAATGGCAAATGCAAACATCATTATAGATGCTGACAAAAACTTGTACTAATATAAATTTTTATTATAATTTCAAACATATAACAAGGTGATTTAAATTGACTCAAAGGATCTGCTAATCTATGGTATATTTGTTTTAATTAGATATTATATATTTTTTAAATATTTTATTAATCTCATCTTGTCTCGTCTCAAAATTTTTCAATTGTAGACTTTTCTTATCTCAAATCTCATCTTGGTCCAAATCTTGATTTCCAATAGCTCTAGTCAGAACTTTAGTCATTGCTGTGCAGCACCTAGGCCTATCCCATAGTCTAGATCATATAGGGTGCACGCATAAACAAAAATTGAATAGTTTACAAATGCATGCCAAAAAATTGAAATATACCCATTCTTAAAACTATGCTTGTATTGCAACAACAAATGACCTTTTTTGAATTGTATAATATACCCTTTTTGGCAGTTAATTTGGTTAATTCTTTGGCTTTTTGGGCTATATTATTTATTGTAGAAAATTGATGCACTCATAGATTTGTTTAAATGGATTATTACCAGCCATAATTGAGAAAGCAACATATATGCCGGCTGGGTTTTTTGTGCGCAGTGTGCGTATGCACCTTAAATTTTAAAATTGCACCTTGAAATTGAAAAAGTAGGTGCGGTTTAGGTGTGATCTTATAACTATTTTTTTAAGGCTTAACCATGCTTAAGCTCATTTGCACTGCCTTAAAATATGAAATGAAATAACTCCTATGACCTATTAAGTCATATAGCCTAAATGCCTATGGCCTTATATAAGACATGTCTATATATATATTCCCAGTTTTCTGAAACAAGAGAAATTGCACTCTGAGCCTTAAAATCACACCTTGAAATTTGGCACAAGGTGCAATTTTGCACCTTGTCTTGGGCAAAAAAACCCAGATTATGCCGGGATTTCCCAATGTGCAACAAGGGTCTTATCATTTTAAGCATATATTAAGATATATTCCTATCATATATGACATAGCAAATATATTGTGTCAAATGACAATTTTTTTTGTATTGGCATTCAAACCCAGTGTAAAAACTAAGTGTGAACATATACTTTTTTCTTAGGAGTGATGCATGCCAACTATATATGCTTACTTTTGTTGTACATGGCCAATGCACCCCCAAATTTTTGGGCATGTACTACATGATCTAGAGTATAGGGCCTATCCAACAATGACACATTAAGCTAAATTATGGTATAACCAATGGTTGTTACTATGGATATAGGAAAATTTAGGGACAAAAATGATAACACAATTTTAATATAAAGAAATTTGGTGTAAAGGCAAATTCAGTGATAATTAATAGCAAATTAATTTGGTAACAAGCCTTTTATAAAGTTACCATAGTCCAGAAGGTGGCCTTTATGCCAGAAAATTCTGGCATATTTTTTCTCTCACTGACAATCTTGGTATACACTTGGCATATAGAATTTTCAGGTTCAACATGAGGTGAACATAGTCAGCATACAAAAAATAGGCAAGTACAATGCTAATGTAATCATGTAGTTAAATATCAACTAACAAAAGCTCTAAAATTATTTGGAAACTAAAATTTAAAATACTAATGCAATTTACAAGGAAAACAAAATTGGAAGAAAGAAGATTAGTTTTTAGCAAAAAAGCTATTTTAAAGTTTAGTAAAAGTTTTATATTTCTAATTATATATATTCTCTAAAAATTGGCATATTGGGCTTGACATAATTTTTTTTATATTTACATTAGCATAAAATTGAAGAACATGAAATTTCATTCTGGTATATGCCTACCATGATTTAGACTATAGTATATAGCCCATAGTTCAGATTTTGTATTATTGTATACCAGGTTTATTGCTGGAAAAAATGACACGACTTTGTTTGTATGCCGGCTTGTACACCAATATAAAAAGTCATTTGACACAATTTATCTACTATGTCATATATGCTAATAAATGGTAAAAACCTTTTTTATACTAGGAAATCCCTTCAGATTCTAAACTGTAAGGTATAGCTAAAGTTAAAATGTTCTTTAGTTGTTTTGGGACTTAAGCTATTTGGTTTTTTATTTAATATCATTTAGTTCTTAATAAATTAATTTTTATTTACTGTATTATTTATTTGCTAAATATTTTGAAGTTTTATAGATTGACATCAATCTTAAAAACAAAGTGTCAATTTCAAATCAGGGATCCATATTCAAGATGCCAAATGAAAATTAAGATGTCATGGCATTTGCATACCTAGAAACCTAGTTACTATAGCTTTTGGTTTTGTTAAACTTTGTTAGATTTAGTTAGGCTTTCAGAACAGAGTTAGTAGACTTTTATCTCTAGGGCTAGCTCATGGCTTCAGGCTAGAAAGAGAATAAACAATGAGAAAATAGTGAGGAAACAGATGTGTATAAAAGAAAAAATATGAGAAAATGAATGACAAAAGAGAGGGGAGAGAAAAGGGCAAAAGAAATGAAAGGAGAAGGTTAAAAAGAAAGAGAAGACATTGAAGAGAAGACAGAAGGGAGAATTGAAAAGACATGGGAAGAGAAGAAAAATATATATATAAGAGAAGAATAAGAACGAGAGAAGAGAGATAAGAAAGTAGAGAGTAGAGAAAAGAGAAAAGGCAGAGAAATAAGTAAAAAGAGGAGATGAAGAAAAAAGAGGGGAAAGGAAATAAAAGAATAAAGATATGATATAAGAGAATAGTGACAAGATTAGAAAGGAAAGATAGAGAGTAGAGATGAGAGAGATGAGAAGAGGAAGAAGAGAAGAGAAGTTACGACCTAAGGAAATAGAAGAGAGAGGAAAATACCAGAGTTTACCAATGCATGTCTTAGACAGACATTGCCTGTCATTCTGTGCAGCAACCCAGTCCCTCTAGCCAATGAGATCCAATGCTGGCTTAAAATCTTAATTTTGACTTTTGGTAGTTGGCATCCCATAAGGATAAAGAAATAAATTCCCATACCTGTATGCTTGAAGCTGGTTTAAAATATCCACAACTTTAGTAAAATCTGCTATAAAATTATAATTATAACATTCAATAAAATTAGACTTGTCTGCATACTTTACAGGATATCCATGTGTTTGTAGATTTATTCTTAGTATGGCATATATTTGTTTACTAAAATGCATCGTCTAAAAATATCATTTTAGTTCCTGACAGAGCTGACAAAACTTTTTCAAAAGTCAAAGTCATCTGGCACGGGCACTGTACGCATCACCATGAAGCAATGTAAGTGACTTGACGTGTAATTTCAAGATCAAATCGAAACTACTTTTATAGACCAAAGTAAAGACAGGAAGCAAATTATGCTCGTAGCCTATTAGTTAACATATCTTCTCTTACCCTAAAAGGGATAGATTTTGTACAAAAGTAGCTTATTTTATGATTTACTGGTGTGCCCATTGGTGCTACAACTTCAGGGGCCAGATAAAGAATTCAGCACATGGCTGCGGGCCAGAATCACAGATAAAGGAAAGGTGAAAGAATAGAATATGAGAGAGGAGACTAGAAAGTACTAGATAAGAGGAGAGGAGAGAATTGAGAGAGGAGAGAAGGGATAATAGTGCTAAGAAGACACAAACCTTAAGCAGTCTGGATTGCTATTGTTAAGTTTCACAGAAAACAACTTTGTATAAACTAATATTTTATCAACGATAAATTCCTGGAGTTATTAATCCTCGAGCACTAATTAGATGACGAGTTACTTGCTAGTTACTCCCGCCGTTTACCCACAGGCATCACGATTTATTGTTGAAAATGATAACGCACGTTTTTTAAGCCCACAGCGTTTCGAAATTCGCCCCAGCTTGGATGAGCTAATCCCTGGGCCAATCTCAAACAATTTTTTATTCAAAACTCTTGCAGACGACGGCCAGGACCGGCACAGACCGCGCAAAAATCGGCAACCTCGCCGTCGCGCTGGCGGCAGCGGCTCCGGGGATGCCACATCGTCTGGCGGCGGCGAGTGCGGCTGCCTGATTCGGGCCACACTGAACAGCCGGAAGCTGAGCACAGTGGTGCACCAGAAAGATGTCAATCGGTTCCAATTGGCATTCTCCAGCTTGCTCAAAGGCAACATTGACGGGCTTAAAAAGCGGGATAAAAAAGCCGCCGCTGCTGCCACTGCCGCCGCTGCCGCTGCTGCCAAAGCCAAGGCCAAGGCTAGCTAAATTGCCTACCGTAGCTGTGTATTGTTTCTGTTCTGCCACCGCTAATCATTGGTTAACTGTGCAAAATGTTGATTTAAAGTCTGGGGGATCGCTTCCTGTTATTGTATTGGTCAATATTTACAGTTTACTGTGTTTAAGTGCCTGTTTCTTAAACAGTTCCTAAGGTATGTCAAGAGTGACAGTCTATGGTTAAGAGGGACAGTCTATGGTCAAGAGGGACAGCCTATGGTCAAGAGTGACAGTCTATGGTTAAGAGGGACAGTCTATGGTCAAGAGGGACAGCCTATGGTCAAGAGTGACAGTCTATGGTTAAGAGGGACAGTCTATGGTCAAGAGGGACAGCCTATGGTCAAGAGTGACAGTCTATGGTCAAGAGGGTCAGCCTATCGTCAAGAGGGACAGCCTATGGTCAAGAGGGTCAGTCTATGGTCAAGAGTGACAGTCCAATGGTCAAGAGTGACAGTCTATGGTCAAGAGTGACAGTCTATGGTCAAGAGGGTCAGCCTATGGTCAAGAGGGACAGCCTATGGTCAAGAGTGACAGTCTATGGTTAAGAGGGACAGCCTATGGTCAAGAGTGACAGTCTATGGTCAAGAGTGACAGTCTATGGTCAAGAGGGTCAGCCTATGGTCAAGAGTGACAGTCTATGGTCAAGAGTGACAGTCTATGGTCAAGAGGGTCAGCCTATGGTCAAGAGTGACAGTCTATGGTCAAAAGGGACAGCCTATGGTCAAGAGTGACAGTCTATGGTCAAGAGGGTCAGCCTATCGTCAAGAGGGACAGCCTATGGTCAAGAGGGTCAGTCTATGGTCAAGAGTGACAGTCCAATGGTCGAGAGTGACAGTCTATGGTCAAGAAAGTCAGCCTATGGTCAAGAGGGTCAGTCTATGGTCAAGAGTGACAGTCCAATGGTCGAGAGTGACAGTCTATGGTCAAGAGGGTCAGCCTATGGTCAATAGTGATAGTCCAATGGTCGAGAGTGACAGTCTATGGTCAAGAGGGTCAGCCTATGGTCAAGAGGGTCAGCCTATGGTCAATAGTGATAGTCCAATGGTCGAGAGTGACAGTCCCTGTATCTTACTGATAGAGTGACAACAAATGATTCAAAGTGTCAATTTATTAGTTAGGGCAAATTTCAACAGCTCAGGCAGCAGTTGTGCACGCCTAGTGATAAGTTATACGCTTTATGGCATACCCTCGTACGTGCGATTGTGCACGCGTGTCATTCGAATTCCAACCCCATTGCGACACTATACTCGTATTTAGAATTTTCAACTGTTGCAAGTTTTCTCGAGTTTGCTTAATTTTGTTGAATTTTCATTAGTAAAGTAAAGTTTACTCTCTGCTTTGTGAAAGTAAATAGGAGGCTTGGGTAACCCTTGTTCAGTGCGCTTTTTGGTTTGAGCTTTTATCCTCGGGGTGACTTTGTTATTGCTTATTCTATTGAATATCGCAACTGGAGATAAGTTCTCAGTGAAATGTTGTTCTGTTAGAATTTCTTGATTGATGCTTAAACCTGTATTCCCTTGTCTGCCTGTCTCTCTGAATTTTGATGTACTCTCATCTATAGTTACCAAGCGTAGGCCTCACAAAAGCTTAGAAAATATTTGAGGCTGGTTCAAATAGAGTATAATAATACAATTTATAATAATAATTGATTACACCTGCCCCAATTAGGCCAGATGTGCAACCGACAGCTCAGCCGCAGCTATTGCGAGGCGCATCTGAAGGCTGCGTACGGCTGTTCAGCCCAAGGACTGGGGGGTCGCCACACACCCTCAATTACCCCAGCTAATGCTGGCACCCATTTTACAGCTGGGTGAACTGAAGCAATGCAGAGTTAAATGTCTTGCTCAATGACACAAATTGTTCATAGTGGGATCGGGAATCGAACTCCCGACCTTCAAGTCGCGAGTCCGACCCTCTAACCACTGGCTACAACCCCCTTTAAATATGAATAAGCAGTGGTTTTATTAGGAGGAAACCAGGGAATAATGATATTGTTTGTCATTTCAGACATTTTTTGCTTGGAAAGATAAAAAATGATCGAAATATAAAAGCAATTTTTGTGCATTTGCCTCGAATAATTTCTAAGAAATAGTGTTTCCTGTATTTTACTCAAATTAATTTGTCCGATTGCATTGCTCTTGTCCTGCGTGCTTTGGTAAATTCTCTTTGCTGATGTTGTCTGTTTGCGTGCATTTTTATTTTGCTTCGCCTTTGGCGCCTGCGAAAGAGAAGAAAGGAAATTAATAAACATTTCTTGCGTGTTTGCCGTGGTCTATTGATTTTTAGACCCGGCGCTGAACTTTGGGAATGAGGACAGTGCGTTCTGTTGTCATTGGAGACTGTTGGCAACCAGTGGTTGTGTGCTTCAGCTTTATTTTTGTACCGTTTATGGTTGACTAAGTCCCTGAGTATCCCAATCATCAACTGCTCTCAGCATCTATAGCGTCTCAACCACCTTAGTTATGAAATCTTCTGCATTTTCTGTTAAAATATCTGAATCATATCTAGCAATAAAAATGGTTCCTATTCATATCTGAGCTCTCTTATTCATAGCTGAGTTGGCTCATATTCATAGCTGAGTTGGCTCCTGTTCATAGCTGAGTTGGCTCCTATTCATAACTGAGTTGGCTCCTATTCATAGCTGAGTTGGCTCATATTCATAGCTGAGTTGGCTCCTGTTCATAGCTGAGTTGGCTCATATTCATAGCTGAGTTGGCTCATATTCATAGCTGAGTTGGCTGCTGTTCATAGCTGAGTTGGCTGCTGTTCATAGCTGAGTTGGCTGCTGTTCATAGCTGAGATGGCTCATATTCATAGCTGAGTTGGCTCATATTCATAGCTGAGTTGGCTCATATTCATAGCTGAGTTGGCTCCTGTTCATAGCTGAGTTGGCTCATATTCATAGCTGAGTTGGCTGCTGTTCATAGCTGAGTTGGCTGCTGTTCATAGCTGAGTTGGCTGCTGTTCATAGCTGAGTTGGCTCATATTCATAGCTGAGTTGGCTCATATTCATAGCTGAGTTGGCTCATATTCATAGCTGAGTTGGCTCATATTCATAGCTGAGTTGGCTCCTGTTCATAGCTGAGTTGGCTCATATTCATAGCTGAACTCAACTCTGAGCTGAGCTCCAACAATCTCTCATGATGCCCAGCCTGACAGTGAAGCAGCTCCGCGGTGGTGAGCACACCATTGAACTGCCAGACGGTGCCAGCCTCGCCGAGCTGCACCGGGCCGTATCTGAAGCGTTCGGCTGTCCGCCAGCCAATCAGCGCCTGATGCTGCGCGGCCGGCCACTGCTGGTGCCCGCAGACGTCGCTGATGCCAGTCTGTCCAGTCTGGGCGTTCGAAACGGCGATCGATTAGTTCTGGTTGTCAAGGAAGCTGCGACTTCTGCTGAATCATCGGGACCAGCGCATGTCGCGGCTGCCGCTGACTCTTCGAATGTTGGCACCGACAAACCGTCTGCTTCGTCAACAACAGCAACAGCGACATTCGCCGACCTACTCCGGCGTCGGGTTGTTCGTGACAATCCGGGCATGGCGCCGGCAGACGCCGACTCCTATGTGGCCATGTTTAGCCGCGCTCTCGCCGCCAAGGTTGACTCGCTGTCGTTGGATGACATTGAACGGCTGTGCGCGAACTGGCCTACAGCTGTCAGCCAGGGCTGATTTGATACCTGATTGATTGTCTCTGTTATGTTTCTGGCTGGGATATGGGATGAGAGAGGAGATTAAGAGAACTGAGAAGAGACATTGAGGTTGAGCTATTGTGAAGCAGCATATGATTGCTTTCCTGTGTCGGCACTATTGAGCCGTTGATTTCTAGGGGTCTCAGACCGAATGTCATATTGGCATGGCCTTCATTTATCTATTTGCAAAGCTTTATTTTTGCTCCAGCCAGTGCCTGCGAGGGATTTTTACCATAGACAACCTTGAGCGGAGAAAAAACATTTAATGGCTGGGAATTAAAGTTATGACAGTCTTCACTAGCATTTTTGCTTAGATTTTAGCCTAGTGGTTAGAGCATCGGACTCACAATTTGAAGGTCGGGAGTTCGATTCCCTGCCCCACTATGAACCATTTGTGTCCTTGAGCAAGACATTTAACTCTGCATTGCTTCAGTTCACCCAGCTGTAAAATGGGTGCCAGCATTTTCTGGGGTAACTGAGGGTGTGTGGCGACCCCCCAGTCCTTGGACTGAACAGCCGTACGCAGCCTTCAGATGCGCCGCGCAATAGCTGCGGCTGAGCTGTCGGTTGCACATCTGTGTAATCAATTTTATTATTATTTGTAATAGCGGCCGAAAGTAAGAAATCGTCCTTTAAGTACTTTAAATCGTTGACTTTTTATTCTATCTCATTGATGCACTTTTAAGCGAGTGTTTCGCCCTGTTGCAAACGTAGATTATAATGGTTCATTGCTCTAGAGATCGAAGCTTACGATTGCCGAACACAGATGATACTAGAATAA
Source organism: Macrostomum lignano (assembly GCA_002269645.1). Classification (NCBI taxonomy): domain Eukaryota; kingdom Metazoa; phylum Platyhelminthes; family Macrostomidae; genus Macrostomum; species Macrostomum lignano. Next base: position 256,660 of record NIVC01000006.1, on the reverse strand, counting down.
CTGGATGGGCCACTCAGGCATATATGCTAAGCAAAACAACTTTCTACTTTCAGTTCAGTAGCATAGAAGAATACATAAGCTATTTTTATGAAATTAAAGGCAGCTGAAATGACTTTGATAAGTTTAGAAGCCCAAGCTTGCAGGCGTAAACAACTTGCTAATTGGTTCAGCAGTAATGTACATTGGCCAGTCCACTGAAATGTACATGGCAGCCTTAGGCTGGAATTCCGAGAAAGGCAAAAAAAATGGGGCGGGGGGTAGTGGAAAGGCGCGGTTGGAAGGTTTAAGCTGGGGGGGGGGTAAGGGCCAATAAATAAGCTTTGGCTTTAAAAATACATTAAAATGCTTCTGTTTAACTTACTACTGAACTGAAAGTAGCTTACACGCAAATGTGCTGAGTGGCCCATCTACTAGTTATTCGAGTATCTGTGGTGAAGTTTCTCTTTGCCAACTTGATCAAGAGTTGAGATTTTCATAGTTGTATTCTCGATCTTTTTCTGATCACATCTATAAGCTTGTTCTCTTTTTTAATTTTTCATTTCTTGGTGTAAGTAAATTGCATTTCTTATTACACTTCACCCTGCTGGCTCCCAACATCCCTGTTATAACAATAAAGCTATCTTTGCTTTATTTCGTTTAAACTTGTTGCAACAACAAAGTAATTCGAAAAATCTGTAACTGGCTACTTTGACTGAGACTAGCAGTAGTATAACTCTATCTATCTAGTTTATAATGCTAGCTGTAATTCTGTATTGTGCTGTAATAATGGAGCTCCTCAAAGTCCGCACCCCTAAATGTATAAATTGCTGTCTGTTAACTGGTACTATATAATGAATATTGAACAGAATTGAAATAAAATTATCCATACATACACGCTGTATAGCTAGATGGGCACCTGTGGAGAAATGTAGGAACAGCTTAGCTATAATTGATAGCCATATGTTACTTAATTTATATGATAACTAATTTTAAAAAAAATGCAGACAGCGGCTTATCATGATTGCTTTGAAGTCGCAATTCCCCAACAGAGGAATATATGTATATTTATTTATTTATTAATCCTATATGCAGCTCAAACTTCGGTTTGCACCGAGTGCGGTCACGCCCTGCGCAAAAGAGACGGCAGTGCACGCACGCTTCGCATTGGAGCTTTTAGATTTATTACGAAAGTACAAAACAAATACAAAACGATTCAGTATTGCAATAATTATCACACTTTAAATACAACACAGAGTACATGCATACAAATAAAAGTACATTTTAACTGATTTATTATGACAAAAATATTGTTTATAAGACAAATAGTTTTAGTCAATCAGGTCAGATGGAAGCAGTTCACAATTTCCATTATCCGAGAAAGGAATACTTGATTTATTACTCCAACGTACATTTACGCTATACGCTATAAAAGGACTTTAACGGCTGCAAAATATCAACAAACCGCAGAAAACCCCAACGACTGCATGACTACTAATAATGCAAATATTATAATACCGAAATAATTTTCATTATACCCGCGTAGTTACATGCATTAAAAGGACTCGTATTTTGCTCTGAAAAATAAATTATTCAAAAGCAAGCCTCATAAACAAGCTATGGATGAATTGAATGATTACACACAGGGAATAAGCAAAATGGCAAGATCACTACCTGTAAACTAAGTTCGAGCTGAGTGCATTTACTCTTTGCATTAACACATTACACATTATATGATCCAGAGCACAGATTCTATGATCCAGAGCACACATTCTATGATCCAGAGCATAGAACCAGAAAACCAGCATAGAACCAGAGAACCAGAGCATAGAAGCATAGAATCCAGAGGGGCAGAGCGCTACACTGGTGGCAGCTCTGGGATGCAGCGGCTCATCGTCTATGGCCCGAAAGTTTGGCTAATGCGAGCAAGGACGCCTGTGGTTTTGAGTTACGAGTTAAGGAGGCACTAACACACGACTTGCGAATGCAATAAGCACCCATAACACGGTCGCGGCTCGAAGTGTAGCGCCTCTCGGGATTAAAAAACTGGTAATAAGCTCAAAAACATTGAGGGACTTCGCTTGATCGATGTTTGACTTAAAAAAGTTTCTTTCAGATTCATACATGTAGTTTTCGGGTTCTGTTCTGGTTCACCTGCTTAGTTAGGGTTTGTGAAATCGTGTGTGCTTTCGGCTCTCCTCGTGAACTGGCATCTCGTTGGCTTTGAAGTCATTGAGCTCCTTGCGAATTCTGGCCTGTAGTTGTGAAGGGAAATATTTGGAAACAAAGATGATTTTAGATTTCTCAACCACGAACAAATTCACGTGAATAGCCAGTAGCTATGAATGTATGAGCAATAGAGCACAAATGTACAAATGTAGTAGGACGCCGGGTCCTTTGAAACTTCACAAAAGCAATCCGGTCCGCTCAACCTTTCCTCTCTAACATCTCCGCTCTCCTCTTCGATTTCATCCCTCCTCTCTTTTCCTCTCTTCTCCTCTCCCTCTTCCCTCTCCTCTCCCCCCTCCTCTGGCCGGCAGTCATGCTCTAGGTTCTCTATCTGGTCCTCGAGGTGCCGACCCCTGATCTGGAGGTTCGCTATGATTCAAATCTTTCAATTTCTGCTGCAATTTGCTTGGAAATGCTTCTATAGCTACATAATCCAGAGCTCGTCTAAGCCTAGCGTTCAGTTTCACATTAGTGTGCTCATATTTGCTAAACTCAATGAATCCACAATTGTGATCCACTCACCTTGTCTGTTGCCGTGAGCCGGGTCCACGGCTTGTCGATGCCGCGGTCGTACTCCTCGGTGTCCGTCACTTCGACGTAGTCATTGAAATCGATAATTCGCCGCTTCCGCAACTCATGCACAGTTGGCCGGTAGCTGAGCTTCCGCGTCAGGTACCTGATGGTCTGCTGTCGGGCGGACTCCAGCTCCGCCTCCGAGTCGACGTGCAGAATGTTCCGATTCTCCAGCTCCTCTGCTGTTGGACGCTGGCTGAGCCGTCGCTCGAGAACGTTGCCAATCCGGCGACGCTCCTCGCGTCGAAGCTGCGACGGCACCCGTTGCAATTGGAGGCCGTTCTTCCTCTCGCGTCGCTGGTTTTCAAGGAAGCGCGCGAGCGACTCCTTGCGAGTCACCTTGGCGGCCAGGCGGCCGGCCTCGCCCGGCTTGCGCATGATGCCCCGGTCCGGCTGGCGGCTCAGGTCCGGCTCCCTGGCGCGAACCTTCTCGTATACCGTTTTGCCGCGGGAGCCGCCGAATTCTTCGCTGATGTCATCGTCATCGTCGCTGTCTTCGGCCACATCGTCGTAGAAGCCGCGTTCTTCGGCGCTCTGTTCGCTGTCGTCGCTGTCTCCGTCGTCGTCAACGACGTTAAACTTGGCGGCGGAACTTGCATCCACCTGCTGCTGCTCATCTTTCTTGTCTTCTTCTTCGTCATCATCGTCGTCGTCGTCGTCGTCGTCAGCTGGCCGCGGTGGTGGCGGCGGCGACCGGGACCGATTCTGTTGCGGCTGCTTCTGCCCTGCGATGCTGTCCTTGCCTGCATTGGCGAATTGGGTCAAATGGACCGCGCGACCCGTGTTAGACCAAGGGAAGATTCTGTGTTCGCTCCGCTTATCAGGAAGCCGCACCCCACCTCCCGGTTTTCTACATGCTTAGGCTCCTCAGTTCCGAAGCGCCCTCCCACGCGATGTGGTATGGTATAAACTCCGTTCCCCTTCTCTGCAACCGATCTTCATCATAATTGCTTCAGTCCTGTTTTTTTCTTGGTGGGCAATTTGCACAAAATAATTGTTTCATTTTATACAGCCGCTCTTCTATCTATTTAAAGTGAGATCATTGCTGGTGATACAATGTATTGAGACATAAACTAAAGGTAGAAATAGGGATTTATATGAATTGGTGGAAGGTTTTGCGGTTAAACTTAAGCCGGTTGATGAAATAATTCGGTCAAACTAAGTCAAATTAATATACACCCTGCTTCGTCCCTAAAATATTAAATATTTGCAGGAGGGTTATGAGATGCACAATGACGCAAAGCGCAAGGCAGCCACGCGTACACGCGCTCACACGGGGTGTTCAGACCCGTTTACCGCTCAGTGGCTCTGCCCCCCCTCTTGCATGCAAGTATATCGACCTACACTGTTATGAATTGTCTCTGACTCCTGACTCTTGACAGGGGAGCTATAGTGTAATTCGATAGCTACTCATTTAGGTTGGGATAGAGTGCTAAGCTGCAACATTCTATTGTATAATAGATCTCGAGGTATATACCTACTCTAATCCGGAGTTGCATTCGAATCGAATTGCAGCTGAGGATTACCCCGGACTCATGTCTTCTGGTCACGAGATTTACCGTCTAAGATTATTTAGATGTAAAAGGGAATAAATGTGCCTTACAAAGCATAGTTCATAGATTAAAATCATTACGGTAGAACTGCAACTTTTACTGTAAAAAAATGTGCTTAGAAAGACTCACCATTGACTACCAAGGCAGGCACTACTGTTGCTACCGAAGCTGCTGGCTGATTGAAGGTGACAACCGGCAGGAACTCCTGCTGCTGCGGCTGACTATGACTAGTAGAGTCTGGAGTGTCAGAGAAGAAAATGTGGGGCTTTGGATTTGGCGTGGCCTGTAGCAGTCACTGCACTCTCTCTGCACTTATCAATCTATATTTAACCTGTCTGAAGCGTGCATGAATTTCATTTCGTGCCAATTTCCTGAAACAGTTCAGTTCGGGTGCAGTGCAGGGGATGCAGGGGAGTCGAGCATTCGGTTGTTGCTAGGCTGTTAGTCAATTGGTTAGAGTCAAAAAGCTACAATTACATATTTGAGTGCCTCTCTTGACTTGAAAACTTGGTCATCTAGAGAATATTTTCTGAGATTTAAGCAGCATACAGCTTGACAGAATTTGAGAACGTTGGGTGCCAGATGTGCAATTAAGTGACATATCCAACAGAAATGCTGTTGAATAGTAAAATGTCTGCAAATCGATTTAGAAAGCCTGCTTTTCTGAAGAGTTTTCCAGTCTAAGTTTCTTCATTAGAAAGGCGAAACAACTGGTAATGACTCTTTAGTTGGTTTGTTAGTTCGCGCTCAGACACACGCTCACTCAGGATGTGCTGACCGTGAGTGAGTCACACGGCAAACACAATCCACGCGTTGCCGCTGAGCTGATGCTTGGTAAAGTCAAACTAATCCGTTATTGTCCGAATAAAAGTGCATCTCTGCAAGCGTGTTATTCTGCCACGTCATGCCATTTCCCTTACAATGAATTTCCGGCAACGCCTGCGTCTCAGCTACGCTTTCCTCGAGGCTGATCGGCACTCGACTGCGAGGCTTCAACAGAGCCAAAGCTGTTGCTGGCGCTGCTGCTGATGCGGATGTTGATGAGGCTGCAGAGGATGCTGAGCATGCTGCAGGTTCGTTTTTAGACAAAAATATAAATAAATACACAGATGGTATGCGTCTTCTTATAGAGATCAGACTCCAAGGGAGCAACCATACATAAATAGATTTTTGCTTTAATCGCAAGCAAGGAACGGGTTGGGTTAGCTTTGGTTGTCTGATAGGAATGCCATGGTAAGCTGGTTTAAGACTGCCGGGGTGCTAAATTTAGACTGAATGCAGTTGCTTTTAGCTCGCATTTTGGTTCAAAATAAATACAGTTGTTGAAATGATATAAAGTATTACTTAAAAATGTTTTTGTAGACCCTCAGAAATAGAACTGCTTCAGTACGTCAAATCATTAGACTTATCAGGTTCGAGATTAATTGTTTTGCTACCTGGCACCACAATTTTGCCCTGAACTAGAGTTTACTGTCAAACAATGTAACCTTGCAAATGCTTCTCGATTTGCGCAGCAAGTTCAACAGTTTAAAAGATAATTTGAACAAATTTGGTCGCAACAGAAGAGACAGTCAACGTTACCAAACCAAACCAATTGAAAAAACACACGTTTAATAATAATATAATAATTGATTACACCTGCCCCAATTGGGCCAGATGTGCAACCGACAGCTCAGCCGCAGCTATTGCGCGGCGCATCTGAAGACTGAGTACGGCTGTTCAGTCCAGGGACTGGGGGGTCGCCACACACAGCCTCAGTTACCCCAGCTAATGCTGGCACCCATTTTACAGCTGGGTGAGCTGAAGCAATGCAGAGTTACATGTCTTGCTCAAGGACACAAATTGTTCATGGTAGGATAGGGAATCGAACCCCTAACCTTCAAGTCGTGAGTCCGACGCTCTGACCACTAGGCTGCAACCCCCTATCTACACGTTTTAGGTAGATATAAGAGAATGAAACGCATGCTCATGTAAATACCTGGCGATGCAGCATCCTGAAGAGGCCTACGAACTCCATTGGCCGAGTTGTCCACAGAGTCTGGACCATCTGTGACTGCGGACGGACCATTGTGGTGGTTTGATGACGTCACCTGCTGCTGACTGACCCGATGGTCCGGCGGAACTGTGGGTGGATTGAGATTTGAGTCAGTGTAGCTTGCTACTGTCATGTCGCAGCTTTTAGAGCTCAGCAATTGATCAGGATAGCTCAGCTTCAAGGATACCGGAGTAGCACTGAGTGAGAGTATCCGAGTCTCTCAGGTCACGTGTTTATTGCTTCAAAATGCCATTCAAACCTGAAGGCTTCTGGCAGTTACAAAATCGAACGAATTTCTATAGTCGTGTCTTGCACGAAAATATTAAAAGGACTGTTCCTATCACTCAGAATAAAAGCGACTGTGTTAATTTGAACTTTAAAAGACCCAGTTATGTACATTTAGGGTCATATTACAGTGCGGAGGTAAGGAAGCACCGGGTCTCATATTTTTATCCGCTAGGTTTAGACAGGAATTTGCGAACTCTGCTAATTAATTCCTGTTTTGCCCTAGGATGAAAAAGAGGGGAAGGTAGAATTAGAAAAGTAAACTGGACGGAGAATTCAATTTCTAAGCCAGGGGGTCGGTAAACTTTTTTGAACCTTAAATGCTAGAAATAGTATCTAGCGCAAGAGCCTGAGAGAGGAGAGGAGCTTGAAGAGGCCGGGGAGAGACGAGGGGATGGGGGAGGAGGGGAGAGGATGGGAGAGAGGAGAAAGAGGAGACGGGAGAGGAGGGGAGAGGGGGGAGAGGAGAGGAGAGAGGAGAGAGAGGGGAGGGGATGGGAGAGAGGAGAAAGAGGAGACGGGAGAGGAGGGGAGAGGGGAGAGATGAGAGGAGAGAGGAGAGGGGAGATGAGTGGAGAGAGGGGAGAGACGAGGGGATGGGGAGGAGGAGGGGAGAGGGGAGATGAGTGGAAAGAGGGGAGAGGAGAAGAGAGAGAGGAGAGAGAGGGGAGGGGATGGGAGAGAGGAGAGAGGAGAGAGTGGAGAGGGGAGAGAGGCGAGTGGAAAGGAGAGGGGAGATGAGTGAAGAGAGACGAAAGGGGAGAGGAGACTATAGGGGAGAGGAGAGAGCGACGATAGGGGAAGGGAAAATGAGAGAGGAGAGAAGAGAGAGAAAGAAGAGAGCTGAGATGAGACAAACCTTGAGCGGCCCGGATAGCTATTGTAGAGGTTTCACAGACCACTCATTTGTCTATGGAAAAAGTCCATACAGCACTATGCTTCCTCTAGAGAAACTCAAACACGTACTTTGCTCTTTTAACAGCCTCCAGCTCATTTCTAATAAAACCTAAATAATAAATACATGTAGATGATTTGAAATTTCAATTTCTTAGATAAAATTCCTGTTCTCAGAGTGAGAGCAACAATCAACGGTAAAAGGAATTTGAACATGAAGCCAAAGTCCTTGATAATCCTAAGCTTCAAGAGTTAAAATACCTCCTGTATCGTTGCCGCTCTCGTCCCGGCCATTATTGTTTGAGTCCTGACAACTGTTTGGGTTGTTCCTTTCGGTAGAGTCTGGTTCAACAGGCGCGGCCTCTGTGTGAACTGTCGGTATGTAAATGTACTTGGCCGAGGTGGCCGTCGGCTCGGACGGGTCATAGCCGTCGTGCCCCTCAGCCGTCGCAGAGCTGTTCAGCTCCCTCGAACGTCGGCTGCAGGACTGGACGCAGCCCATTTGCAGCAGCTCTTGGGCCTCTTTTGACAGAGAAGATCTGAGCTGGCGCGTTGAAACCGACTGTTGCAAAAGATTTGATCGTTCCCTTGGCTGCGTGCAAAGTCAGCTTGCTATTATCGCAGTTTAGAAGAAGACAGACCATGCGGGCAAATTCCAAGATAAGAAGCGATCAGTTTGTAAAGGAAGATTTGGTCGACTCCAGTATTACAATCGAATGCTTTTGGTGTCAGCTCTATTCGCAGAAGAACTCTGGCTCTGTACGCGGTAAAATGTCACACTATACTTCTCCTTGCGCAGGCGCTGCGTACCCCACTCGACCCCCGATTCTCTTTCCACAGATTTTCTTTTCTATAGTCGAGTTGGATGCGGGAGAGAGAGTGTGTGTTTGGTTGAGTGAGGCCGCTAATGCACAGGGTACAGTTCGATGGTTTTAATAGCCTAAGCTTTACGAGACTTTCAAAACCAGCTAGCTCTGTACAGCATAGAATCTCTTGCCTCCTGCGACTCCGTTTTTCAAGTGCACGAAGCCTCGCTTATTGCAGTCGTTTAGCACGGCAGAATTGTATAGTTGAGGCTCATTAAATGACGAATCCGCCGGTATTTAGAATGACACAGAAGATCTTCTGTATCTGTTTTGTACAGCCTGAGGTCACTCAGGGACTTTTGATCCTTTATTTAGGTTCTTTAACTTCGTCATAAGCTATTTATGAACTGTACAGGACGAACTTAATAGAAAGGAGCAAAACGAGAAGGTTTGATTGCCGCGACTTGTCAGAGAGGAAGGATTATAAGATGTTCGCAGTAATATGCTTGAGGGCAAGGCCTGCTGCATCCGTGTGCATGTGGTCAGATGGTGACCGTTGGCCAATAAAAGCTGCACGGAGACAACTCTAATAGACATGCGGAGCGAGAAGGAAAGTAACTGCACGGGAAAATGTGAATAATTTAGAATACAACACGAGACTCTGATGCAGATTACTGTACTGTAATGGGAGCCTAGATGCCTCACTACTAATAAAATGTTTTATTAAATACTTGAGAATGCAGAGCTATGAGAATCCAAATGTGCACATGCTTACTACTTATAGTAGTCGAAAGTAGCGGTTATGATTTTTTCGGTTCAAATTAAAACTTGTAGAATATTAGATATTTCGCAATTATAGAGCGATTTTATTAATTTTTAGACCAATTTCAGCATCAGGCTCGATTTAATTCATTCTGTCCTGTCAGGCAGCCCTGGCAGAGAGATTCGTAAAAGGCCCTCGGAATTGCGCAGTTTTGCGTCAAATTTATTGCACCAGAGCTGGAAACCCAAGTGTACCTTAGCCATTCTGCGACTTCTGACTCTCAATTAGTACGATTAGTGAACCGTGGGCCACCATCCACCATTGTATGTACAGCTGAATGTACACACCTGAACAACTGTAGGGAGGAAAGACAGAAAGGGAGGGCCAGGGGACACTCCCGCCCTTGATCGCCCCTCCCCAAAAATTGAACTAAAACAAAAGCTCAACTTTTTCCACTTATTCAACTTTTTTTCCAAGAGAGAGGGCGCCCAACAAAAGACAGGGGCGCCCAACAAAAGACAGGGGCGCTCACCAAGAGACAGGGGCACCCACCAGAACAGGGGCGCCCACCAAGAGACAGGGGCGCCCAACAAGAGACAGGGGCGCCCAACAAGAGACATAGGTGCCCAACAAAAGACAGGGGCGCTCACCAAGAGACAGGTTCACCCACCAAGAGACAGGAGCGCTCACCAAGAGACGGGGGCGCCCACACCCAGAAAGGCAAAGAGCACCCACCAAGAGAAAGGGGCGCTCACCAAGAGACAGGGGCGCCCACACCCAGAAAGACAAAGGGCTCCCACCAAGAGACAGGGGCGCTCACCAAGAAACAGGGGCGCCCACACCCAGAAAGAAAAAAGGGCTCCCACCAAGAGACAGGGGCGCCCAACAAGAGACAGGGGCGCCCAACAAGAGACAGGGGCGCCCAACAAGAGACAGGGGCGCCCAACAAGAGACAGGGGCGCCCAACAAGAGATAGGGGCGCTCACACCCAGAAAGACAAAGGGCTCCCACCAAGAGACAGGGGCGCCCAACAAGAGACAGGGGCGCCCAACAAGAGACAGGGGCGCCCAACAAGAGATAGGGGCGCTCACCAAGAGACAGGGGCACCCACCAAGAGACAGGGGCGCTCACCAAGAGACAGGGGCACCCACCAAGAGACAGGGGCGCCCACACCCAGAAAGACAAAGGGCTCCCACCAAGAGACAGGGGCGCCCAACAAGAGACAGGGGCGCTCACCAAGAGACAGGGGCGCCCACCAAGAGACAGGGGCGTCCACCAAGAGACAGGGGCGCTCACCAAAAGAAAGGGGCGCTCACCAAGAGACAGAGGCGCCCAACAAGAGACAAGGGCGCCCAACAAAAGACAGGGGCGCCCAACAAGAGACAGGGGCGCCCAACAAGAGATAGGGGCGCTCACCAAGAGACAGGGGCACCCACCAAGAGACAGGGGCGCTCACCAAGAGACAGGGGCGCCCACCAGAACAGGGGCGCCCACCAAGAGACAGGGGCGCCAACCAAAAGACAGGGGCGCCCAACAAGAGACAGGGGCGCTCACCAAGAGACAGGGGCGCCCACCAAGAGACAGGGGCGCCCACCAAGAGACAGGGGCGCCCACCAAGAGACAGGGGCGCCCAACAAGAGACATAGGCGCCCAACAAAAGACAGGGGCGCTCACCAAGAGACAGGTTCACCCACCAAGAGACAGGGGCGCTCACCAAGAGACGGGGGCGCCCACACCCAGAAAGGCAAAGAGCACCCACCAAGAGAAAGGGGCGCTCACCAAGAGACAGGGGCGCCCACACCCAGAAAGACAAAGGGCTCCCACCAAGAGACAGGGGCGCTCACCAAGAAACAGGGGCGCCCACACCCAGAAAGAAAAAAGGGCTCCCACCAAGAGACAGGGGCGCCCAACAAGAGACAGGGGCGCCCAACAAGAGACAGGGGCGCCCAACAAGAGACAGGGGCGCCCAACAAGAGATAGGGGCGCTCACCAAGAGACAGGGGCACCCACCAAGAGACAGGGGCGCTCACCAAGAGACAGGGGCACCCACCAAGAGACAGGGGCACCCACCAAGAGACAGGGGCGCCCACACCCAGAAAGACAAAGGGCTCCCACCAAGAGACAGGGGCGCTCACCAAGAGACAGGGGCGCTCACCAAGAGACAGGGGCGCCCACACCCAGAAAGACAAAGGGCTCCCACCAAGAGACAGGGGCGCCCAACAAGAGACAGGGGCGCTCACCAAGAGACAGGGGCGCCCACCAAGAGACAGGGGCGTCCACCAAGAGACAGGGGCGCTCACCAAAAGACAGGGGCGCTCACCAAGAGACAGGGGCGCCCACTAAAAGACTGGGGCGCCCACACCATGAAAGACAAAGGGCACCCACCAAGAGACAAGGGCGCCCAACAAGAGACAGGGGCGCCCAACAAGAGACAGGGGCGCCCAACCAAGAGACAGGGGCGCTCACCAAGAGACAAGGGCGCCCAACAAGAGACAGGGGCGCCCAACAAGAGACAGGGGCGCCCAACAAGAGACAGGGGCGCCCAACAAGAGACAGGGGCGCCCAACAAGAGACAGGGGCGCCCAACCAAGAGACAGGGGCGCTCACCAAGAGACAAGGGCGCCCAACAAGAGACAGGGGCGCCCAACAAGAGACAGGGGCGCCCAACAAGAGACAGGGGCGCCCAACAAGAGACAGGGGCGCCCAACAAGAGACAGGGGCGCCCAACAAGAGACAGGGGCGCCCAACCAAGAGACAAGGGCGCCCAACAAGAGACAGGGGCGCCCAACCAAGAGACAGGGGCGCCCACACCCAGAAAGACCAAAGGGCGCCCACTAGGAGACAAGCCCCCCCCCACCAAGAGAAAGCAAATATTGGTGCCCCTTAGGTTTGCGTCCCCTCCAAATAAAATTCCTGCAGAAGCCACTGGAAAGGGAAAAGTAATGTCTTCGAGACAGCTCGTAGAAATGGCTCTGAAAGTAGATCTCGGAAACTACTTCAGTAAGAGAGAAAGAGAGTTTAAATTCCGTCAAAGAAGCAACCTTTGAATGTACGGTAGAAAAAGGGACGCCTTAATCCAGTCTAAAAAAATTGAATCAGAGGTACGAGTATTTTCTAGTTGATTCCACCATTGAGCCTGCGATGAGCAGCTGACTACGGTACCGGCCGTATCCTGCAATTTATAATTAACTACATTTTTTCGTGCGCCTTCGCTACTCTATACAGGCGTGGCAGCAATTAGAGCTACCTGCTAACCTCATGATGGAAGCATGACGGCAATTTTTTAATACTGATTTTGGAGCCCGCACACTGCACTGTCTGCACCTCATTGCTTGTAACGAGCGTACTACAAAACTTGTTTGTGCAGTCCATTCCTTCGAAAATACAAGGCAGTGTAGATATGCTAGCAAGCAAGCTTTTCCATCTCCGTTCACGATTAGCTGCTAGAAAATGTTTAAGGTTTTCAAACACAGTTCTGACAAACTGTGGTTCACGTATACGAGCTAAAATGATAATTCTGGTTTTGTAAACACGGGCCGTCAGGGCAGGGAGATGCAACCGCGTCTGTGCCGCAGTGCGCTGCAAAACTGAATGTTTTAAGACTGCCTACGCTCGATAAACTTTACTGGTTGAATTTGAGACTACTGTACGCTCGTACCGTCCAGAGTTTGGTTCAGCCCCTTTAGCTTCTTTCCCAGCGACTTTTAACACAAAAAGGTATTCAATAACTACTCGTTGATGTCGTTTCCAGTCGGCGTAATGCGACATCCAGCTACGCTGGGTACGTTGGCGAAGGTCGGAATGTTGCACGGGCTTAAGGGTGCCCTTTCCGACCTCAGTGCGGTCCGCGAGACTCTCCGTTGACTCCATCAACACACTAAATATGGTTGATAAATCATCTCACCAACAGAACTCCAAACAGGTGTTCCATTTTTGGGGCTGGGTCAATTGTTCCATGCTGCTTGTGAAGTTTTAGTGACTATAGTAACCCAAAGACCTTGCAAGTTGCAGATGCTCAATAAACAAGTATAAATTGAGCTTGAGCATGAAAACACAATAAAATGTCGAACGAAAATCCGCTTGCAATATATACTACATGATGAAATAAAAACCTCATCAAAAACCTAGGTTTCTCAATGTCATTCAATCCTCACTCTCTGCAAGTACGAGATGTACTAAACAAATGTTAAAATTTGAGTTTAGCATTCTGATGAGATATACCACACTGCAAATATCCTTTTGGATATTCTGAACGGAAGCCAAGTATGCATGTATTACATGTGCATGTACGTGGGGGGGGGAGTAGCCCAGTGGTATAGCGCGGCGCTCCGATGTGCCAGCGGCCCAGACTCGATTCCAAGTGCAGTCATTAATTCGGGACTAGATTGGAATCTCGGCTTGGCTCTGCTCGGGCAATTGACGCCATTGATCGAGGGCCAACCCCCAAGGCACAGTGAAGTGTACATGCCCAACGATAAATAAAGTTAGGGCCGCTGTACACTCCTGTGTGAGTGTGTGCCTGTGCGTATAACTGCGTGCGTATCCGCGCGCTTGTGTGCCTGCTCAGGGGAGTCGGTGGAATGGGCAGCCATTCCTCTCGCCGGTTGTGTTACAATGTCGCTTAAAGTGCACCAGGGTGCACACAGCCCCTGTCTCTAAAAATGTACACGCACAGTATGTTGAGCTAGACATAGATGCATTATTTAATATACATGTGAAATGTGAACCTAGGATTAGTACAACGTCGGCTGGCAAAAAATTCTGCTGGCAAATGTCACGATTCATTTGCATCTTTTGACTTATGCACCAATGTTAACAAGCATTGAGCAGCTCACCAGTGCCTCTTTCTCCCCGGACATCTCGCAGGCTGGACGATTGACTGGATCCATCAGAATTCTGCGTTGAATCGCTCGAGTTGCCGCTGTCTTTAGCGCCCGATTTGCCCCATTTCCATGGCCTGAGCAGTTTGCCGAGAGTGATAAACTTGCTTCCACCTGGCTGCGACACCGTTCTGACTGGTCTGTGCCGTTCCATTCAGGCTTTGTATGGCTGCTGTAACTTATTAGTTTCAGTGTTTAAAGAAAGTTATTCTGCTGAAAATTTGAGCAAAATTGTTGTAGTAACTTTTAAACTATCGTCTTATAAGTTTAAAACAAATATTACTCGTAAGTTGTTAAAATTGTTTTAGTCAAGACTGCATGATGTAAACTATAATCTCTCATAGAACTTGTAAAATAAGTACGTTAAAACAACCTTAAAGTCCATGATATATTGCTAAATATTTTAAGTGTTAGTAGATTTTTATTTTTTCTTTGCCAGCTGTGATTTTGATATGAGATAGAATTTTATTTTTACGATAAATAATAACCGCTTTTTACATCCGAATTGAGCTATATCTAAGTTATTAGCAGTCATTGTGCTTTATTAAAAAAAGTTTACTTATGAACATCAAAATCTTCAATTGAAGTATTTTTGCTTTAAAAACAATAACATAACAATTGGATTCATAATTTTATTTCTCGCTAATAAACTTTTTATAATCTAGCGTTAGTAACTGCAATATAATACAGAAAATTATAAAAAGCTACATATTGAACTAAAAAAGCTCAAAAAAATCTTTCTTGCTTCACAAATCAGAAATAAAAGATAGAGAAAAATCGAGTGCTTTAAGTCTCAACAAATTGGATTTGTAGGACTTCCAGTCAATTCATATTCACCAAAAACTTGTGGGTTCAACCAGGATTATTTTTTAGAAACTACATTCGACATAGTAAATTTATTCCAGTATGTACGACCGTATTCGTATTCGTCGACCTTAAAATTGCAAACGAAACGAAGGATGTCTGTTTTAAACTGAATAAAATTTTCTTTATCGTAGTAAATAAAACAAAGGTTCCGACAAGAGTAGTAAATCAAAGCACAGTAAAAAACTGAGTTTATTGAATTTTCATTAGCCTTGCGGTCTTTAAATTAGAATTGCTAACAGTAATAATTCATTACGCAGGTTGATATTTGTTGTATTTGTGAAGATGGACTAAACGCTTGTAGCTCGTGTATAGCTCAACAACTTAGACTTTCACTCATTCGTTACGATTGACAACCTTTCACGGGACGGTATTTTTCTTGGAATTATAAAATTGTTTAACTCTTCTCATCGCGTGCGAATTGTGCAACCAGCTAGCTACTAGGCTACGTACGTACATGTAGCCTAAACATATGCACTCTTTATTACACCATGAAATTCATGTACTGTATCAATCATGAACATTCGTAGAAGAACGAGTAATTATACATGTCTATTTTTTTAATTTTAAAGCTTTACGTCCTATTAGATCTTGTTTATAAAGTCGAAAAATCGATCAAAAAGTGGCATACACTTTTATGCATCCAGCATACGTGAATATATGTTCTTACGTACAGTAGTTTAAATATTAAAAAAAAAAGTTTTTTGCTCATTTGCTCATTTGCTCAAGCAAAACTTGAGCTTGATAACTAAAGGAATGATCCAACCAAAATCAATTTTTATTGGATTTTTACTTTAGAGAAAATTTGTTAAGGTTTGAATAAATTATAGAATAATATTAAGCGCGCATAAAAAAGTGAAAAGTCTGTCTGAATAGCCAACGTGCAAATCACACACCGTTGCAGCATTCATAATTTTTAATTAAACAGTAAAACAATTCTAGATTCAGGACGCTTATGCAGTTACACAATTTCTAATCCGTGAAGGAGAGCTATCATTAATTTTTTTATAATGTCCCACCACTCACCATATCGTGCATGTAATTATCACGGTGCATGTAACCTTCGCTGATCCAATTGACATACATGTACATGTACACCGATTCTCAAAGTATTGTAGAAATTTAGTCATGTACATTTAGAATCCATTGGCTTTGTCTCCCACCATAAAATCCATGCAGGCGACGCCCTTAATGCAGATAGATCATGGTGCTTATCTTTTAGGCTCAAATTAACCAATACACTTTTTACGCACAATCACATAAATATGAAAATTCTAATAAACAAAATAATTACATGTAGAGTAAATTTTCATTTCTAGTATATGGAAATAGACAAAAATTAAGAAGACTTTTACGATCTGTACGATCTTATGTACGATCTACGTGTACGATCTCATCCTTCCTATTAAAAATCACGGAGTTACACGGAGAAATCGTTCCGGAATGTTCATCGACTGCTGGCTGTATAATATCGATGAAAATTTAAAATTTTAGAAGCTTTTGAAGCAAGGAGGGCCGGTGCTTCACCAAGTTTTTACAGTCTTCGTCGACTTTCATCGATGAGGCTTCAGGCGGCTTCGGCGGCAGAGCGAAATGCGGCGCGAACTCAAACGACTTGGACTCCGGGTGGTCTCCGTATGTGAACACGCCGGTCTTGTAGATGTTTCTGACGGCGTTCTGCTGCGAGTTTTCTTCGGGGTCGTGCGGATGAACTCTGGCTTTACTTCTTGAGCTCACGAGAAGTCTGAGCGAGACCAATTTGGCCATGTCGATGAGGAGCTCCAGCATCTCAACGAGGGTGACGATGGACACTCCAACCCACAGGCCTTTGAATCGATATTTTCCACACGTTAATCAATAAATTGTTGGTATTTGTTGACTACTATGAGCAACATTTTGATTTTGTTTAGATTTTGTGTAGGATCAAGGACAACTAAAACACTGTGGACGCGAAACGAGCCAAATCATACATGGTGAAAAAAGTTAAGGCCTCGTTTGAAAGCAGTAATGTACGTTCTATGCCGCTCCAACTGCAATTCTCAAGTCTCAAAAAGTGTGAGGGCAAATAACAAGCCCTCAACTCTTGTGCGAATTTGAAAAATGCCGAGAAAGTGCAGCGTCTTTACCTGCAGATCAAACTATATCTCAGAAAACCTTTTAGACAACCTTCTGAACCTTGTGAAGCAAAAATAATAGAACTGTGTGGCCTTAGTCTTTCTTTTCAGCAGCTGAGCAGTGATCGTAATGTACCGTATTTAATGCATAAAAACCTGCGCACCCATAAACTTAAATGAGCCCCCAACTTTTTTCACCATGATTTGGCTCATTTCGCGTCCCGAGTGTTTTAGTTGTCCCTGTGCAGGATATTTATTTGCTACAATCAGAACACTGGGAGAAGCTAAGAAAGCGTAGCTCGACAAAGGATCATAGAAATATAAACGCAAAAAGCATGATATTCTTAGATCCTTTTGATGTGGTCAACAGAACAAACCTTTGAGTAATGAAGCTAATGTTGCACTCACCCAGAATGCCGCCCAGGTCGGAGAACAGATTCCGCAGCAGGTAGGCAAACGACTCAGTGAAGACGCTGGTCTTCGTTGACATCGGGTGCAGGTCCAGCACGCTGAGGCTCGGATGCTCGAAAAGGGAAAAGTTCGTATTGTTGTACAACCGTTGCAGCCGTCGCTTCTCCCAGCTGGTGTTCTGTATTCTATCCAGAGTTTGCTTCGCGTAGCGCTGGACAACTTTAGCAGCCAGCTGGAAATCCTTGGGCCAGCTGGAAGTGGTCGTGATGTCCCTGTAGCGCGTTTTGGTGCAGCGGACTTTGCAATTTGTTGTAGTAACTCCTTGCGATTTCTGACGGTTTAGAACTTGATCGTAGCATCGGAGAAATGTCTTGCTGCGATTGAAGTTCAAACTATCCCAATTGTCCTTCAGGTAATCCGACAACATAATTAATTTATCAAAGTCGAACGACCTATCGTCCGGTTCCGTCCAGTTTGATATTCTGTAGTCCGTGTGCCCCACGGTGCCATCGTCGTGACGGAACGTAACAGCATAAATGTTCTGATGTAGTACCTGAAAATTCAAGTTTTTGTTACAATTGGAAGTTAATTTAATTAACTTCAATTCCCTGCCTGGCGACCCACTTACTGTACTGCACAACAAAATTTTCAGTATGTGAAGCAAGCCTCTCTTTTCACATATTCGCAACGTCAGCGAACGCAGAATGCTCACCCGATACCCTAATTATACAGATTACTATCGACCTATCAATACTACAAGCGCACCTCATCCGGAAGCTGATGGCACACTAACGTGTCGTTCATGAGTTCACTTGGCAGTGGCAGGTGTGTGCCAAGACAGCCACAGGTATCTCTGAACTCTTCCTGTTTAATTCGAATCACGCAGTCCTGATAGTCGCCGAAGAAGCTCTGGTTCTCAAAGTTGTCAGGGTACGAATAGTTCATGGTGTAGGTGACGTTCGGCAGGTTTTTGCTGCAGGGCGTAGCGTCGCGATTGACCTTCGTGACGGTCTCAGCGTACACTCGAGCGGTGGTTTTCTGGCCAAACGGAACTTTGAAGCCTAGCGACATGTCTGGCTTGAAGCCTGCAGTTTTGGTTTTAGATTTAGGTTTAGATTTAGGTTTAGATTTAGGTTTTAGATTTGCGAGTAGCCTGGATAGTCGCTTTCCTTTCAACGGCATTGTGCAAGCAATAAACGATTAAAAAAGCTGATGTGTCAAGCAGTCTGAAAGCAACAGACCAGCTGCATGACTAACCAGAGTGAGCAGAGCAGCTCAGCTCAGTCTGACTCTCTCGCATAAGCCTTGGTTCGATTCCGTATTCCGTGCATGGCCACATTCATTTGAGACCTGTGCACCGAAGTTTTGTTGGAGAGTTTTCGTTCGATTCACGTCCATGAGGGCCTACCTACAGGGCATAGAAAGCTTACATGCCTGACTATTAGAAAGTCAGGGCTGCTGTACGAGCTACACCCAGTGTGTGTGTGCGTGTGTGTGTGTGCCTGAGTACAGTATTGGCGCGCTTGGATGTGCTCAGGAGTCTGCAGAATGGGTAGAATTGCCGTCAGCGTTGTGAGAATATGTCACTGAAGGCATCGAAGAAGGCACTGAAGACTCACCACTCTCATGCAGGGCAACCTGGAAGCCGGGCACATAGTCGATTTGCTCCTCGTCAGTGAGGTAGTTTTCAGTGACGTGATGAAGCACCAGGTAGAGACCGTTGCCAGGTCCGGCGTTAACGATCGTGCGGTTCGTGGGGGTGAACGAGATGCACATTAACCTGTGGAAATGTAAATGTCTCATTTAATCTCATTTCAATCTAAAACTGCTACGAGCACTTACCCTTCCTCGTCCTTGTACGTGGTGAAGTTCTCGAATGAGCAGGGCTGAGAGTTGTACCGGCAGTACAGCACCGTCTCGTAGGGTTGCTGGAATAAATTTCCCCGGTAGGCCACGGCTCGAAGAGAAAGCCGTCCGTGGTGATAGTAGTTGTAAGGAAATACCCTCAGTGAGGCATTCCAATTTTCTGAGCCAAGAAGTTTGTACACTCGATTGTTGTCAAGAACCATGTCCTGAAGGCATCTGAAGTAGTCTGAAAAGTTTTCAAAAATTACTAGTTGTATGTTAATTGTACATCATCAAAAGAAACCAATTTTTTGCGTGATCACGAGGCTTGTACGCGATTTGTTGCCCCGGTGTACCGCATATGCTCTGTGGCTTCTACTGCTGCTCCCTTCAGAACCGCAATGATCATTTTCAATCCTCCCTGAGTTGCTCTCAGCTTGACATCGTTGCGCATAGTGCAATATGGGTTTTGAACTTCCATTAACGAATCTTTATCCAATGTACCTTAGACGGAAGGCAAGCGTATTCTAAAACATATTAGGATGTATTATTCGATTTGAAGCTCTGTCAATAGATACATGTACAATAATATTCAAAGGAGGGCTGTGGGCACTCTGGCGCAAAGGCTTCGGCAACATCATCCCTCGTAAGCACTATCAAAATGGGAGAGTGTCTCATGTCCTTACTCATAGGAATGAAAAGCGGAACAGGTTGACAAAAGTCCACGAAATTGTCCGTCGGGCAGATGGTCACGGTCGGGAACTGGAAGTCGGCGCCCTCGTTGGAGAACTCGGTGCTCACCGGGTAGCTCAGGTACCTCTGCGCCAGCTCAGCCAGATGCAGAGAGAACCCGATGCAGGCTCCCATGATGGCCAGAGCCCAGATGAGGCGGCGGAGGCTGGAGCCCTGCGTGAGTCGCACTATACCGTGAGCCGTGGTCTGCTGGGCGAAGGAGATCAGCGCCTTCTCGCGGAGCTGCCGCGACAGGGTGTCCGACTGCTGTCCGGCTGATGTCGCCTCCATGGTGCTGACGAGCTGGTTTACTTCAATCGGGGGGCGGTGACTCGCTAGGGTCTCTGTGCTTGCTTGCGGCTTGAGCTGGGGACTGTGAGGGTAGATTCCTGCTCATCCATCTAACTTATAGAGGCCAGAGCATCTGCTGCGCATGTCATAGCCTGTAGATATTGTCATGGTCACTCTGACCGATAGTAGGGCTGCAGTGCGGAGCAGCGGCAGGTGACTTGCGGGGGTCGGGTGTAGTTGCGCTGATCTCTCAGTGACTGGAGCTGAGCACACGTGCTAATTAGATTTAGACAGGGGTTGAATAATTTGTCTTTGCGACGATTATTTACGGAGGATAGTGGCTGCATTAAGCAGCATTAATCTCATTAAAGCAGTTTTAGCTACAAATTGTTGGACTTTATGGCGCCAGAAATTCCAAGAGTCTACAGCTTATTTTAATTGGCAACTCTGTTTGCGGTTGATAGAAAACCATGAGAACAATCTACAGAATCTTCCGGATTGGATTAAGCAGGAACAGATCTCTCTCTCTCTCTTTCTCTCTCTCTTCTCTCTCTCACTCTTAAAGAAATTTCTGTTCACTTCCAAGGGCTATAGCTCAAATCGAATGTGGTTTCCAACAGATCAAATTTGAATAATTTTTTATTCAGTCTGTAGCGTCAAGTCTGAAGATCAGGGCTTGAGACTGCTGAACAGTGGGTCAGTTAGCTTAGTTGAGCACCTGTTTTAGGGTGGCAATGAGGCCGAAAGTTAAGGCCACTGTTGAACTACTGGGAAATATTTCATGCAAATGGTAGATAAAATGACGCCAGTTAAATTAGCTTCAAGTTTAGACCCAAATCATTACAGTAGGACTGTAGGACTGTCCTCATATTCCTCATAGTTTGAGAACGGCCCGATCATATTTCTATTTTCGAACTATACACATTAAAATTTTGAGGTCTTATAGTTCCGAAAATTTAACATTCAGTACTTTCAAAACTTTAGTCAGAAGTAGCCCACAGGTTATTTCTTAGGCTTTTCTCAATCCAATGAATTCAATGACTGATATTGATGTAGCAGTCAGCGCTGCAAAAGTGTCAGCGGCGCCTTGAAACCTATGATGGTCGCACTCTTAAAACGCTTGGAAATCTCCCCACCACTGTCGAGATGCGAGACCATCGCCACCCGACTGAGCTCATGGGACAGGACGACCTGCTGGATTCCTGATTCGATTTTTGAGACATCCGTGGCTCCTACGGTCGAACCCCTGCCACCAATCAAGGGGCTCCAAGTAGGCCGAGCCCGTCCTGTGCCCATTGCACTGCAGGAGAGCCAGATCAACGCTGAGTTGGACAAACTCGAGCTACTGGGAGTTATTGAGAGAATTTCGCACTAACAATGTGCATCTTCAGGTTTATTTGAACTAACGTACGAGTATAGGTTGCGAGTGAATAAATATGATATTTGTGTAAAATCGAATCAATAAGATATGTATATAATTTTTGTCCGTAGTCGATAGACAAGGTCTAGGGACGGAGCTGCTTGGGCTCCATATATTTAACACTATGTTGAAGTTGAGAGTTAAGGGCTGGGGGATTGAGATTTAATTTACAGAGCTTCTCGAATCTGCAGTTTAGAGTCAAATGAGCAATTGTCAATGACTTTGAAGCATTCCTCAGGTTTACAATTGAAGCAACTGCTGCATTCTAAGAGGTGAGGATTTGGATTACCAACGGTTTGAGCTAGTGCTCAGTGATCGGTTTTTGCAGTTTTCTGTTTTGGATTAACACACGAGGATAATCCTTCTGTTGAAAATTCACTTCCTGGTCAAAATTGATCCAGGTGTTGCAGACAGTGTAAGCTCTGTGGAGCAAACATCTGATGTTCCTTTGACCAGGAAGTGAATTTTCTGACCAAAATTTTCGTTAGCTGTTTGCTCAATGGAAAAATCCAGTCGGAGTCGAACCCAATACCATCGATCGAGCCCTATCTGCAAAGCTGAAGAACGCAAAAAAGTTTCAAAAAGTTGACCCTCCGTTGCGCGCACAGGCAAATCGCACTGGATGATTCTGCCCAGGAGCTGTCGATCATAGCTCGTAAATACGTCAATATTGTATTGGTGAACTTATTTGAACGCCTCTCAGCGAAGGTTGCTCCATCGAATTGCTTCAGAAAGGCGGGCACGCCGTTTATGTGGTTCGGATCGAGACGCCTGTTTCTGGGACTTTGAAGAACTTAAAAGAGAAACATCATCCCGAACGGTCGTGCAACCGTACAGCTTAGAAAAGGACGCCATCCTCACAACCGATGCGTCGAAGGGCGCCCTGGCTGGTGTCCTGACTCAGGATGGGCATCCCGTTATGTACATCTTCAGGACTCTGTAACCCTTCCCCTAACCCTAAGAGTATTATGAACAAATAATATGCTTACGAGCTTTAAACTATGCTTTCGAACAGAATTGGACTATTCTAGAGCTTTCTCCTCTCTTCTCTCTCCTTTCTGCCCTCTCATCTCGCTCTTCTCTCTCCTCTCAAGCTAAAGTCTAAAGTCTAAAGTCTGTAGAAAGTAGCAGTGTGCAGTTACCACACCCAAGGAATTCTAAACCTAGCAAGAGTTGTACATGTGTAAATGTCCTTGTACCACCCATTAAGCTGCAGCGCAGATCAGCTTAAGTGCTTTGCGAAAGCTAGTTTGTGGGACATAACACTCTCATGGTTGTTTTTCATTGCGTCCTGTGCCTCAGCCGTTTGCTGACTGCTTTGTTCACGTCGTCTTTCTGCCTAATTTGCAGCCCTGAGAAAAATACGTGTTAACGTATATAATATCATCCAGTTAATGAGGACGCACTTTTTCCCAAATTCCACGCTAGCACATGGGCTCTAAACTTACTGGCCTACTAACAGTGGGCAATGGGCATTTTTATCCTTTTTCTGCGAATTGTCATAGAATCTATACTAGATATAATGTTTGGTCATACTAGTAGTCATAATAACATAGGCGCAGCTTTTTGGGTCATAAATCATCGCTTTCGAAGCTGGTCTGACAGCCACCTGGCCTCACTCAGTGTTGAGGCGGGCGCCAGATGGTCTGAGGGGATGCGAATGAGAGCTTTTTTTCTCATCATTTTGACAGGCCATCAAGATTTATGAGGTCAGGGCATATTGTTCGTTTTCACTCAAGCGCGTGACAGCTTTGACAGCTATGCGTTTTACCCCTAAAAGTACTTTGGGATTAGCGATTAGCGGTTTCTCTTCATTACCTTCACTTTCTATTTAATAAGAGCTTTCTAATGTATATTTTTTCATTAATTTTTGTTAATTCTACGCGAAAGGTCATAAATCATTTTGTTGCGATTTTGATTGATTTATGGCCGCACCTGTCATGTTTTTACGACCCCGAGGGAACTGATAGGATCTCCCGGTCACGTGATTCTGGGTAGCAACCAGCTTAGCCAATCATAAAATTCGACGCTCATTTTAACAAATCAGCTCAGCCAATCAGAATCGACGTGTTCCATTATAACAAACTGCGGTCCAATTGGCGGCTATTTAAACCGGTGTTTTTGGCCCGCTCGGACGGCATCCTTTCCGGGTGCTACCCCTGCAAACCTTCTTGCGACCGGGTGCCACCCTTCGCTCCACCGGCCAGGAATTGACCGTCGTTTCTTGATCCCAGGATTGCGACTCCCCCCCATCATCATCAAGGACGAATCCCCCCGGTCATCAGCAGTGAACATCAAAGTGAAGAGCATCACCTGCTAGCTATCTGCGAAGACTGTGACAGCATCATCCCGAGTCTACAGCTGCGAAGCACTAAGCCGATTCGCTCACTGTGGATTACCTGGTCTCCGGCTGTTGAGTTTCTGATTGGTTGGGTGAGAGGCTACCTAGACTTGCTTGATTGGGTGATCCCTTATCTGTCCCCTATTTCAATAGCTGGATTAGGCGCACACTTTTGCTCATTTCGTTCAACAGTGCTGTTATTTAGGCAGAAATCATTCAATAATACTGTTAGTAGTCTGAGACTCCAATTCAATCTGAAGTGTGAAGTGATTTAAGGAGAAGGTTAAATATGACAGTTATTTCTATCGGTTTTATTTCTTTGTTCGCCGATGGCTCAGATGAGTAGCTAAGCTAGTAGGCGCCGGTCACAGTGGACCAATGGCAAGGCAGTTCTCAGTCGATCAATCTATCAAATCAGTTAGTGAAATTGCCAATAGTGCAGAATCGGCTCCAGAGATGTACTCTGTGCACTCTAGGTTAGCCAAGCGGCTCGGGTAATGAATCATGCAGCCTCCGATGTTCGAGTTAGCCTATCATCAGCGCTAGGAGAGGCTAGTTGGCGCGTTGAAGGCAAAGAGTACAATTCCTCGTATTTAGCTATGTTATAGTACATGTAGCTACCCCATAGTCTGGCAACTGCAAGAATCCCCTGCACAAGTCCCCTCTGTACCTGCATGGCCAATGCGATCTAGTCCCAGCAGTGTCCCTTATCATCGGCTATGACTTCGAGATTGACAGCAAAAGGATATAATAATTCATAATTCATATTTGAATAATAGTCTTTCAATAAAGCTTACAAGATTTATATGTACTACCGTCACAATTCTACAAGTATACGTCTCGAAATTTTTTTTCGAGCATAGCTAAATAGACAAAACTGATAAATTATTCAAGTGCTCATGAGTACTCCAGCCAAACCAGCTGATCAGTCCCAACTAATATAAGTGACTTATGGCTACTCATAATCAAATCGAGAAGATCTTCTGCATTAACGAGGCTCGGTTGCTTCACCATTTCCTTGCAATCGTTGACTTGAGCAGTTTTCGACTTCGTGTCGGGTGGCGGCTCGAAGTGCAGCGCGAGCTCCGACGCCTTGGAAACCGAATTGTCACCGTAGCTGAAGACCTCAGTAGCGTAGATGTTCCTGACAGCTCCGTGCTCGGGTTTCTCTTCGCTCCCACTAGGGCCAGGTGTTGATTTGTTAGAGTTTGCAAAGATTCTCAGTAAGATCAGTTGGACTAGTTGGATGAAGAGCTCCAGCATCTCAAGAATAGTGACGATCGATACTCCAACCCACAGGCCTGTGAAAGCGACACAGAGGTATAGACGTGATTTTTCAGTGCATGGTGACGTCATTGCATTTACCATTTACCATTAAATTAACCATTTGCTCATATGACATATGCAGAATGTCTGGAGAGTGTCTGTAGAGCTCAGGGGTTTCAGAAAAAAAGTGCATTTTTAGCCAGTAAATCCATGCACTCACCCAGAATGCCGCCCAGATCGGAGAACAGATTCCGTAGCAGGTAGGAAAACGACTCAGTGAAGACGCTGGTCTTGGTTGACATCGGGTACAGGTCCAACACGCTGATAAAGGGCGAATCACTCAGGGTATGATTTAGATTGTCGATCAAATAGTCCAGCCGGATCCTCCGCAATCCAGTAGAGTTGATCCGATCCAATATGCCGTTCGCGTAGCCGCTAATAATTTTCGACGCCAGCGAAAATCTTTCGGCCAAGTGGACGTTGTGGCGAAGGCTCTGTAGCGAGTGTTAGTGCTGCGGACTGTGCACCCTCTGTCCAACACTCCTTGAGTCTTCTGATGGTGCAACACCTTGCGGTAGCACTTAGCTTTTGATAAGATCGAAATTCGAAGTATTCCAAGTATTCAGAAGAAAATCCATAAAAAAAAATATCCACTCGTTCTGGTTCGTATAATGTACTCCCTTAGGTTGAACGCGTTCATTCGGGAGGAAATGTCGAAGTGGTAAATCTGAAACGTCACAGTTTCAGAAAGGCAGAATCACTATGGCTCTGCACTAGCTGTTTTGGGATAACAAAAGACCCAAAAAGATGAAGGTGCAAACGAGTTGCAAGGTCGCAACTTCAAACCAAAATGCAAACGCACCTCATCCGGCATCTGATGGCACACATCCGTGCTGTTTGTGAGTTCACTTGGCAGTGGCAGGTGGGTGCCAAGACATCCGCACGTAGTTCTGAGCTCTTCCTGTTTAATTCTCACCACGCAGTCTTGGTAGGTACCAAAAAAGCTCTGCTCTTCAAAGTTGCCAGGGTACGAGAAGTTCTTTGTGTAGGTGACGTTCGGCAGATCATCGCTGCATGGCGCGTCCTCGCGGTTGACCTTGGTGACCGTATCTGCGAATATCTGGGCCGAGGTCTTCCGACCAAATTAAGCTTTGAAGCCCAGTTTTATGTCCGGCCTGAAACCTGAAACGGTTTCTTTGGTTCTAAAGATTCGTGCTCTTTCTGCTGACGAGTCAGACGCGTATCCGTAAGAGCTGTTCTGCTCTCTTAAAAACTGTTTTGCCGATTCTCTTCGGCTAAGTAGCCAAGCTCACCTCTCTCGTGCAGGGCCACCCAAAAGCCCGGCATGGTGTCGATTTGCTGCTCCTCAGTTGAAAAATACCTCGCGCCTTGATAGAGCACCAGGTACAGCTCTGACGAGTGTCCGGTTCGACGGTGTGAACTATATGCACGCGAAGCTGTGAGGTGGGTAGTTTCGTATGCGGGCTAAGTAGGTACAAATAGATTTCAGTAGTTTACAATTTGTTAAGAACATTTTGGTGATAGTCTGTATTTTCGAAGCAACTGACTCAAATTATCGCCAGTATTTTATTGTAACTACCGTCTGAATCCATTTGATTTTTCTGTCATCGAGGAAGACACCTAACTCTGCATTGCTTCAGTTCACCCAACTGTAGAACGGATGCCAGCATTATCTGGGGTAAGTGAGGGTGCTTGAGGGCGGACTCCCCCCCCCCCGTCAATCGACTGAACAGCCGACGCATCCTTCAGATGCGCCGCGCAATAGCTGCGGCTGAGCTGTCGGTTGCAAATGGGGCTCAATTGGGACACGTGAAATCAATTTTATTATTATTGCTTTGTCGCAGTTACCTTTCCTCGTCTTTGTGAATAGTGAAGTTCTCGAAAGAGCAGAGCTCCGAGTTGTACCGGCAGTAGAGAACGGTCTCGTAAGGCTGCTGGAAATTGTTGATGTCGCGATAAGCCATCCTGTGAAGCGAAAGCATTCCGTCTTGATAGTAGTTGTACGGGTACTGTGGCATCGAGACATTGATCAATTCTTCCGTGTCAAGCAGTTTGAAAACGCGCGTTGCCGAAAATCATGTTACGAAGGCGCCTATCGCGGCCTACAGAGTTAGAGGGCCACTCGGATATTTATAACCGAACTACTCGGATCAAATATATCGGCTTCAGTGAATCCTAACAAATGACAACCCTCCCCTCTACCGCTAAATACCAGATCGAACTATCAGTTTGATCAAGCCCAAACCCAAAAGCGAACACCCAATAGTCGAAAGCACCTCACTTGGAGCGCCGCCCTTATATTTCACTCTCAATTGTAAGTTAACATCGCTACGATTTTATTCAGTACCACGAATACAACCAGACCGTGAGCAACCACCTGGTGCTTCCATCGTCAGAAAAAGTCTGTTGAATTTGGCCGTACGTCAGAGACCTTCTCCTGTTTCATAAAGCCTAATTAAGATAACTCAATACCGGTATCCACAGTGGCATCTTATTTTGTTGCTGTTGCTGCTCAATATTGGCGCAATTCTCACCATCAGAAACGGTAGGCGGCATTTGCGGACCGAAATATGAGAACAAGTTGGTCGGGCAGATGGTCACGGTCGGGAACTGGAAGTCGGCGCCCTCGTTGGAGAACTCGGTGCTCACCGGGTAGCTCAGGTACCTCTGCGCCAGCTCAGCCAGATGCAGAGAGATCCCGGTGCAGGCTCCATGATGGCCAGAGCCCAGATGAGGCGGCGGAGGCTGGAGCCCTGTGTGAGTCGCACTATACCGTGAGCCGTGGTCTGCTGGGCGAAGGAGATCAGCGCCTTCTCGCGGAGCTGCCGCGACAGGGTGTCCGACTGCTGTCCGGCTGATGTCGCCTCCATGGTCCTGACGAGCTGGTTTACTTCAATCGGGGGGCGGTGACTCGCTAGGGTCTCTGTGCTTGCTTGCGGCTTGAGCTGGGGACTGTGAGGGTAGATTCCTGCTCATCCATCTAACTTATAGAGGCCTGAGCATCTGCTGCGCATGTCATAGCCTGTAGATATTGTCATGGTCACTCTGACCGATAGTAGGGCTGCAGTTTTCCACTTGAGTGCCGATGACTTGAGCAGGGCTGGCTTGAGTCCGACCTATAGCTTGCTCGGGGCTGAGTTTCGATGTATGTTATAGATTTTCCGCAATTTCACCCCCTGCCGCCGATGAGGTGGGGATACCGCATACTTAACGACGGAAGGGTTTACACAAACAGCGCATGCAATTAAATCAGCACTGGACATGCCCGCTGCTACAGGAGCAAGGGTTGTGCGGTTTGACTTAACGGTTTTACTCAGGTTGAGTTGGAGCATCTGGGGGAGCTCATTTCTGCGTTCTTTTACTGTCCTGTTGTGCGGGCCGCTTCACACATCCAGCCCTCCGTTGCTACGCCCGTCGGGGTTGGGCGTCGGTCCTTTGCCATCCCATACATGTAAGTCGTTGGCTTCCACCCACCAATATGCATGACAGATCATTTCAAGGTGTTGCGCCTGTTTTCTGCCAACTCAACTCTGTCAGTCCTCGTTCGTTAATGCCCTCTAACAAGCCTGTAAACCAGCTAATTTATTTTTAACTAGTTTGACATTTTTGAACTTGTTAAACCTACCCGGTACTTTGATGCTTCTGCTTTTATAACTAAGGGGAACTCGATCAGCGGCAATAATGAGGATAGGAGATCGTAAAAGTACCAGATAAAAATATGGTATGTCAGATGCTCAAAACTGGGTGTCAGATACTCTAAACTGGGAGTTAGAAAATGTTAAAGCAAAAAAGTCACCAAAACCCATCTCTAATGAGCAGATAAGAAGCAGGGCTCCTGTAATCAACAAAATGCATTTACATGTAATATATGTTTGAGCATTGAATTTTATGTATTTTATGCTTGAGGGAAAAATATGCACATCATGTACAAACCTATGCAGTACTCAGAATGCGAGGCATCACGGAATTAACAAATTCCAAATTTCAAATTTCTCAATTGCGCAGTCGCAACAATGAGCCAAGACTTCAGCGAATCCCTGTCACACGGTCATAGGCAGCGTCTATGCATATTAAATAAAGCTGCGTGCTGCGCTGTATCATACTGTGGACGGTGTGGCCTGCTCGGATCTACCTGCGCCTCCCCCTATCCCTACATCTCCCCCTCTCCCTGCATCTCCTCCTCTCCCTGCATCTCCACCTCTCCCTGCATCTCCACCTCTCCCTGCATCTCCACCTCTCCCTGTATCTCCACCTCTCCCTGCATCTCCACCTCTCCCTGCATCTCCACCTCTCCCTGCATCTCCACCTCTCCCTGCATCTCCACCTCTCCCTGCATCTCCACCTCTCCCTGCTAGGAGTCTAGGTCTAGGTCTCGATAGCGGCAATATTGAGGATAAGAGTATTGAGTTGATTTAAGTGTAACGTCGGTGTACTTGCAATTGGACGTACGTTTCTCTCGCATCGAACCCTTAGGTTGGGTCTTAAATACATACGAACGTACATTGCAATCAATGCCCAAGTCGGCGCCGAAGTCTTACTCAACACTAAGTCTTTTTACAGTATCGAGCACAGGCAGCGCAGGGAGAGGGGGAGTTGCAGGGAGAGGGGGAGATGCAGGGAGAGGAGGAGACGCAGAGAAGGGGAGACGCAGGGAGAGGGGGAGTTGCAGGGAGAGGGGGAGATGCAGGGAGAGTTGGAAACGCAGGGAGAGGGGGAGACGCAGGGAGAGGGGGAAACGCAGGGAGAGGGGGAGATGCAGGGAGAGGGGGAGACGCAGGGAGAGGAGGAGATGCAGGGAGAGGAGGAGACGCAGAGAAGGGGAGACGCAGGGAGAGGGGGAGACGTAGGGGAGAGTTGGAAACGCAGGGAGAGTTGGAAACGCAGGGAGAGGGGGAGATGCAGGGAGAGTTGGAAACGCAGGGAGAGGTGGAGACGCAGGGAGAGTTGGAAACGCAGGGAGAGGGGGAGACGCAGGGAGAGTTGGAAACGCAGGGAGAGGGGGAGATGCAGGGAGAGTTGGAAACGCAGGGAGAGGGGGAGACGCAGGGAGAGTTGGAAACGAAGGGAGAGGGGAGATGCAGGGAGAGTTGGAAACGCAGGGAGAGGGGGAGACGCAGGGAGAGTTGGAAACGCAGGGAGAGAGGAGATGCAGGGAGAGTTGGAAACGCAGGGAGAGGGGGAGACGCAGGGAGAGTTGGAAACGCAGGGAGAGGGGAGATGCAGGGAGAGTTGGAAACGCAGGGAGAGGGGGAGACGCAGGGAGAGTTGGAAACGCAGGGAGAGGGGAGATGCAGGGAGAGTTGGAAACGCAGGGAGAGGGGGAGACGGCAGGGAGAGGGGGAGACGGCAGGGAGAGGGGGAGACGCAGTTCCAGGTCGTCCAGCTGGTGATGCTGAGCAACCCGGCGGTGCTAAAAGGCGGGTCCAAGGCGCTCCGTCGGCGGTGGTTGGGGCCATATAGAGAAGCTCGGACCTGTCATCTACCGAATCTCCAAGACCACCGACAGGAGGCTGAGCTCAGTGGTGCTCCAGCACCGACTGGAGGTGTCTGTGCGCAGGCGGCCGCAGCAAACGATAGGATTTCCCGCCGCTGACCAACACGCAGCAGAGAGCGGCCGGCCGCCCAGTCCTGTTGATCCGCGGCAGACCTGGACGAATCTGCTGGACGGGCCGACGGCTGCTGGGCCTTGTCGCTCTGAGAGAAATCGGAGACCGCCTGATCGTTTTGTTTTGCAAGTTCAGACCGCAAGTCTGGGAACAGAATTCAGTGATCACTTACTGTTGCGGGCTCCTCTTCTTATCGGGCAGATTCCTCGAGCTCATCTCCTCAAAGTATTTTTCCTCCGGAGTTGTCTTCCTGAATTCTGAAGTCGGCCAAATATGAGAGCACTTTACGTCAACGTAAATGCATTCCTCGTGATAAGTAATTACCGACATAACAATAACGAGGTCCTCCAAAAGGGCATCTTCTTCTAGAAATAACAGAATCGAGTCGTGTGCCCTTATCTGTTACTCTAGGGTACCGAACTCAATCGAATCGATACTCGACTAACAGTATCGGAATCGGTCCCGTGGATACTATCCAATCCCTTAGGAATAGGGAGGCCTCAAGCTCAATAACTCAATAGAAATCAACCGAACACTAACGGCCGGCAATGACTCAGCTCTCAATAATCAAATAACAAAGACTTCGACAAAGGCTTACCAATTGGTTTACTTCTCCCTCGGAGCTTTGTAGCCTCGTTTGGCGGCTCTAGCAAAGCTCAAGGTCTCTTGAGGCTGCTCCGAGTCTGAGATTTCAGCTCGGATTTTTCGCTTGTATTTATACCCGATTTGAGTCGACCATTCCCGAAGCGGGTGACCAGAGTTTAGCGGAATGGGCGGCGCTCGCCTCCTGTCTTCGGACTGTCCTGCAGCTAAGTCACTTTGAGGGTGGTAGACTTGAAGTCCAGAAAAGCCGGGGTTTGGCGCCAAGGTCACGGGTTTCTTGGCAAGGCGATCTCGCCGTAAAGTCTTCGGTCGGCCTAGACATCTGCTACAGAACACACCGGCAAAAATTTTATGTCTAATAACAACAAGGAAATATTGGGTCAATACTACACACCCCTAAAATTAATAGAAATCTATTGTCAGTAGATACTCTAAACTGGGTGTCAGATGCTCTAAACTAGGTGTCAGTTACTCTAAACTGGGTGTCAGCTACTCTAGGCTGGGTGTCAGCTACTCTAAACTGGGTGTCAGATACTCTAAACTAGGTGTCAGATACTCTAAACTGGGTGTCAGCTACTCTAAACTGGGTGTCAGATACTCTAAACTGGGTGTCAGATACTCTAAACTAGGTGTCAGATACTCTAAACTGGGTGTCAGATACTCTAAACTGGGTGTCAGCTACTCTAAACTGGGTGTCAGCTACTCTAAACTGGGTGTCAGCTACTCTAAACTGGGTGTCAGCTACTCTAAACTGGGTGTCAGATACTCTAAACTGGGTGTCAGCTACTCTAAACTGGGTGTCAGCTACTCTAAACTGGGTGTCAGCTACTCTAAACTGGGTGTCAGATACTCTAAACTGGGTGTCAGATACTCTAAACTGGGTGTCAGCTACTCTAAACTGGGTGTCAGATACTCTAAACTGGGTGTCAGATACTCTAAACTGGGTGTCAGCTACTCTAAACTGGGTGTCAGCTACTCTAAACTGGGTGTCAGATACTCTAAACTGGGTGTCAGCTACTCTAAACTAGGTGTCAGATACTCTAAACTGGGTGTCAGCTACTCTAAACTGGGTGTCAGCTACTCTAAACTGGGTGTCAGCTACTCTAAACTGGGTGTCAGCTACTCTAAACTGGGTGTCAGCTACTCTAAACTGGGTGTCAGATACTCTAAACTGGGTGTCAGCTACTCTAAACTGGGTGTCAGCTACTCTAAACTGGGTGTCAGCTACTCTAAACTGGGTGTCAGATACTCTAAACTGGGTGTCAGATACTCTAAACTGGGTGTCAGCTACTCTAAACTGGGTGTCAGATACTCTAAACTGGGTGTCAGATCCTCTAAACTGGGTGTCAGATACTCTAAACTGGGTGTCAGCTACTCTAAACTGGGTGTCAGTTACTCTAAACTGGGTGTCAGCTACTCTAAACTGGGTGTCAGTTACTCTAAACTGGGTGTCAGATACTCTAAACTGGGTGTCAGATACTCTAAACTGGGTGTCAGCTACTCTAAACTGGGTGTCAGATACTCTAAACTGGGTGTCAGATCCTCTAAACTGGGTGTCAGATACTCTAAACTGGGTGTCAGCTACTCTAAACTGGGTGTCAGTTACTCTAAACTGGGTGTCAGCTACTCTAAACTGGGTGTCAGTTACTCTAAACTGGGTGTCAGATACTCTAAACTGGGTGTCAGATACTCTAAACTGGGTGTCAGATACTCTAAACTGGGTGTCAGCTACTCTAAACTGGTTTAAAAAATGTTGAAGCAAAAAAGTCACTGGAACCTCCTTTAATAAGCAGAGCACAAGTAGGGGGCTCCTGTAATCAACAAAAAACCAAGGACCACTATCAGATATACTGCTAGTGGTCCTTGCAAAATACCAGTACATGTAATATATATTTGAGAATTGAATTTTATTCAATAGCAATATACAGTTGGCTGCATATTTTATCCTAGAGAAGAAAATATGCTAATCATGTACAATCTTTGCAATACTTAGAATGCAATATTTACATATTGATTACAAACTCCTTCAGATTCAGTGATTCTCTTTAGTGGCATCGGAGTGACTCTCTTGAGTGGAATCAGAGTGACTCTCTTGAGTGGAATCGGAGTGACTCTCTTGAGTGGAATCGGAGTGACTCTCTTGAGTGTAATCGGAGTGACTCTCTTGAGTGGAATCGGAGTGACTCTCTTGAGTGGAATCGGAGTGACTCTTTTGAGTGGAATCGGAGTGACTCTCTTGAGTGGAATCGGAGTGACTCTCTTGAGTGGAATCGGAGTGACTCTCTTGAGTGGAATCGGAGTGACTCTCTTGAGTGGAATCGGAGTGACTCTCTTGAGTGGAATCGGAGTGACTCTCTTGAGTGGAATCGGAGTGACTCTCTTGAGTGGAATCGGAGTGACTCTCTTGAGTGGAATCGGAGTGACTCTCTTGAGTGGAATCGGAGTGACTCTCTTGAGTGGAATCGGAGTGACTCTCTTTAGTGGAATCGGAGTGACTCTCTTGAGTGGAATCGGAGTGACTCTCTTGAGTGGAATCGGAGTGACTTTAAAACAATTACTGCAGACAATGCTTGCTGCATGGCATCAAGCAGGTGCAAACATCGCTTTCTTTTTTTAAAGTTACAAACTACGGACGTATAACAATTAATTAATTTAAATTAAAAAGTTCTCGCTGTCGAAACAATGAGTCAAATCTTCAGCGAATGTCTTTCACAATGTCGTAAGGGGGGTCCTCCTGACCTGGCCGACCCAAGCAAACCGGCCTCGCCAGACGCGCGCTCTCGTTGTTGGTATCGCTGCCGATGTACTGGCTGTCGCCGAATTCCTGCCTCCTGTGCTCGGGTCCATCTGGGAAGTGTCGAGTCTCAATGACCGACTCGGTTGTGTCGCTGCGGTGCCTGTTGGGTCTTGGTACTCTTGGAGCAGCCTGAGGTGGGAAATCGGGTTCGAGCTGCGTGCTGCAACTGTACCAGACTGGACGGTGTGGCATGCTCGAATCTCCCTGCATCTCCCCCCTCCCTGCATCTCCCCCCTCCCTGCATCTCCCCCCTCCCTGCATCTCCCCTCTCCCTGCATCTCCCCCCTCCCTGCATCTCCCCCCTCCCTGCATCTCCCCCCTCCCTGCATCTCCCCCCTCCCTGCATCTCCCCCTTTCCCTGCGTCTCCTCCTCTCCCTGCATCTTCCCCTCTCCCTGCATCTTCCCGTCTCCCTGCATCTCCCCCTTTCCCTGCATCTTCCCCTCTCCCTGCATCTTCCCGTCTCCCTGCATCTCCCCCTTTCCCTGCATCTTCCCCTCTCCCTGCATCTTCCCTCTCCCTGCATCTCCCCCTCCCTGCATCTCCCCCCTCCCTGCATCTCCCCCTTTCCCTGCATCTTCCCCTCTCCCTGCATCTTCCCCTCTCCCCGCATCTCCCCCTCTTCCTGCATCTTCCCTTCTCCCTGCATCTTCCCTTCTCCCTGCATCTCCCCCTCTCTCTGCATCTCCCCCTCTTCCTGCATCTCCCCCTCTCTCTGCATCTCCCCTAACCCTGCATCTCCCCTAACCCTGAAGCTAATTCCGATTCAGCTTATAAAACTCAAATTCGGCAACACGGGCTAATATTTACCCTGTGCCGGTGACACTGATAGACAATGGAGGTGACCAGAACTCCCATGATGAGGCAGACGACTGGAAGCACTATTATCAGCACCAGTAGTGAGTTCTTGTGCAACGAATCTGGAAAATCAATGCATCATAATCTAAAACTGAGCTTCTGACTGCCGCTACCTGCCATATTTTGCAAGTCTATGATTAGTGAGCTCTTCCTGCCAACTGAATCAGTTGGTGGCTCTCATCTCTGCAACCAACAGGCTCTGGTTTTAAAACCTATGTATAAACCAAGGGTTGTAGCCTAGTGGTTAGAGCGTCGGAATAACGGCTTGAAGGTCGGGGGTTCGATTCCCGATCCCACTCGGAACAATTTGTGTCCTTGAGCAAGACACTTTACTTGCATTGCTTCACTTCACCCAATTGTAAAATGGGTGTCAGCATTTTTAATTTTTATCATAAACAAAACGGTAAGTTTTAACTATAAACTACTAATAGTAGCGTAAATGCGCAGCTGCATTACTTTGGAAATGAGCTGCACAAAAATCCAACCTGCTCTACCATAGACATCAATTAAGGGGGGCCGTAGCCCAGCGGTAGCGCAGCTGCTCTGGTGTGCCAGCGACCCAGGCTCGATTCCAAGTGCAGTCACATTAATTTGGGGCTGAATTGGAATCTCGGCTTGGCTCTGCGCGTGCAATTAACGGCCTTGAGAGCCAACCCCCCAAGGCGCAGTGAAGTGTACATGCCTAACGATAAATAAAGTTAGGGCCACTGTACACTCCTGTGTGAGTGTGTGCCTGCGTACGTATCCGCGCGCTTGTATGCCTGCTCAGGGGAGTCGGCGGAATGGGCAGCAATGCCTCTCTCGCCGGTTGTGTGCCAATGTCGCTTAAAGTGCGCCAGGGTGCACACAACCCCCCTGCCTCTAATAAAAAAATAGACATCAATTAACAGTGTTTAACGGTACACCAGCTCGACTCACCAAGATCTGAACCCGCTCTAGAAAATTTCCATTCCGAAGTCAATTTGCCAACAGCAGAGGAGTTCTGATAGACTGTGCAGCGCACGAACAGGCCGGAGAACCGCTGCCAGCTCGGTTCGTCAACGCTGACCGTCCAGAGAGTTCGCTTATTGGTTCTGGCCAGGCTCATAGCGTCCGGGTGAGACTCGCGACGAAACACCTTTTATTAAGTAGAGTTTTAGGAATTTTTGTACCCAAGGCGCAGAGACTGTACATGCCGGTCATAGACAGGGCAGATGTACACCCTGTGTGAGCGTGTGGATGAGTGCGTGCTTGTGTGTGCTCAGGAGCCAGTGGAATGGGCAGAGCTGCCTCAGCGCTGGCTGTGTGTCGCCGAAGGCCTTGCGCCAAGGTGTCTAAAGGCCCTCCTGCGAATAATATTATTACTACTATTATTTATAATCTCGATGTTAAACGAATACCGATGACACAAAAAACATAAAACAAGGTCAAATTAACCCCAGTCTAGAAGAACTAACCTATGTACCCGGTATGTCAATGAAGGAAAATATTAGTAAAACAAATTAAAGGCATTATCCCAATTTCAAAGCTGAGCAACCTCTCAGAGGTACATTAAAGGTACTTTAAATGTACTCTGCTGTTATCGGCCTGTGCCCTCGTGTGCAGACTCACCCGGGAATCAACTTCGGATATTGGCACAGCTCTGCAGCTGTGCTGCCAACCAGACTTAACGGTTGGCGTGAAGAAGGCGAAGTCCACCGTTATTCGGTCCTTAGTAGATGATTCATTATCCGACCATTCAATGGCCATGCTGTCAGGATCGTCTGGGTGTAGGGCGAGATCATATGAAAGTTCGAGTTAATAATGCCTTTTACATGCTCTGTGATAGTATATGAAAAACCGTGATAGTCTATGGGGATCGGTGATAGGCTATGAAGACTGTGATAGTCTATGAGGATCTGTGATAGTCTATGGGAACTGTGATAGTCTATGGGCATCTGTGATAGTCAATGGGGACTGTGATGGTCTATGGGGAACTGTGATGGTCTATGGGGATCTGTGATAGTCAATGGGGATCTGTGATATCTATGGGGATGGAGATAGTCTACGAGTATGAGGACTGAAATGATATGTATGAGTCTGGATTAACCAAGTGACTGAATCTATCCGTTAAGACAAAAAAGTACATGTGTACTAAAGCATAAAGTGCAAATTAGCACTCACAATGGAAATTCTGGTAGCTTCTATGTTGAGCCGGTGCACCCGCGGCGCACTGTGCACTGATCGCAATGACAATGGCACAGCAGTAGGAGATCCAGCCAGCGTGAAAAGCCAGCTTAGTAACTAAATTATCAAGCAGTTGGCTCGAGTTTCGGGCCATTAGCATGACTGGCGGCAAAACGCAGGTGCAGCTTTCAAACGTCCTGAATGTCATGCAGCTGGCGGCTGCATGCCCTGACCTATAAGGACAAATTTGTGTTTATAGTTAACTTACGACTGAATATGTTGCGCTTGAAGCGAACATGTATCTGTGTGTGCGAAAGCAGAGCCAGATGGAAAGCCTGTGGTCAGCAAATTGCACATGTTGATTAACTAATCATGCCATAAATGCCATCCACATCTTGCAAAGTTCCACTTTATCCTGCACGGAGCGCGTAGACGATCGAAGTGAGGTCCAGAAAAAATTATTTTCCAAGTCCAAACTAAACGAGACTTTATTTCACTGCGATGCATGCGAAAATGTTTAAATTTGGGCTACCTGTGTTCTATAATTATATCTATCTGTCACTTTCTTAGTTTCCGGCTGAAATGCATCATGAAGTGACTGAGAATCGAAATGGTACAGTTGAAAATTATGTCATTTCTGGGTAGCTGATAAACCATTCACTTTCACAATTAACGAATTCGAACTCCGGACCTGCGCTCGCATCCGGGTGCGTGCTCAAGGATCAGCGAATTACTAGGTCTCCCCACTCAACCTCTACAGCTCTCCTCTCTCCCACTCTCGACTCTACCTCTCCCCAATCTACCTCTACAGCTCTCCTCTCTCCCACTCTCGACTCTACCTCTCCCCAATCTACCTCTACAGCTCTCTTCTCTCCCACTCTCGACTCTACCTCTCCCCAATCTACCTCTACAGCTCTCCTCTCTCCCACTCTCGACTCTACCTCTCCCCAATCTACCTCTACAGCTCTCCTCTCTCCCACTCTCGACTCTACCTCTCCCCAATCTACCTCTACAGCTCTCCTCTCTCCCACTCTCGACTCTACCTCTCCCCACTCTACCTCTACAGCTCTCCTCTCTCCCACTCTCGACTCTACCTCTCCCCAATCTACCTCTACAGCTCTCCTCTCTCCCACTCTACCTCTCCCCCCACTCTACCTCTTTCTCATTCTACCTCTCCCCCTACTCTACCTCTTTCTCATTCTACCTCTCCCCCTACTCTACCTATCTCCACTACAACCTCTCCCTACTCTACCTCTCCCCACTCTACCTCTCCATTCTACCTCTCCAGACTCATCCCCTTGTCTACTCACTCTCCTAGAATATAACTCGCTCTCTACTCTAACGATACCCTACTTTCTTCTTTATCCGCTCAATTGTATCTTCACAAATTCTTCTCGTACGCTCGTATACTAAGACTGTACTAAGTAAATCTGCATTAAAAGTACATGTAGTGTATATAAAAAATAACACTAACACAATCACGTGCTTATCCAGTTCAATTGAAAGATAAGATTCAGTCACCAAAAACTATGAAAACAGGTTGCATAAACTTGTATTTATAACTTTAGCAGGCCAATTATGCATAAGAGATGGCCACAGAAGATAAATAACGTGTCTAAACTTTTGGCACTGCGAATTCACAGCCCATGAGGACCAACCCCAAAGGCAAAGAGACTGTACATGCCTGGCGATTATAATGTCAAAGGGCCGCTGTACATCCTGTGTGAGCGACTGTGCGAGTGCGTGTCTGTGTACGGTGTTTGCACTTGTGTGTGCTGTGGAGTCAGCGGAATGGGGAGGATTTCTGTTAACTCAGGCTAGATTAGCAATCCATTCTATTCCCGCATCCATGATGTAGGCTAGATTAGCAATCCATTCTATTCCCGCATCCATGATGTAGGCTAGATTAGCAATCCATTCTATTCCCGCATCCATGATGTAGGCTAGATTAGCAATCAATTCTATTCCCGCATCCATGATGTAGGCTAGATTAGCAATCCATTCTATTCCCGCATCCATGATGTAGGCTAGATTAGCAATCCATTCTATTCCCGCATCCATGATGTAGGCTAGATTAGCAATCCATTCTATTCCTGCATCCATGATGTAGGCTAGATTAGCAATCCATTCTATTCCCGCATCCATGATGTAGGCTAGATTAGTGGTTGCGTTAACCAGAGAGATAGGTGAGAACAAGTATGGGAATAATTAGGGACTCCTTTTTATGAGCTTAAGTTGACATAATAGTCTCTAGATATCCTCTTACTTGTTATAATGTTTCTATAATAGTCTGAGTGAGACTCGAGTTTCTGCAAAGTCGCACCATCGACCACGATGAGAAATCGCTAACATTACACGGAAATACGAGCGTATTTGAAATCTTCCAGCAGTCACAGAATAGCTGCATCCTTGATAGAAAATGCAGCTGAGCACTAAAATCAGAGTGAAAAAAGGCTACTAAAAGTACTTTGTTTCATAAAAATCAATCAAAATCGTGCAGATACGGCGTGGCGAAGAACTCCGTCACTCGAGTGCTCAGCAATTCCGATTCAACGCCTCCAGCTGAAAGTTCAGGAGCGTCCACGCAGCCGCGACCTCCGATGCACACCTGCCTGCTGAGGTGCTTCATCAGCCGGCTGGCAGCCTCCTCAGGTATTCGCTTTGTAAGCTCGGCCAGAGCCAGTGAGAACAGGGCCAGCCTGTACACATCTGCAGGACAGTCCAGCGACACCTCGGAGTGCACGGAGCGCCACAGAATCTTCACTCCATCGTCTGGCGTGGCCGCGGTAGCCGAGGCGGCGGCAATCACGGCCGCCTGCCGACTCACTCGACGTCCAGCCTCGGTGGAAGTCACCGAAGTCAGGCAGGCTCGAGCAGTGTCCAGGTAGGCCTGAGCGGAAGCTGATGATGACCCGCATCGAGACAGCAGATGGCTGAGCAGCCCGTCAAGGATTTCCGGCGGATCCAGAATTTAAAGAATGGATATTTTGCAGCTTCCTTTGTTCACAAACTCGATTTAAATTTGAAACATTATCTGCAGAATTTTTCATTGAAATTTTTACTTCGTATAACTGTTCCAATGGGTTCAAATTAAATTTAAATGAGACAAAATATTTCAAAGTTTCACAAAGTCCTAACGAAATTCGAAGTTTCCGAAAAATATTATCTTCAAAATCTCTCTCGAAACAAACCAGCTTCAAAATCTCTCTCGAAACAAACCAGGTTCAAAATCTCACTCTCCAAACAAACCGGGTTCAAAATCTCTCTCCAAACAAACCAGCTTCAAAATCTCTCTCCAAACAAACCGGGTTCAAAATCTCTCTCCAAACAAACCAGCTTCAAAATCTCTCTCGAAACAAACCGGGTTCAAAATCTCACTCTCCAAACAAACCGGGTTCAAAATCTCTCTCCAAACAAACCGGGTTCAAAATCTCTCTCCAAACAAACCAGCTTCAAAATCTCTCTCCAAACAAACCGGGTTCAAAATCTCACTCTCCAAAGAGACTAGCTTCAAAATCTCACTCTCCAAAGAGACTAGCTTCAAAATCTCACTCTCCAAAGAGACTAGCTTTAAAATCTCACTCTCCAAAGAGACCAGCTTCAAAATCTCACTCTCCCAAACAGACCAGCTTCAAAATCTCACTCTCCAAAGAGACCAGCTTCAAAATCTCACTCTCCAAAGACTAGCTTCAAAATCTCACTCTCCAAAAGAGATTAGCTTCAAAATCTCACTCTCCAAAAGAGATTAGCTTCAAAATCTCACTCTCCAAAAGAGATTAGCTTCAAAATCTCACTCTCCAAAAGAGATTAGCTTCAAAATCTCACTCTCCCAAACAGAAAAGCTTCAAAATCTCACTCTCCCAAAAATACTAACTTTAAAGAGTCAATAGTCCGTCAAATAGAATCAGATTATAGTTCACATAGGGTCGGCTTTAAAACCTTAATCAAAGTAATAAAATTAAGATTAACAAAGAAATTAGAAAATTTTCATTTTATAATAAGCTTTATAAAATAATCAGCCAGGCTAAAACGGTATGGTTAGCACAACAATCCGCATTTATATTTGAAACGTATAAAATTATAAATATTATAACAAAATGCTTTCAATGCAACAATATTCGTCACCAAACTCTCTTCAACACAGCGTAGCAACAAAGCAGAACTATAACTTTAAGAATCTTCCGTAATTTTCTTGGAAGGCAAAAATCAAACGGTATTCTTTTTTGCGGTAAGTAAACTTTTCAGGGTGTTTTATGGCGATTGAAGGCCACTCTCATTAGGAGGCTGAGGGCGATTTTTACAGGGAGGCTGAGGGCGATTCTCACAGGGGGGCTGAGGGCGATTCTCACAGGGGGGCTGAGGGCGATTCTCACAGGGAGGCTGAGGGCGAT
This sequence comes from Macrostomum lignano, assembly GCA_002269645.1. Lineage (NCBI taxonomy): Eukaryota > Metazoa > Platyhelminthes > Macrostomidae > Macrostomum > Macrostomum lignano. The sequence continues at coordinate 214,962 of NIVC01000006.1, read as the reverse complement.
TCTCACAGGGAGGCTGAGGGCGATTCTCACAGGGGGGCTGAGGGCGATTCTCACAGGGAGGCTGAGGGCGATTTTTACAGGAGGCTGAGGGCGATTCTCACAGGGGGTTGAGGGCGATTCTCACAGGGAGGCTGAGGGCGATTCTCACAGGGGGGCTGAGGGCGATTCTTACAGGAAGGCTGAGGGCGATTCTCACAATGGGGCTGAGGGCGACTCTCACAGGGAGGCTGAGGCCGATTCTTAGGAGGGGGACTGAGGGCGATTCTGAAAGTGAGTTGAAGGCAATGAGATGAGGGCGATTCTCACTCAAGGGGAGTTCAGGGGCGATTCTTATGAAGATTAAAGTCGACAATCAAGGCAAGGGGATTTCAACTACTCGTATTTCAGCTGCCGGCCTGGCTAATCTTCCTAGTCTTTATCCCGAACCAGTAGTCCTTGTTTCGGACCGGACATTGCAGCCACGGTGCCGCGCGCTCCCGAAGGCTTCCGCTGCTGCCCGCCAGCCACAGTGGAATCTTCCGCCTCCTCAATAGCCGCTTCAACAGTCAGCAGCCTTGGCCGGGCGCCGGCAGTCAGCACCGACCTGACCGATGGTGGCAGGCGAAGAACGCCGACAACCCGGCCAAGCACCAGGGCCTGGTGCACCGGGCCGTACACTCGGCTGTCCTCTGAGCCCTTCTGTGTGCCTTCCAACCACAGGTGCCACGGCCGCACGATCACCTGGCGAGAGCCGCCATCACCGCCGAGACCGAAGCCGCTGCTGCAGGCATCGAAGGAGCTGCTGGGGAATTTGTCGCTATTCTTTGTTTCTACGAAATCGTGGCTTAAGGCCGTTAATCGCTTCACCTGCGCGAGTGTGGCCAGGAAAAAATCGAATTAGTTGGTTGGTTTACCTGGGTGAGGCATTAAGAGGCTACTAAGCAGTTTGGGTGCCCGGGATTACAGGGGTCTCCTGCCGGGGTAAATCTCGTTTATCTGATGGGGTGTCCGCTAGGATACAGCTTGGGTGGGGTTACAGCTTGGGTAACTGGGGTTACAGCTTGGGTACCTGGGGATACAGTTTGGATATCTGGGGACACAGGCTGGGTACCTGGGGATACAGGTTGGGTTACCTGGGGATACAGTTTAGGTACCTGGGGATACAGGTTGGATACCTGGGGGATACAGTTTGGATATCCGGGGATACAGGTTGGGTACCTGGGGATACAGGTTGAGTTACCTGGGGATACAGGTTGGGTTACCTGGGGATACAGTTTAGGTACCCGAGGATCACAGTTTAGGTACCCGAGGATCACAGTTTAGGTACCCGACGATCACAGTTTAGGTACCCGAGGATCACAGTATAGGTACCCGAGGATCACAGTTTAGGTACCCGAGGATCACAGTTTAGGTACCCGACGATCACAGTTTAGGTACCCGAGGATCACAGTATAGGTACCCGAGGATCACAGTTTAGGTACCCGAGGATCACAGTTTAGGTACCCGAGGATCACAGTTTAGATACCCGAGGATCACAGTTTAGGTACCCGAGGATCACAGTTTAGGTACCCGAGGATCACAGTTTAGGTACCCGAGGATCACAGTTTAGGTACCCGATGATTACAGTTTAGGTACCCGAGGATCACAGTTTAGGTACCCGAGGATCACAGTTTAGGTACCCGAGGATCACAGTTTAGGTACCCGAGGATAAAGCTATAATACAAAATAACATGCATAGTCACCTGGACACAGTTAGGATCCCTGGGAGACAGGAACACAATCAGCTGATCAATTCGCAGCTCCTCATAATTGAGCACAGGCCGCACTAGAATGAAATCTCGCCAAGGTGCACCGCCGCAGTCTGGCGAACTGACGGGATTCAGCACCGGTCGCATTGAGGCGCCATCAACCCGCATGAGGGACAGGGGGCAGTGCTGATAGACAATGTAGCCCGCTAAACAGGCTGTAGCCAATGGGATGCTGCGAGGTGAAAAGTAGGCTTGGCTAAGCCGGCCCAATAGGCGGCTCCACCAATGGTGTGGCTGCAGATTTTACAGGCAGATGGCTTCATTAGCACGTGACTTGATAACTGGAGGCCTTTTATTAGCATGTGACGTGATAATTGGAGGCCTTTCATTATTAGCACCTGACTTGATAATTGGAGGCCTTTCATTATTAGTACCTGACTCGATAATTGGAGGCCTTTCATTATTAGCACCTGACTTGATAATTGGAGGCCTTTCATTATTAGCACCTGACTTGATAATTGGAGGCCTTTCATTATTAGCACCTGACTTGATAATTGGAGGCCTTTCATTATTAGTACCTGACTCGATAATTGGAGGCCTTTCATTATTAGCACCTGACTTGATAATTGGAGGCCTTTCATTATTAGCACCTGACTTGATAATTGGAGGCCTTTCATTATTAGCACCTGACTTGATAATTGGAGGCCTTTCATTATTAGCACCTGACTTGATAATTGGAGGCCTTTCATTATTAGCACCTGACTTGATAATTGGAGGCCTTTCATTATTAGCACCTGACTTGATAATTGGAGGCCTTTCATTATTAGTACCTGACTCGATAATTGGAGGCCTTTCATTATTAGTACCTGACTCGATAATTGGAGGCCTTTCATTATTAGCACCTGACTTGATAATTGGAGGCCTTTCATTATTAGCACCTGACTTGATAATTGGAGGCCTTTCATTATTAGCACCTGACTTGATAATTGGAGGCCTTTCATTATTAGTACCTGACTCGATAATTGGAGGCCTTTCATTATTAGCACCTGACTTGATAATTGGAGGCCTTTCATTATTAGTACCTGACTCGATAATTGGAGGCTTAACCTTCAATTTAAAAAAACTTTTAATGTAAGACTAACACTACTCCAGATATGCTTGTTAAAGTAGTATATATATTATATGGCATTTCCTAGTCAAAAATGTCAGGCTGCTGTCAGGATCATTGCTCACTCCTTCAAGGTTGCATATAGCCTGCAGGACTCGCAGAACTGTTGGTGGACTGGCTTAGACATCCGCAGAGTCAGGGCTCCAGTGAACTTAAGCAGCTCCTCCCTCCTTTTGCTCCGCAGTCACACCATAGCAACAGAAACGGTGCTTCTTTCCTGGCATCAAGCCATCCATTTTGAAGAGCAAGGTGTCTCAGCTCAAAGACCATTTTGATCAGTTTTTTAGGCTCCTCTTTTCCAGTGTCTTGCTCTCCTTCCATCCTCTTCGTTTGTCTTCTTTCACTTCCTTTCCCTTTTCCTCTTTGTAGCCATGGGGCATCATTGGTACTATTGGTCCTTGACCACTCTCATGGCACAGATACTGGAATAAATAGATGGGCCACTCAGCACATTTGCGTGTAAGCTACTCTCAGTTCAGTAGTAAGTTAAACTGAAGCATTTTAATGCATTTTTATAAAGACAAGGCTCCTTTTATTGGCTTTAACCCCCCTTCGCCTAAACCCTCCAACTGTGCCTTTCCACACTACCCCTTCTGCCTTAATTTTTATTGCCTTTCTCGGAATTCCAGCCTAAAGCTGCCATGTAACATTTCAGTGGACTGGCTAATGTACATTATTCCTGAACCAATTAGCAAGTTGTTTATGCCTGCAAGCTTGGGCTTCTAAACTTATCAAAGTCATCTTAGCTGCCTTTCTATAAAATTGCTTATGTATTTTTCTTTGCTAATGAACTGAAAGTAGAAAACTATATGCCTAAATGGCCTATCTAGTTATTTTAGTATCTTTGTTCATGGTATTACATATAATAATAGTAAGAATAGAATATGATAATTTGTATAAAGAGTGCAACTAATTGATCATATACTTTTTCTACCTTTAAATTCAAGTTTAAGAGTATGCAAATTTTTTTCAATGCAGGTTGGATTAGAAGACTGGCTGAGATAGTGGGCCAGAAAAAAAATTGAGATGGGTTTTAGATAATTAGACAAAATACAACCTACAATGCTACAATTACAAGAATAATGGGGCAAAAGCTAATTTTACTTGTAAAATTTAATTGTTTCAATACAAAATTGATTCAAAGGCCATTTTTACATTGTTAGATAGTGGGACTGCTGCAGGCTAAATTTGAATGTGTTGCAGGCCAGATCTAGCTTCTGGGCTCAAGTTTGCTAACCCTTGCTATAGTTAGAATTGTCTAGACCAGTGGCACATCAGTGTGCCATGCTTGATCACAAAGCAATAAATAGGAAAATGTTGCCAAGAAGTTTGAATTTAAGTTGGGTAAGTTATATTTATAAATAAAAGATACTGATCAATCAATAAAGTCCTGTCTTTTTTGGTACCAAATACCTAGTTGATAAATTTTTCTACTAAAAACTTTTTATTTATTCTTTCTACTTATTTTTTAATATGCACTTGTAAATATGCAAGCTACGTATAGTTTTGTTTTTTAGTATAAATTTATAAATACTATAGTTATAAATTTAGTATATTATATTAGAGATTTAGTATATTTAGAAGACAATAGTTATAGGCCTAGTTCTATCAGTTTATAAAATATTTGAATATTAAAGATTGATTTGTTATCTAACAAAAGGTTAGGCCTATATAAAAATGAACTAGCAAGACATTTTTATATTATCAAAAAAGTCAATATTAACTATGATAGATAAGATATAAGCCTATATTTCCTTTTTTCTTTCACTAGTGGCATAGCCACGGGGCTGGAGGGCCACAGCTCCCCCCTCCCCAATTGCCAATTCCCCAAAAACCATGAGGCAATTGAGTGCCTAGGGCACTAAAATGAGTGCCTACAGCGCCAAAATGAATGCCTGTAGTGCTAAAATGAGTGCCTGCAGCGCCAAAATGAATGCCTGTGGTGCTAAAATGAGTGCATGCAGCGCCAACATGAATGCATGTGGTGCTAAAATGAGTGCTTGGCCAACCTGCCCCCCACCCCCAATTGAAATTCCTGGCTAGGCCTACTCCACTGTCTTTCACCAACTGGCAGATCTGGCCAACCCCAGGATAGTTCGAAATATATCATAGCTATGACATCAAAATTCTTTGAGCTAGGCTTATTAATTAAATAAATTAAAGGAAAATATATCAATTTTATTATTCAGCAAAAAAAGATCTAGGACTCAGACTCGGGATCTAAGGTAGGCCTAGCGATGCTAGCCTAACCGAAATGGGTATAGGCCTAAGTAAACAAGGCTAGAACAAAGCTAAAAAATAAAAACGTGGCTAGCTTTCTGGCTTGCACGTACGTGTTCAACATGTACGATGTAGTACTATTGGGCGTGAGTCAGTGAGTGCAGGACCAGCCCTTTCCCCGCAAGACTATCCACCCTCCAGGGTGTGTTTCAAATTTGAGGTGCAAATAAACCCCGTCCTGGAAGAAATGGTGGTAAATAGTTAGCGAGGCCGGCCGAGACTCACTGTAGACTCTGTAGACTGCGCGGAAATGAAAAACATCAGCGTAGCGTGTATTCTAAGAAACGGTGTAAATTGAATTAGGGCCAATCCTGTCGCGTACATCTATAAAATATCTGCTTTTTTCTGAAACCGCCGCAATATAAAAATGGGTTATTGGTTACATTTTTGCAAGCAGTCTAAAAATGAAAAATTTATACGTAACCTGTAGGGGTAGAACCAAAAAGTTCTTTTTCTGTCTGATTATCCAGCTACTGTGCGGTAAATGGTTGTAACATTAATGTACAAGGCGCTCTAGTCGCAACGGAAGACTGCTCTCGTGAACTATAGCTAAGACAGAGACAGAGCTTAGCTAAAAGGTTGCTGATTGATCAGAATTTTTACATGGTGAGAATCTGCCTCGTTTCAATCGTGACATGATCCCGAGATGTATGTGCTTGTGCATGTACTTGTACATTCGTAGGTTTATATTATTATTAATTCGTTTAACTAATATAATAAACAGTAGTGTTACTGCATGACAGGCAGTACTTTTTGAATTCTTTCAAAATTACATGTACTTTAAAAAATATACATGTGTGCGGTATATATTTCTAGCTATCTCTAAAAATAAAATCTTTGCATGTAATTCCATTCAGGTTTACCGTGCCTACATAGATTCAGTCTGAGCTGCTGGAAACACAGTTTAAAAGTTTGAAGAGCAACACTTAGCATTAATATATATATATAGACATCACATTTTTAGTATATGGATATCAATTTGATTGATCAATTGGCAAAACGGTGTGGCTGATCAACAATCCAGCAGACCGAATTCTACATGTATTAGGCCAGAAAAAGTTTTGTGATGCGCGCTCGCGGGAAGAAAATTTAACAACGTGCTTTGCTAAATTGCATCTCATTTAGTAAGAGAAACTAGTAAAAGAGAAAGAACTAAGCATAGCAATGAACAGCCACTCGATCTGTATGCTCTCTATCTAGAGCCGAGGTGCACAATTACTTCGATGCACAAACCAAGTAATTCGCACACTTACGTACTTGCACGTGAAAGTACGGCAATGACAGCTCGGTCCTCTCACTCGGCCCTTCTTTCTTGCTTCTCTAGCTGGCTATTAAAAGAAAAGCGATCTTACTTTGCTGCGACGAGAAGCGTCTGCAGCTGCATGCAACGCAACTGCTGAACAGAGAGGGGGAATTTTTGTCTCCCCAAGCAATGTCAACCAGCTGGTCGCGTCAGGCCGAGGCGGCCATCGCCGACGGCAACCTACGGCTGCTGCGCCGCCTTCTGGCCGAGCCGGCCGCCTGTCCGGACGCTCGCATCTCCGGTGGCTGCGGCCTCGCCCAGGTGGCCGCCCACTGGGGCCGGCCGGAGCTGCTGGCCTGCCTGCTGGCCGCCGGCTGCCCCGCCGAGCTGCCTGACAATGACGGCGACACGGCGCTGACCGAGGCGGCGGCTTGCGGACACACGGAAGTTCTGGAGCTGCTGCTGCGGCTGGACAGGTGCGAAAGCAAATCGAGCTAGAGTAAATAAGATATTTCAATATGTTATTGAAACCGAATCTTAGAGTCTAATGCGTGCAACCTCAATTATACTCAAACAAGGTCCGTCGTGAACCCCGAACGGGCCAACCGCTCCGGCTGCACCGCTCTGCACGCGGCCTGCCAGCGAAAGCATCTGAAATCGGCGCGCCTACTGCTGGACCTTGGCTCCGCCCGGCCCGGCCGCCTCGACGCTGCCGGCAATTCGGCGTTGCACGCACTGGCTGCGAGAAGCGCCGGTGTGCTTTCGCCTGCGGATGCGTGCCTGAATAGTCACGGGAGACGCCCGTCGGAGGGGTAAGCAAGCCGGATGCAATGACTTTCGTTCAAATTCATTTAATGATCATGCACGTGACTTGACATGATAAAGGTTGCTGTGCATTTCACACAACCGCTGTACACCCCGTGTGAGGGCTGTGTGCCCGCCTGATTTGCGGCAGTACTTCAAAACCTCCTCTACGAATTAAATAAAGACCATAGCAACCATGAATCATGCACCCAAATCTTTCCAACTTATTTCTTGAAGTCTACGATTCTACGAGTAACAGCGAACGTATTTTCAGTAACTCACCCCATTTCGACCTCTTACCAGCCACCGTCCTTGATTAGTACGTCATTGTTAAATCCTTCGATGCATATTTCATCAAATAAAAACCGATTTGCTTGCAGGTTCGCCTCCATTCCTAACGGTTCTCAGCAGCCAAGCTTGTCCCACAACCATCAAGCCAGTGCGATAGACATCGTCCAACTGATGCACGACATGCTCCGCATTGACCCAAGTCTCAGTCTGGACCAGGTGAACAGCGGCGGATACACTCCGTTGATGAAGTGCGTCGCCACGGGGCACTGGACTCTGCTGCCGCATCTGCTGCGCGACTCGTCGACGGCACCCGATTCGGCAGCAGCGGCGACCTCCACGCCACGGGGCTGCCGCAATCGCGACGGCTTTAACCTGGCGCACGTGTTCTACGCTCATCACGACGATTCAACGAGCTCGCGCGCGGCGGCGAGTCTTCTACTGCGCTGCTTGGGCCCGCAGCGCTGGGCGGAGTTCTGCGCAGAGCGGGTGACCACTGGACCGCACGCTGGCTACTCGTGCCTCCACTTCGCCTGCGAGTTCGGCCGCCTCGCCTGGCTGCTCACCGGCCTCCGCCTGACTGGCGAGCGCACTAACCGAGGCGAATCCGCCGTCGACATCCTCGCTCGTCGACGTCAACTGGTTGGACTTCGCCAGCGCTGCTCTGGAGCCGAGCCGAGCATCTGGCGTCAAACGCTGCTGCTGTTGGACCCCGTCCTTGGCTCGCCTCGACCGCGACCGGACGACGCCAGCCGGGCTCGGGCGCGCCGCCTCCTCGGGCCGTTGTGCGCCGCCAGCGACGAGCACGACAGCGGCCGCCTGTTCCGTCAAGCTGACGACGACGGTCGTGATGACACTGACAAAGCTGCCAGCTACGAGTCCGGGCAGCGCTACTGGCAGACGGGAGGCCGCGAGAGACGGCAGTACCCGCTGCCACTGCGCCTCCTGGTTGCCGCCATCGGCGAGGACAGTCCAGAGGCTTTCGTCAGCCTGCTGGAGCTTGGCCACCTGGACGGAGCATGGAGTAGCGGATTCTGCTGCGACCTGCTCGGCTATCTGGCCACGGACGGCGGCACATCGGCGCTGCCCTACATCGGGAAAGGACTCGCCCAGCTGCGGCCGGAGCACCTTAACGGCGCCGACTGCTTGGACCCACTTGACCTGGCGGTGTCGCTTGGTCGCAGTCGGATCGTCGAGGAGATGCTGCTGGCGCGGCCGTTCGATCTGGTGCCCAGCTGCCTGCGCGTGCTGCTAATGTGCACCCGGATGAGGCAGGTGCGGCACCGGTGCGTGGCCGACATGCGTCAGAGCGCGGAGAGCGTGCTGGTCAACGCGTTGAACAGCCTGCACGATGGAGCCACTTCTGAGAAAGTGAGCCGGAGTATTAAAGAAGGTAAAAAGCACAATAACCTATCTATCAAAGTTGGTTAAAATTCTACTTTGCCTCTCAGGAACGTCAACGCATTGACGCGTACGTGCACGGCGAGATCAACGGAGAAGGGCCGACATTTTCGGCCATCGAGCTGCCGGTGCTACGCGAGGGTCGTTCGAGCGTCGAGAACATAGAAAGGTGATGTGAGCTAAGCTGTTGGAGGGTTTAAGCCTGGGGCCGGTTAAGAGCCAATAAATTGAGTCTTGGCTTTAAAAATACATTAAAATGCTTCTGTTTAACTTACTACTGAACTGAGAGTAGCTTACACGCAAATGTGCTGAGTGGCCCATCTAGTTATTCCAGTATCTGTTGTTTGGACGAAGAAACATTGCGAGTTTAGTACTAATTATTAAAAACTGAAGTTCTTACCGAGTTCGTTAACCCTTGAACTCTAAAAACACGCTTGCAGTGCAGGCCAGCGCTACACCATCCTGCAGCTGCTGCTGGCAGCCGGATGCGACGAGGCCCTGTCCACCCGCTGCATCCGCATGCTGGTGAAGCGTCGATGGGTAGCGAACTCCGGTCCGCTCTGTCACTCGTGCGGCCGATCCAACTGCTGCAGTGCCGGAAGAAGGGGATTCTCACCGTCCAGTCGGTTCATTCTGCACGCGGCATCGCTAGCGGTGTTTACAGTCTTGTTCACCGTGTTTCTCCTAATGGATGGCGACGGCGACAGCGCCTCAAATTGGCAACAGCCAACTGCAATCAGCCTGCTGTTAGTCTTTGTAGTTGACCACCTCGTTCTTGGCTGCGTTATTATTCGGTGAGCTATTGAAATGTGCTCAATGATTCGAAGAGTTCGCCTTAGTAGCACACTAAAGAATGCGAAGAGAGAGAGAGAGAGAGAGAAGAAACGAGTCTAGGTGTCTTGAACGCACGAACTCCCATTTCCAGACAGCGAGTCTGGATACAAGTTTTAGTATCACTTGCGGTTGCGGGCTCGTCATATAATAAATGGTAATGATTACACCTGCCCTAATGGGCTGATGTGCAACCGACAGCTCAGCCACAGCTATTGCGCGGCGAGATAGACTGGGGGGGGGTCGCCACACACCCTCAAATACCCCAGCTAATGCTGGCACCCATTTAAAAGCTGGGCGAACTGAAGCAGTGCAAAGTTAAGCGTCTTGCTAAAGGACACAAATTGCTCCGAGTTGGTTGAGACTCGAACCCTCGACTTTTTTGTTCGCAAGTCCGACGCTTTAACCACTAGGCTACAAACCCACTCACTAGGCTCGCAACCTAGTACTCGAAATCATTCTAGGATATCTTAATCAGTGTCAATCAATAATCAATGAACATCTAAGGGTATTAGAATCGGTCTAAAAATGGTAGAATGACTCATGTTTTCAATTTTACTGCAGGCGTTTGCATTAATCTAGTCATAGTAACATTTTGTGCGTGATCAGACCGCTTGTACATATTTTTCGCCCATTTATATATCAATCGTGCGATTTGGTGGTTATTTAACTAGTTTGCAGGGAGAGGAGGGGCCTTTTGACAGGTTTAGCCACCGAGCTGCCCTGCCCCATTCTCTTTATCCGCAGATGCAATGCTTAGACGTTTCGAAACTCACTTTACAACATTCTCCCCCCCATCGCCATCGCAGTCGCACCGAGCACTGGTGGCCGGATCTGTCCGGGGTCTGGCGCGGCACCGAGCTGCTCCTGCCGGCGATTCTCCAGCTCGTCAGCCTCACCGGCTTAGCGGTTTTTGGCGCTATTGACCCAGGCGGCAGCGGCTCGGCCGAGTACGAGTACTACCTGCGCCTCGTCCTGGCTGCATCGTACGTGCTGCTCAGCATCCGCTGGCTGTACAACCTCACCGTGTTCCGGCGTACCGGACCGACCGTCAGCATCCTTAAGACGCTGATTGTTGACGACCTGCTGCCGTTTCTGTCCATCTTCGTGCTGGTCACGGTGGCTTTCGGAGTCTTCTTCCAATCGGTGCTGAGCCCGGGTGGACGGCTCTATCGAGTCTCCGACAATGGAGCCGTGAAGATGGGCTCTATCGAATCCCTGGTGGAAATCTACTCGCGCCCGATGCTCGTGGCTTTCGGCGAGTTCCAAATCGACTCGCTACGCCCGTGCGAAAGGCGCTCCGAGTCGAGCAACTGCTCCGACCTGGCCGGAAGCGACTGCCTCTGTCCGCATCGGGACGGACTTCGACTCTACCTGGCCCTATTCATACACATCTACCTGTTCGTGAACTTGGCTCTGCTCAACCTGCTGATTGCCAAGTTCAGCCTGACAGTTAACACCAAGGCTGAGCAAACCTTTGTCATCTGGAACAAGCACCGAATTCGGATGCTGTGCGAGTACTCCGTCCTGCCCACCCTGCCGTCGCCATTCAGCGGCTTGAGCATCCTCTACGCCAAATTGCGGATCTCCAATCGCAGCAACTGCATGCCCTGCCGCGCCAGATGCCTCCGATGGAAGACGCGTCGAAGTGCCGAGACGGCGAATTCAATGACAAACCGCGGAGGCGGCTGCCCGAACTCTTGGAGCCATTGGGACAGCTTCGCCGTATGCAGGCCGTATCTCAAATTCCTGTGGCTGCAGGCCGCCAAGTTTAGAAATCGTAGGCGACTGTTTCTAAGAAAGGTGAAGTTCGAGGCCGACGGAAGCGTTCGATACACGCATTAGACTTTAACAGCTACTATGAATTTTTAGGGTGTGCAATAAATAAAAACACATGTTGCAAAGCGACATTGAGATGGCTAACTGCATGCTGCTGGCTAAGACTGAGTTTTAAATGCTTCGTTTTACTTATTATTCGAGTTACTGGTTATCCTACAACGAACACTTACAAACCAGCGCAGGGTGTCTGCTGCATTCACTAAATCGGGAGAAATAGAAATAAAAATGTTTACTCTAAGTTGCTAAGCAGAGGTTAAGAACGCCTAGCTATTGGTAAGCAACAGTTCTAATACTTGAGGTCTGGTTAGTCCGCCTGCACTCTGTGCCTAACCGTGACCGATCGCTTCGCCAGGCTGTCCTGGTGTGTGGCACATCGCCGAGCCATGGTTTCCTTCCGCCTGGCCCTGGCCTCGGCCTCAATTTGGCGAACCATCAGCTGGCGGCCAACAATGTCTGGTTGAAGTCGCATGTATCGGGTGCTGTGCGCCAGGTCCTCCTCCAGCACAGGTACGGAGCGCACGGGCGAGGGGAAACGGTAGATGCACCGGCTAGCAGCGGACGCGGCCGCGATTGATTTTGGCTGTTTCTTCTGGTCGTTGAGCTGCCGGGACTCCTTCTTGCTGATTCGACGCAGGTTTCGTTTAGGATAATAGTCCACGGGCACGTACTCGATGCCTCGACTCGCCAGCTGCTGCTTGTGCATGCTGTCCACTCCGTACTTCAGACTCTTCAGCTCGGACATCTCGCAGCTCTTCGCCGGGGTGTTGTACATCCACAGGAAGTTTTGCCGAAACACCAAGTCGTTGGGCTTGCGCTGGTAACTACTGGGCGTTCGAAGGGCCAAGAAATTGAGCGACTTTCGGGTGCACTCGTGTGCGAGACCCAAGCTCTCGCTGAACACCGCCGGGACCACCTGGCGTATGGTGCCGCTGTTCCAGTTGACATCCTCGGTAATGATGGTGGGATTCACCTCCAGCAGCCAGGGATCGCCGAACGAGTCGATGCAGATGTCCAACGAGAACAGCTGGTAGCAGTTCGACTTCTCCTTGACTTGATCGAACACGCCCTCGCAGATTCGAGTAGCCATCTGCTGAAGGCGGCGGATGAAGTATTTATTCATAATGAACGGCTCCAGCAGCTCCCTGGTCTCGGTGGCACGCATCCGGACACTAGATTGCTTCCGCTTGCCTTGCTTATTTCCCGCTGTTGGCTTGCTTTTACTCTGCGGCTTGGCGCTGCTCCAGTTTTGCTGCTTGGCAGACATTTTCGCTGTTGGAAGTGACGCGGCCAAGTGCCTGGCTCCAGGAATGCGCATGGTGCCGAGCAGCAGCGGCAGGTTGGCTCTGTTGCCCTTCAGGCAGCCGTGACGCACAGCGTAGTTGAACTCCTCGCACTCGTCGGACTCGAATGACTGTCGGAAGAAGCCGGTCAGCGGGACAGGCTCGAACGGTTCCGGTGATTTAGAAGTTTTTTTTGGCGTTTTTAATCGAGACCTGGCGCTGTTCTGCCGCTGCTGCAGAAGCTGCTGGAATTGAAAGGGCTGGCTCTGCTGAGCGCACGGGAGCTGTTGATTCAGCTGCTGCTGTCTTGGGCAGGTCAGCGTCATTGCCTGCTGCTGTCGTTGTTGCTGCTGCTGCTGCTGCCACTCTGAGAAGCCACTCTGGGTCCACAGCGACGCAGGTACTTGCTCTGTTGACAGGCTGGCTTGCTGCGCTGACAGTCGGTTGAAGGTGACACCGGAGTCGGCGATATTCATGACTGACGTCACATCGTCCATATCGTTGACGGAGTTCAGGGACTCCGGCAGGGGGGCGGCAACAGCGGCGACGGCGGAGCTGATGGAACTGGAAGATCCTTTCAACCGCTGCGATGAGGCCCCGCTAGCGGCGGGTGCGTTGGGGGTGCTGACGACCGCGTTAGCGCGTCGCCAGATGCGCGTGTTGGCCAGATGCTCCCTAGGGTCGAAGCGGTCGTCCTGGCGCATCTCCTTGTACGGCCGGGCTACCTTGCGGACGTAGCCGGGGTGCAGGAAGCCGAGAACGCGCCAGAAGCGGCACACAACCACCAGGAGGAACATTCGCACGTCGAACTTCTGCCCGGCATTGGTCAACATGGGGTTCTTGATGTACCGCTGCACCACATAGTCCTGGCCCCACATGAACCGCTGTCGGGTTTCCACTTTTAGAAAGGATTTGAGATGCTTGACTGAGGGCAGAACTCGGACGCCTCGACCCCGGCGCAGGTAGGACGGCTTGACGATCCACTGCGAGTCGGGGGCGAGCCTGCTGACCTCCTCGATGAAGACGTTCTGCTGCACCGAGGAGGCGAAAACGCGAGTCTCGGGCACGAAGTAGTTCGCCCGGAAGCACGGGCACAAGTCGCCGTTGTGCAGGTCGATAAGCTGACGCTCAGCGCGCGCCTCCAGCCGAAGGGCCTCGAAGCATCCCGGGACTTGGCAGTGCTGGAAGCTGTGCTCAGCGTACTGGTGCGGGCACAGCAGCTGATGGCGCAGCCGGCGCCCGCCGTTGTGCCGACAGTCGTGCTCCGGGTAACCGATGCCCCGTTGGAAAATGCTGGACTGCAGGGTGAACGCCAGGCTCTGCTTGTCTTTGAGGAATACGTCCATCGGCAGGCGGTTGACGATGTGGTGGTTCGGCCGCAGAGTTGGCAGGATCTCACTGGCCTTGCGCTTGCCCAGCCAGCAGAACACTCGCTCGCCGCTGCCGTTGGGCAAATTTTTTAGTTTCTCCATGCCGAGGTGCTTGCAGAATGTCTCAAATAGCAGGTCCAGACAGCCGACTCCCTGCTGCTCGGTGCTGATGAAATATTTGTTCTTATCGGCCATCAGCTGCGGGAACACCTCCTGGTAGAGTTTGGTGAACTCAGCCAGGTGTTCCGTGAACCGGTAGAGGCTGGTGCTGAACTCGAACACGTTGGGCAGGCTCTCCTGTAAAGTTTGATGTTTTTATATATCATCAAACTGTGGCGGTGGAGTTGATGTTGCGTCCCCGGATTTAATCGCAACGCGTCGCACCCTCGCACCGCGATCCCCGGTTTGATTCTGTGCACTGCCGCATCTTAGGAATGGGCACCACTGCTTGTCTCCTCGCTGTCTAAAGCCTAAAAGTGCCTGAAGCCCTCCCGCAAACTCACAATGCTGTAGCGGTAGCCTGTGCTCGGAGATGTTATCTTAAAAATGGTGCCTCCAACTTAAAGAAGCGTCAATACTGGGAGTCTGGCTTGAGTATTGCTTGGAGGCGAAAGTAATCTTTCAAGTCTCCTGATTAAGCCATTAAGCCTGATTAAGCCAATTGAGTAATATAGGTTGTACAAAACTGTCAAGAAAGCTACTTTATTATTTTTTTATTAGAGGCAGGGGGGTTGTGTGCACCCTGGCGCACTTTAAGCGACATAGGCACACAACCGGCGAGAGGCATTACTGCCCATTCCGCCGACTCCCCTGAGCAGGCATACAAGCGCGCGGATACGTACGCAGGCACACACTCACACAGGAGTGTACAGCGGCCCTGACTTTATTTTTATCGTTAGGCATGTACACTTCACTGCGCCTTGGGGGGCTGGCTCTCAAGGCCGTTAATTGCAAGGCAGAGCCAAGCCGAGATTCCAATTCAGCCCCAAATTAATGTGACTGCACTTGGAATCGAGCCTGGGTCGCTGGCACACCAGAGCCTGCGCTAGACCGCTGGGCTACGGCCCCCCTTAAGAAAGCTACTTACTTAGTAGTTACGTACGATGTTTTAATTACATATTGTACGAGGGGTGTGCAAAAAGTTCTGACACTTTCATCCCTGAGCAAAAAATGGTAACGAAAACACAGCAGCTGTGCTAGAGGATCTGTCACAAGATCAGACTCTTTTGCACCTAGGTATAGGCTGGCGCATGGTAAAACCCTGCAGCTCACTCACCGGCAGCTCAAAGTCGTCTTTCAGCTTCTTTCTTCTGCGCCTTCTCTTTGACGATTTCGTGTCGTCGAAGTCATCTTCGTCTGGCGGAGAGGATTTAGTCTGCATAGCGTTGTTGTTTGAGCAGTCCTCGGTGCCTGCTGAAGTTAAAGCAGATGACGATGGCTTGACAATAGAAGTCATTTTACTAGCAGATGAAGCCGGCACATTCACGAGTAGCATAGCTGCAGGCTTTATAGTTATGAGGCATTTCTGCCATAGACGTGGGGTTCTGGGTGCTCGCCGCATATCAAGACGAGGCAAGCAGCCATGCCCATACCGCTGACCCCTGAGCACACGCGCTCACACAGGAGTGCACATCGGCCCTGACTTTATTTATCGTTAGGCATGTACACTTCACTGCGCCTTGGGGGGGCTGGCTCTCAAGGCCGTTAATTGCAAAAGCAGAGCCAAGACGAGATTCCAATTCAGCCCCACTTCACTGTGCTTTGGGTGTTGGTACAAAGGCGTTAATAATTTGCACGAGCAGAGCCAAGCCGAGATTTGAATTTGACCCCAAATGAATGTTACTGCACTTGAAATCGAGCCTGGGCCGCTGGCACATCAGAGCGCCGTGGTCTATGGCCCCATTATCCATCCCGCATCCGTCCGTGTCTATTTGGGTCCGAAATACCGTTTAGCATATTTCTGGCTTTTACCTTCTGTGTGCAGCCGTTTTAATGATCGTCACGGATCCCGCGGGATGCTTGTCTATCTCTATACAGTCGCCAAGGTCCGTGCAACAAATATCCTTCAAGTGTGTCAGTAGAATTAGTAGTCTTTAGTAGTCTCTTTAAATTCTACTAATAGCAGCATATAGTGTAGTTAAAGTTCTGGTGGCTATGTTCTTATGTGTCCCTGTCGCGCTGGCACAGACAAAATTAGCCGGGTTACTGTCGGCTGTACGGCAAGACACCGTGAGCTCAGCTCAGTTCAAAGCTCACACTCTGCTTGCGGGCCAGCCAATGAGAGGACCGGCTGGCTGCGGCTTGGATAATAGAAAGCATTCGGCTGTTCGAGTTTGAGATTCCTGGCTAGGTGTACAGTACTCAGCAAAGTGAACGCTCTTATTTAAGGTGTATCCGAGTATGCAGCGTGCAAAAAAGAATTTACAAGCTGCCTCTTCTCTGCTGAGCTCTCCTGCTAAATTTTATCTCAGCTTGATAAGAAGGCGCTCCATGCTACAGGGAAGGTGCTAGGACGTCTCAACGAAGCAGTAAGTCTAGCACAGTCCTTAGCTTAGCTGACGAATCCTCCATGGCCGCTCCGAAGACGCCGGACGAAGTGAAATGCGTCGCTGTCGGTGACGGCGAGGTCGGGAAAACCTGCCTGCTGATGGCCTACACCACAAACACCTTTCCTAAGGAGTACCTGCCCACCGTTTTCGACGAATGGAGCGCCAACGTTGAGGTGGACGGCAGGTCCTTCCGCCTCAGGCTGTGCGACACCGCCGGGCAGGAGGCCTACGACCGACTGCGGCCGCTCAGCTACCCCTACACCAGCGTGTTTCTCGTCTGCTTCTCGCTGGTGAACTCCACCAGCTTGGACAATGTCATCGACAAGTGGAACCCGGAGGTGCGGCACCACGCTCCGCAGGCGCCAGTCATTCTAGTCGGCACCAAGCTGGACCTGCGCGGCAGCGGCGACTCGACGGGCAATGAAGTGACGCGAAAACGAGCGAAACTCGTTGCCAAGGAGATCAAGGCTGTGACGTATCTGGAGTGCTCAGCGCTCACTCGCGTAGGACTCAAGGACGTGTTCGACGAAGCGGTCAGAGTTGCGATCGGAGGCTCGGGCAAGGCTAAGAATGAGTGCGATGTACTTTAAAAGAAGTAGCAGATGATCGAATATCGCTTGTTTTGCTGCTGAACAAGTCAGAGAGAGAGAACTCGATGCTATCTTTAGCCGTACTATATTGTAATTTTGATTGCATTAGATGAAGACTTGCTCTCGAAGCCCAAGTACAATTAAAAACGCAGTTAGTCATTGACAACTGGTGCAGTGTTATTCTAATCACGCAAATTTTAAACAAATAGCTTGAAAAAAACAAAAACGCCATGTTGTAATACGAAGTCCAAGTATTGTCCTTCCCATCTCGTCGATGCATTTTGCAGCAAAATTTGGTAATTCTTCCGTGTTACATTGTCCAGCAGGTCATTACTGTTATTGTGGACTACGAGTACCAGTGTTAAATATCAACCATAAATATGAGCAGTTCGAATTGCAGGAAGACTTTAGTCGTTTCGTTTCTTAGAAATATTAGGTGAACGTAAGCAAGTAGGTAAGGTACGTATATTATAGACTTCAGGGGTCTTATGAAAACCCTTTGAATAAAGTACCCTAGCAGAGATATCCGTAAAGTGGCTTACTTTATGCCGTCAGTCTAAATGCTATTCACAAAACCGAATGATTTATGTTACTTTTTTGTCAACAAACCAAAACTTATTGTCCATGCGTTTTTTATGAGGCCCTAAATAATGTATTTAATACTTGTTCAAATAGACAGTGCAGTACAGCCGTTCACACATCATTGTTAAATTTGCAAACAATCAAACACCATTGAATGATTTTTCATATACACTCGTACTACCGGACCAACTTCTAAATATCGAAATACAGAAGCAGTCAATCCGATTTTTAAGGTGCCAGCGTGTCACGTGACAATCAATGCTGCTTTAGCGCATCAACACTTTTGTTCAACACAAATCCTGCTGTTTGACTTACTTTTGGAGAACTTGACTGAAACTATCAGAATCGGGTGATCGTTAGGCAAGTACACTTTACTGCGCCTTGGGGGTTGGCCTTCAAGGGTGTTAATAATTTTGCACGAGCAAACCCCAAGCCGAGATTCCAATTCATCCCCAAATGAATATGACTGCACTTGGAATCGAGTCTGGGCCGCTGGCATATCATTAGAGCGCCGTGGTCTATGGCCTATGGCCCCATTATCTATCCCGCATCCATCCATGTATATTAGGGTCTGAAAAACTGTTTAGTGTAGATATTTATGGCTTTTACCTTCTGTGTGCAGCCGTTTTAATGATCGTCACGGATCCTGCGGGATGCTTGTCTATCTCTATACAGTCGCCAAGGTCTGTGCAACAAATATCCTTCAAGTCTGTCAGTAGAATTAGTAGTCTTTAGTAGTCTCTTTAAACTCTACTAATAGCAGCATATAGTGTAGTTAAAGTTCTGGTGGCTATGTTCTTATGTGTCCCTGTCGCGCTGGCACAGACAAAATTAGCCGGGTTACTGTCGGCTGTACGGCAAGACACTGTGAGCTCAGCTCAGTTCAAAGCTCACACTCTGCTTGCGGGCCAGCCAATGAGAGGACCGGCTGGCTGCGGCTTGGATAATAGAAAGCATTCGGCTGCCTCTTTACAAGCTGCTGAGCTCTCCTGCTAAATTTTATCTCAGCTTGATAAGAAGGCGCTCCATGCTACAGGGAAGGCGCCAGGACGTCTCAACGAAGCAGTAAGTCTAGCACAGTCCTTAGCTTAGCTGACGAATCCTCCATGGCCGCTCCGAAGACGCCGGACGAAGTGAAATGCGTCGCTGTCGGTGACGGCGAGGTCGGGAAAACCTGCCTGCTGATGGCCTACACCACAAACACCTTTCCTAAGGAGTACCTGCCCATCGTTTTCGACGAATGGAGCGCCAATGTTGTGGTGGACGGCAGGTCCTTCCGCCTCAGGCTGTGCGACACCGCCGGGCAGGAGGGCTACGACCGACTGCGGTCGCTCAGCTACCCCTACACCAGCGTGTTTCTCGTCTGCTTCTCGCTGGTGAACTCCACCAGCTTGGACAATGTCATCGACAAGTGGAACCCGGAGGTGCGGCACCACGCTCCGCAGGCGCCAGTCATTCTAGTCGGCACCAAGCTGGACCTGCGCGGCAGCGGCGACTCGACGGGCAATGAAGTGACGCGAAAACGAGCGAAACTCGTTGCCAAGGAGATCAAGGCTGTGACGTATCTGGAGTGCTCAGCGCTCACTCGCGTAGGACTCAAGGACGTGTTCGACGAAGCGGTCAGAGTTGCGATCGGAGGCTCGGGCAAGGCTAAGAAAGAGTGTGATGTACTTTAAAAGAAATAGCAGATGATCGAATGTCGCTTGTTTTGCTGCTGGACAAGTCAGAGAGAGAGAGAGAGAGAGAACTCCCGATGCTATCTTTAGTTGTACTTAACTGTCGTTTTGATTGCAATAGATGAAGACCTGCTTGAAGCCCAAGTAATTGGAAACGCAGTTACGCTCGTAGTTATTGAAAACTGATGCAGTGTTATTCGAATCACACAAATCATAAACATAAACAAAAACAGCTTGAAAAAACGAAAACGCCATGTTGCAATACGGAAGTCCAAGTATTGGAATTTTTAGTACTATAAAAAGAAACCCGAGAATTCCCCATCTCGTCAATGCATTTTGCAGCAAAAATTGGCCCAAAAATTTGCACGATTTGTTGCAGTCAGTTTTTACCGGTAATTTTTCCCTGTGTTACATTGTCCAGCAGGTCATTACTGTTATTGTGGACTACGAGTACCAGTGTTAAATATCAGCCTTAAATATGAGCAGTTAGGAGCGTATATTATAGACTTCAGGGGTCTTATGAAAACCGTGTGAATAATAAAATACCCGGGCCTAGCATAGATATTGGAAATGCTCCATTTCCTTCAGTAAAGTGGCTTACTTTATGCGTCAGTCTGAATGCTATTCACAAAACCGAATGATTAACACTTTTAATCAAACATTTCAACGATCGGATTCATAAAACCCTTTCCCACATTCACCAGTACGGTACTTTTTTGTCAACAAACCAAAACTTATTGTCCATGCGTTTTTGATGACGCCCAAAAGAATGTACGAGTATTTAATACTTGTTCAAATAGACAATGTAGTACAGTCGTTCACACATCATTAGTAAATTTGCAAACAATCAAACACCATTGAATGATTTTTCACTTACAATCGTACTACCGGAACAACTTCTAAATATCGAAATACAGAAGCAGTCACTCTGATTTTTAATGTGCCAGCGTGTCACGTGACAATCAATGGTGCTTTTAAGCGCGTAATGCTTTATCAGCAACACTTTTGTTTAACACAAATCCTGCTGTTTGACTTACTTTTTGAGAATCTGACTGAAACCATTCAGTATCGGAATCGGGATCATTCAGTATCAGAATCAGGATCATTCAGTATCAGAGAATCGGGATCATTCAGTATCAGAGAATCGGGATCATTCAGTATCAGAGAATCGGGATCATTCAGTATCAGAGAATCGGGATCATTCAGTATCAGAGAATCGGGATCATTCAGTATCAGGGATTCGGGATTATTCAGTATCAGAGAATCGGGATCATTCAGTATCAGAGAATCGGGATCATTCAGTATCAGAGAATCGGGATCATTCAGTATCAGAGAATCGGGATCACAGTTTCAGAGAATCGGGATCATTCAGTATCAGAGAATCGGGATCATTCAGTATCAGAGAAATGGGATCATTCAGTATCAGAGAATCGGGATCATTCAGTATCAGAGAATCGGGATCATTCAGTATCAGAGAATCGGGATCATTCAGTATCAGAGAATCGGGATCATTCAGTATCAGAGAATCGGGATCATTCAGTATCAGAGAAATGGGATCATTCAGTATCAGAGAATCGGGATCACAGTTTCAGAGAATCGGGATCATTCAATATCAGAGAATCGGGATCATTCAGAGTATCAGAGAATCGGGATCATTCAGTATCAGAGAATCGGGATCATTCAAAATCAGAGAATCGGGATCATTCAGTATCAGAGAATCGGGATCATTCAGTATCAGATAAATGGGATCATTCAGTATCAGAGAATCAGGATCACAGTTTCAGAGAATCGGGATCATTCAATATCAGAGAATCGGGATCATTCAGTATCAGAGAATCGGGATCATTCAGTATCAGAGAAATGGGATCATTCAATATCAGAGAATCGGGATCATTCAGAGTATCAGAGAATCGGGATCATTCAGTATCAGAGAATCGGGATCATTCAAAATCAGAGAATCGGGATCATTCAGAGTATCAGAGAATCGGGATCATTCAATATCAGAGAATCGGGATCATTCAGTATCAGAGAATCGGGATCATTCAATATCAGAGAATTGGGATCATTCAGTATCAGAGAATCGGGATCATTCAGTATCAGAGAATCGGGATCATTCAGTATCAGAGAATCGGGATCATTCAATATCAGAGAATCGGGATCATTCAGTATCAGAGAATCGGGATCATTCAGTATCAGAGAATCGGGATCATTCAATATCAGAGAATCGGGATCATTCAGTTTCAGAGAATCGGGATCATTCAGTATCAGAGAATCGGGATCATTCAGTATCAGAGAATCGGGATCATTCAGTATCAGAGAAACGGGATCATTCAATATCAGAGAATCGGGATCATTCAGTATCAGAGAATCGGGATCATTCAGTTTCAGAGAATCGGGATCATTCAGTATCAGAGAATCGGGATCATTCAGTATCAGAGAATCGGGATCATTCAGTATCAGAGAAACGGGATCATTCAATATCAGAGAATCGGGATCATTCAGTATCAGAGAATCGGGATCATTCAGTTTCAGAGAATCGGGATCATTCAATATCAGAGAATCGGGATCATTCAGTATCAGAGAATCGGGATCATTCAGTATCAGAGAATCGGGATCATTCAGTATCAGAGAATCGGGATCATTCAATATCAGAGAATCGGGATCATTCAGTATCAGAGAATCGGGATCATTCAGTTTCAGAGAATCGGGATCATTCAATATCAGAGAATCGGGATCATTCAGTATCAGAGAATCGTGATCATTCAGTATCAGAGAATCGGGATCATTCAGTATCAGAGAATCGGGATCATTCAGTATCAGAGAATCGGGATCATTCAGTATCAGAGAATCAGGATCATTCAGTATCAGAGAATCGGGATCATTCAGTATCAGAGAATCGGGATCATTCAGTTTCAGAGAATCGGGATCATTCAGTATCAGAGAATCGGGATCACTCAGTATCAGAGAATCGGGATCACTCAGTATCAGAGAATCGGGATCACTCAGTATCAGAGAACCGGGATCACTCAGTATCAGAGAATCGGGATCACTCAGTATCAGAGAACCGGGATCATTCAGTGAACTCTGGTAATCCACGCTGATGCAAACATTACTTCGAGAAGGCAAAAACAGCACATCAGTTAGTTGTCAGCTCTTGGTTGGTTCGCATAAATGAACGATGAGCCTGTTAGTGCATAAAATTAATGTTAGTTGCATAATATATTTAATTATAGTAGAACTGAATAGACAGATTAGACAGGTAGCGCACAGGTCAGGGACTACAATCAGAGTAGGGGTTGCATGTACTTTAATTTTATAAGCGAAGGATAAATATAAAGGTATAAAGCCGCAATGGGAAACAATATCGCGTGGAGCAAGATACAATCAATATATAATAATCATAA
This sequence comes from Macrostomum lignano, assembly GCA_002269645.1. NCBI lineage: Eukaryota > Metazoa > Platyhelminthes > Macrostomidae > Macrostomum > Macrostomum lignano. Next base: position 191,930 of record NIVC01000006.1, on the reverse strand, counting down.
TTCATAATTGAAATTGTCGATAAGATAATTCTGAAAAAAGCCAAGAAAATCATCAGATATGCTGATCAGAGCAGTAGCATGCCGACAGCTGCGATTTAAACAAACATTTCTATAGCATTAGACGCAGTCATAAAATGCGTCATATCGGGGTAAGTTTAAATAAAGAAACAAGTTAGACAAATACACGAATGCATAGCTACATTGGGACCGGGCGAGGCTCAGTGCTCACTTTTTTCTCATGGAGGATGCAGGGTCATACTCATAGAGGGTATGGCGGGTCATACTCATAGAGGGTATGGCGGGTCATACTCATAGAGGGTATGACGGGTCATACTCATAGAGGGTATGACGGGTCATACTCATAGAGGATATGGCGGGTCATACTCATAGAGGGTATGACGGGTCATACTCATAGAGGGTATGACAGGTCATACTCATAGAGGGTATGACGGGTCATACTCATAGAGGGTATGACGGGTCATACTCATAGAGGGTATGGCGGGTCATACTCATAGAGGGTATAACGTGTCATACTCAGAGGGTATGACGGGTCATACTCATAGAGGGTATAACGTGTCATACTCATAGAGGGTATGACGGGTCATACTCATAGAGGGTATAACGTGTCATACTCATAGAGGGTATGACGGGTCATACTCATAGAGGGTATAACGCGTCACACTCATAGAGGGTATAACGTGTCATACTCATAGAGGGTATAACGTGATAACGTGTCATACTCATAGAGGATACTTGAGCTCGCTGGCAGGACAATGCAGCTATCATTTGAGGCGGGTTTGCTAAGGAAAATCGTCATAAAAAGGTTGCAGAATCAGTTGTGGGGATAAAAGTGCGGGATAGCTAAGACATGCCAGATAAACAACAACTATAATGAACAAATCAACAAGTTTTAAAGCGCAATTTAAATAAATTTATCCAGGCCGGTCACCAAAAGAAAAAAATCGGCATAAGATAACAAATCTTCAAGCACTATAAGATTTCACTTTCAGCTAATAGTTTCCATACTAAGGCTATATAAGTACACTGTACACTTTTGCAATAAACTTTACAAACTGTTTTACACAGACAAAGCCAACCAATAGCCACATAACACAGTACTGTACAACTACTGTATGCACTGCTGATTCATTATGTTTAAAATCCACACGAATGCCATCGAGTTACTTACAGGATGCTCACTATGGAGAGGTTTACACAGATGCAAGGGGCATCGGGTGCTTCTGAGAAAGTCAATCAATAAGTTGCAGCACATTAGAAAAACTTACCATTAGCTTAAGGCGGAAAATATAAATCGATAATTTAAAAGTAACGAATAAACTTATCCTGCAATATCCGAATATTTCTACTAAATAAGTAGCATAAGTTGCGCCTGAAAGGAAAAACTGACCGAACAGCGCAAAAAAAAGAAGTTGAATTAAACAAAAAAGCAAACAGCGGTCGCCGCAAAAACTTGGAAGCGATACAGCGAATAATAAATAATAAAAGAGATTAAATAATTAAATAAATAATATAACAGTGCTTTTTACTATAAGCGGCATTAATAGACAATGATAAATTTTTCACAAATTATAAATCGGAAAAGTGCAAGCCACTAAGGAGGAAAAAATTACATAGGTTCCGTGCAAGTTGTACAATAGGATTTATTTTGGGAAAGAAAACCATAATTATTAGAATAAAACAATTTCAATCAGCAAGCAAACCGATCTGACTTGAAACAGGAAAAGGAAATTAACCAATTAAATAAGGCTGTTCACGCATACAAATTTCTTAAAAACCTCATTTATGAATTATGATCCCATATTAGGGATTTGAAAATCAATAGAATCTACTGCTTTTATCCCAACTGCTTCGATTAAAATCCTCAATTATGAATTATAATCCCATATTTGGGATTTGAAAACCGATAGAATCAAAGATTCGAAGCCGGATGCTGAGTAGAAACTTGGGATCATAAATAGTTGCCTCATCAAGCAGTTGCTCCGTTACTATCAACATTGTCAACCGCGCCGCCATTCCTGCCAGTCAGCTGGGCGCCGGAATTCAACGATTGCCGACTTCCCCGACTGCTGCCGGGGCTGTCTTCGCCGCTGCCGCCGCCGAGCTCGGAGCCGCAGGTCTTCATAAAGTACTTCTCCATCTTGCTGATAATATGCTTGCCGTAGGTGAACTTCTTTAACCCGGTGATGTGCGGCCGGATCCGGTGCATCAGCACTTTTCTCTGGTTGGCGTCTGCCACGTCTAGAATGCGCTGGATGACGTAATTGGCGAACTGGTCCTTCATCATGTTGTACAGAGTCTGCTGGTCTGGATCGTCCAGAATCTCGGACACCAGCGCCTGCCTCTCCTGCCTGCTGGCGTGGGTGACCAGCTTTTCCACTACATTGCTGGCGAATTTGTGAGTAGACAGGGTGACAATCTTGCCCCGCAGCACCGACACCATGCGGCTCTTGTCCTCCGGCTTGCCGTGCTCGAGGACGTGCTGGGGGTGGAGTTCAAGTTTATTGCTGCCTTAGTTTATCCACTGATTAGACTGCTGAGATTCTGAGATTTACCCCATAGATCTCACCCTGAGATTTCGCTCACATATCTCACCCTGAGATTTCGCTCACAGATCTCACCTTGAGATTTACCCCACAGATCTCACCCTGAGATTTCGCTCACAGATCTCACCCTGAGATTTCGCTCACAGATCTCACCTTGAGATTTAGCTCACAGATCTCGCCCTGAGATTTAGCTCACAGATCTCGCCCTGAGATTTAGCTCACAGATCTCACCCTATATTAGCGAAAAAATCTACACTTAGAGATTAAGCTGCAAATTCTCAACCTGAGATCTAGTTTTTATTATCTCTCAATGATTAAACAAAATGAAAAAATTCCGAAAGCATGATGAGCTCAGGCCTCAGGCCTAACAGGGCATTGCCATACCTGAATAACATAGTTCCCATACTGGTCCTGCACAAGCTGTTCAGTGTTCTGGTGCAGCTCCTCCAGCACTGATTGAGTCTGAGCAGGCGTGCAGTGCTCAAGAATGCGCTGGATCACCCGGCAGCCATAGGGGTGCGTTGAGAGCGCGACCACCTGAGGGAAGTTGGCAGGCTGGTTACCAAGGAGACCACAGAGACAAAGTGTGAGACGACAGAGACAGCAGAGACAAGAGTGACACCACAGAGACAGCAGAGACAAGAGTGAGGCCACAGAGACAGCAGAGACAAGAGTGAGGCCACAGAGACAGCAGAGACAAGAGTGAGGCCACAGAGACAGCAGAGACAAGAGTGAGGCCACAGAGACAAAGTGTGAGACCAGAGACAGCAGAGACAAGAATGAGACCACAGAGACAGCAGAGACAATAATGAGACCACAGAGACAGCAGAGACAATAATGAGACCACAGCGACAGCAGAGACAATAATGAGACCACAGAGACAGCAGAGACAATAATGAGACCACAGCGACAGCAGAGACAATAATGAGACCACAGAGACAGCAGAGACAATAATGAGACCACAGAGACAGCAGAGACAAGAGTGAGACCACAGAGACAGCAGAGACAATAATGAGACCACAGAGACAGCAGAGACAATAATGAGACCACAGAGACAGCAGAGACAAGAGTGACACCACAGAGACAGCAGAGACAAGAGTGAGACCACAGAGACAGCAGAGACAAGAGTGAGACCACAGAGGCAGCAGAGACAAGAGTGAGGCCACAGAGACAGCAGAGACAAGAGTGAGACCACAGAGACAGCAGAGACAAGAGTGAGACCACAGAGACAGCAGAGACAAGAGTGAGACCACAGAGGCAAGGGTGCACAAGTTCCAATTCCACAAACCTGTCCTTTGAATGCTTCCACAATGAAGTTCAAATGCGCTGGATCAACGCACTCGATGCATTTTTGCACGACATGATTGCCATTCTGATCTTTGACGCACTTTAGCACGTTGTCCTATAAGATGGAATTTTGTAAGAGTTGTAAGTTAAGCTGACTGACGGCAGTAATAAACAAAGGTAGTTAATAAACTAATTATGCAGCTTCTCACCTGAAGCTCGCTAACAATCTCTACTTGCTGCTCAGTAGGCAGAGACTCCAGCGCTTTCTGAATCACTCTGCAGCCGTACATCTGCAACGCCAGAGACAGCACTTGGCCGCGAACCCTCTGCGCCAGGATCTGCTTCTGCTCCGGTGTGCCGAATTCGAAGAATTTCTGTATAACATAATTGCCAAACACGTCAGTCATCAGAGCGTTAGCAGATTGGAGCAGCTCAGTAAACACCTGCGTCTTATCCGGTGGATTGGCTGTCTCTAATTTCTGCTGGATAAATCTGGACCCGTGCTGGTCCTGAGCAAACTCCACCACGTGACCAGTCAGGTCTTTCAGACTGAGACTTGGCACGCGGTTCTGCCTGAAGTCTTCGAGCAGGCGGGACCTGCCGACCGACTCGCTGCCAACGCCTACAGCGCTCAGACCGCGCATATGATGATGGTGATGATGCGCTGGCTGCTGATGCTGCTGATTTTGGAAATGATGCCCCTGCTGCTGGCCATGCTGCTGAAGCTGGTGGTGATGATGCTGAGGCGGCGGCGGGGCAAAGAATCCAGCCTGATGGTGCTGCTGATCAAGGCGAGCCATGGCAAGATAAGGGGGCGCGCCCGGCCCCATAGCTGGCGGCGTGTGCGGTGGAGGCGAAGCGGCGCCGAACAGCGCCAAGTCCGGCGTCGGAGCTTTGAAAGGCGTGGACTGACGGTTCTGCTGAGCCTGCTGTTGCTGCTGCATCAGCATAGTTGGCGGATACTGGAATCCATAAAACTGGGCGGCCGGCGGCAGCATGTTCATCCCGCTACCGGTGCCAGACGCGGCGGGGCCACCGGCGCCAAACGGGCCGGAATAGGCAGCGATGGCCGGGTCCTGATGATGGGGCGGCGTCAGAGGCGGAGTCTGGGCTCCGAATGGGCCAAACAAGCTGCTGCCATGCTGCTGCTGATGCTGGTGGTGAGAAAGCTGCGGCGGCTGCTGAAGGCCGTGCTGAAGATGCGGCGCGGGAGACTGGACTCTGGCGGTCTGCTGCTGCTGCATGGAGTGCAGCTGCTCAAAACCCCCCATCTGTTGGAGCTGTTGGTACGCATCTTCCTGCTGCTGCTGCTCGTAAGAAGAAGACGCTACCTCAAGCGGCGCCGGCTGCTGTTGATAAAATCCTGCATAGGCTGATGAATCGAACAGTTGCCTATGCTGATGCGGCTGTTGTTGCTGCTCAATACTGTAAGCAGCCATGAAGGCGTTACCGTCGGGTCCAGCTCCAGCACCGCCAATCAGCTGCTGCTGCTGCTGCAGGAAGGCAGCCGCAGCGGCGGCGTTCGGGTCATTGTAGTCAAACATGGACACGTGCGGAGGCGGCGGCATAGGAGGATATTGTTGATGCTGTTGTTGCTGCTGTTGGTAACCATTGCTATGCACGACTGGCGGAGCCTGCTGCTGATGATGCGGCATCATTGAGAAATGCGGAGGCTGCTGATGATGCGGCGGCGGCTGCTGGGCCATCTGATGATGCTGACTGATAACGGGCGTATCTAAAGACTTCTTTGGCAGGCTGTTGTTAGACGATGCTGCGCAAGCGGCAGCCCCGGCGCCGCCGGGTGGCGAACCGCTGTCCAACACCTGATCGACTATGCGCAAGCCGACAGCAATAAGATCTTTGCTACTAGGAGACAGCATCGAACCCGTTGTGATGTTATTATCCAATGAATGCTGCTGTTGTTGTTGTTGCTGTTGCTGCTGCAGACGCGAGCTACCGCCGCCCATGTTGATTGGCTGGGAGATTGCGTGCTCACTCTGCTGCTCCCAGGCGCTCTGGGGGCCGGCGCTAGAGCCAAACTGCAGCCTGCCAAGCCTTCCAATAATATTCTCGGCGTCATCGTCCCCAGCTAGCCGGTACTGCTGCTGCTGTTGAAAGTCGCCCCAGCGTTTGTCAACAACAAAAGCATCTACGGGGTCCAATGGATCCTGCTGCTGATGGCGCTCATATCTGTAAGCCACTTGAGCGTCATCCTGAGACCTGGCTGCCGACACCGGGTCCGACATCAAGATGTTTGTTTAAGTCTGTTCTGTGATTTACGAGTACCCAATTAAGCAATCGAATGGCCTTGATGCAGATATAAAGGCTTCTTAAACCAAGCACATCGAATGTCTAAACTCAATGATCAAGCAAAGGTGCAACTCATTCAGTTTGCTGTTCACGGATTCTCACAGATGGCAACAGAATAAACAAAAGATGCGAACACTTGACTTTGAGTAGGACGCGGTGCAACTGCGGGCAATAAGGGGTGGGCAATGAACTTCTCAATATTCTACAAATCTATTTGGCAATGCATTTGATCACATTTGAAGAGTTTAGATTACTAATTAATACTCCAATACTCCAAATTGTTCCAGTAGGATTGGGAATTGAACCCCCAACCTTTCAGGTATGAGTTCAATGCTCTAACCACTAAGCTACAACCCCAGTAATCATGTAATGCATATATAAATCAAGAGTACTATTAAAAGTTAACTAGGTATTACAAAAAGTTATATTTTAAGTAGCTTAAGGGTGAAAGATTTTCCCAATAAAATGAATTTGGACTACTATTTTTCTGTTTTAATGTCATTACTTATAGAAGAGATCTGTATTAGATTTAAAACTAAACTAATTTAATAGCACTAACTTAAAATAGTGCATATTTAGCTAGTACTTATAACTTAATGCCAGTTGTTTTGTTGTAAGACAAGACCTTTTGACAGTGGTTTTAGTTGCAAGGAAAAAATTATCTTAACAACCCTAAGTGATAAAATTTAAAAGTTTTGTTTTTGTTTTTTTTTACTTTTAAAAGGTTGCAATCTTTTGCATTTATATATTTTCTATATCCTATGAATATTCTATGCTTTTCTTAGTCAACTTTTCATGATAAAGCAATGTCTTATTATATAATATAGTTTATTTGTTGCATTTTAAGTTTATATGTTGAATATTCTAAGATGAATCCAAAATGATAAGCACAAACACAAAAAAGAATCACTTTTGATTTCATTTCATTTGAAACCATTGTTGGTTTTTATGTCTTACAACTATTTTAAGTGGTGATCATCACTGTTTAAGGTGATTGTAAACTGAAAGAATGCCAAAAGGGATCTGATATCACCCTCCTAAGGCCACCTGCCCTAAACAGAAAATTGGTGGCTTTGGTTGTGGTCCAATAGCAAAGTCCCATTAGGCCTATTCTAATCGTAACTATGACCAAGGAATTTTGAAAATAAAGATAAAAGTGATAGAGGTAGGATGAAATGAAGTTTTTGAACCAATTTGATTCAATTTAAATATCTGACAAAACTAATTTAAATATTGAAAATACCAAATATAAACATTTTGGTGAATAATAGCCTATAGGTCTTTATTTCTTGTTCAATGAAAATGTACACAGACCAAATGCCAACCCCACCTTCCAATTTTGACTTTAAAATTATAAGAATTTTGTACATGGATAATTTTTTAAAATATGATTCTTAAAAAGCTCAATTAGTTTAGGTAAGTTTATAATAGAGATTTTCATTTCTCTAGGTATCAACTTTTTATGGAATTACTTATGATATAGTACTAATTAATTATAGAATCATTCATTAAACTCACTGTTTGAGGTTAGAAATATTTTGCAGTAAATATTGCAAATAAAGTGCCTTCTATTGACTTTGCTCTAGAAATTGGCAAAATCTAGAAATTGCAATAAAAGTTAAGTTGCAACCTCTTACAATGGAATTTTAATGCCAAAACACTTATAAATGTTGGCATAAAAACAATAAAGAAAACATTCATTTTTGGAAAGTTTCATGTCAATAGCTAAAAAAATGTGCATACAGTGAGTTTAATGAACAATTCTACAACTTGTAGACATAGCCCATAGTCTGGAAGGTGGCCTTTACACCAGAATTTTCCAGCGTATTTTTGCTCTCGCTGACAATCTTGGCATACATTAGGAATTTAGAATTTTCAGGTTCAACATGAAGTGTACACAGTTGGCGTACAAAAAATAGCCAAGTTTAAGGCTAATGTAATTGTGTAGTTAAATATCAACCAATGTCAAAGGCTCTTTAAAAATAATTGGAAACTAAAATAGAAAATATGAATGTGATCACAAGAAAATTAAAATTAAAACAAAGAATATCAGTTTTTAGCAAAAACAGCTATTTTAAAGTTTAATAAAAGTTTTGAGTTCCTAAAAATATATATTTGTTAAAAAATGGCATATAAACAATTTTAGTTTCAGCGTAAAATTTTTATTTTATTTTACGTTGGCGTAAAATTGAAAAAACATGAATTTTCATTCTGGCATACGCCTGCCATGACTGGACTATAGGACAGCATAGTCATAGAGGCTAGTGGCAGATTTAGAAGGGAGGTGCCACACTCCAGATCATATAGTTTATGCCCAAAAATTCAGGCATGCATTGCCATTGGCCTTGCATGCCAAAATTAGGTATACACAGTTGGCATGCATCACTCCTGAGAAAATAGTATGCATACACACCTGGCATGCACTTAATAGAATCATGTGTAAAAGTTATTGTGAAGTAGAAAAAATGAAAAAAGGTATTTTTTAGCAAAAGCAGTCCAGTTTTTTAGCTTGTAAAAAGCAGTTAAACAAATCTTTGCATGTATCAATTTTCTGCTATAAATAGTATTGCCAAAAAAGTAGTGTTCCGCCATAAGGAGGGTCCATGTACCATAGCCATAGCCATAAGCAAAACTATGGCTTATTCCAATTCTCTGTATTCCATAGTCGTAGGGACCCCAAAATTACTATATTCCCATAGTTTCCATAGCCATAGCCATAGTTTTAACAAAAAGTCTAAAAAATAAAATATTTTGAATCAGCATGATAGGCTAACCTAGTGCTTAAACAACTGCAAATTAAATTAGAAAATAAAAGAAACACTTGATTGCCTTTGTAAGATTATATTTTGTCTTTTTTCATAGTAACACTTAATTGTCATTGAAAATACTAAAGCTAAACTTTTTCACATTAATAAAAATTAGAGTTTGCTAGTGTTTTATTGTACCTTTTAAGGTATATTTTATAAGTTTCTAGGTTGATAATACAGTTTAATAAAAGTATCTTTGTTTTACTCTACCTGTTTCTAATATTTTTTCCATTTTTAACATTAATAACTATGGCTACTGGAATCTACGGAATGTGACAGCAACTACCATATTTCCGTAGTCATTGCCATAAGAGCAGCTAGCTACTGTAGGCATATCTGTAGCTATCATAGGCACCTATTTTACTGTATTTGCCATAGGATCCCCTAGCCATAGCTATGGCTACAGCTACGGCAGAACACTAAAAAAAAGCATAAAAATCAACAAAATTATCTGTTAATAAGGGTCTATTAGGCAATTCAAAAAGGTCATTTATTATCACAATACTGGCATATTTTTGGGAATGGGCATGCACTAATTTTTTTGGCATGTAGGCCCCTATTTGTAATTATTCCATTTTTGTTCAGGCATGCACCCAGCATGATCTGGACTATGGGGGAAGTGTATAGCATAGCCTGATAGCCATAGTCAGGATCATGAATGCACTACTATACCATAGTCAGAAAGGTGGCCTTTTGGCAATCTTCAAGTTTCGTTCATTAAATTATTTTTAACTTACTTCGTTAAGTTTGAAAATAATCATCTCAGGGCAAGATAGTTTAGAAATCATTGAAAAAATAATTTAATGAACGAAACTTGAAGATTGCCAGCCTTTTTCGTCAAAAATTCCAGTATACATTGGCATAGCCAAAGATATTCGGCATACATTTGGTGTATATGGTGTACCACGGTTTAGAGAAAGTACCCTATGGCATGCAATGGCGTGCCACGACACACAATTATATGCCGCACCACGGTGCACCCCACACTCAGGAAGGTGTACATTATGGCGGAAAATTCCGGCGCACATCAACGAAAAATGTGCACGAAGTGGCGCACACGGCGCACAACAGAGGCTTAGCAGAAGTTTTTAGTGCACATTAGCGCATAGCAAAACCCGATCAGAAAAATTTAGCCCACAATGAGTCACCTAAATGTATAATCTGGATATGCAGTGCGTAAAATATGCTTTAAGATTAAGTTTTTTCCAAGCCTATCAATGAAAAAGTGTTTCTTGGTAAGTGAAACGAATAATAAAATTCAAAATGGTATTTTACTGTAAAGTTAAAGCTTTTTTTGACAATTTTCTACGTGAGCTAAAAAAAGCAACAGTTTTGAGTTAAAAAAAGCCTACATAAAGTACAAAAATTTATCCATTTTTTTAGTTTTGTTTTAATTATATTTTTACCGAGTTTTTTGTGCTACGGCTCATTAGTACTCTAGCAATGTATTTGTCAATAAACGAATGTAGACCTCTGCGCACAAATTCATATTTTAGCTTCGCGCACAGCGCACACTCCAAAAATACGCTGAAATATATTCCGGCGCACATGTGACACCTTCCTGAGTATGGGGTGCACCATGGGCGTGGGGCCCTGCCTTGCCTACCCACAATATCCCAAATCCTGATGCATCAAATTTTTTTAACTGTTTTTTAAAACTGAAAAGGAAAGAAAAAACCTTTTTTCTAGTGCTAATTTTCTTTCATTAAAGTCATTGAAATTTCAGCACAAAAGAAAACTTTGTTAAAGTTTGACTTTTACAATATTTTAAACTTCCGTTCCATTATTATTTAACGGATTATTATTGAAACTTCCATTCACATGCACTACTACCCCTACCCCCCAGTCCGTTGGCATACCACTGGGTTCCGATCTCAGCGTACACAGCATACCACTTTTTTACCGACTTTTTATTCCAGCATACCTGTGCCATGATCCTGACTATGGCTACTATAGTCCTAGGCATTTATTTATTCTAGAAATGAAACTAATCTACAAGACTATAAGCCAATACCAATCCTAAAAAGCAATTCAAAATTGATGACATCAGAATGTTGCATTAGAATATAGCCTAAAAGTAAAATTCGAACTAGTAAAATTTTAGGCCTATTTTTGTAGCCAGGCCTACATTCTACAATAAATAAACTTTGAGTAACTTACAATACAATACAATATGTCAATAACAGCCTAACTTACCTTATAGTATCTGTACAAAATGTACAATATTTACAAGCACAACGCTTCTACCGAAACGCCAACAATTCAGGTAAGTGGATGTCTGGCTTCACAGTTCCGTCTGTTCACAGTAATAACCCGAAGACCAAAAACTAGTACCGCATCAGATATTTTGAAAGTTAATTCTCGCGCGAAAATACAATTACTTTTCGTTATTGATGATACCGAAAAAATGCACACATAAGTGTAGGCATTTATTCAATCTTAAAAGCTCCAAAAACAGATTTAATATCTAAAAACCATTCAAAATCTAAAATGAAACCAGGCTGTGCAATTTCATTCAGATATCAGTTTTTATTAAGGGCATAAAATTTGTAGATCTAAAATCTTATTAATATCTTCCAGGTCGAAAAACACGCTAAAACAGTGTATTTACAATTATTTGCTGACTATTAAAAATATTTACGAGTTACAACATTTTTGCTGCGCTGTACTGGATCAGTGACGGTAAAGTTGAGGTATAAATGTAATGTTGGGGGTACCAACGGGCCGGGCCGGCTGCGCCCCAATTCTCCGCAGCAGCGCCTACTCAACAGTCGTCTGTCTAGACATACGCGGTTGCATGCTGATCCAGTGGAATTTTTTAACAAATCGACATCGGGCTGGCCCCGATCTAATATTATCTGAAATTATCGCCTTAATTCATTACATTTTTGCACAGTGGACACAGGACGTCAGAGCGCGTGACCTCTTACTGACAATATGGAGTCATTGACGTGCACATGGCCTTGCCGCTGATCGCTTGACCACCAATAAAGATCGCCAGTGCCGCGCAGCAAGCTGAACAGACGGTCAGGTCATTTTGGAGTGCCTAGCAAAACGATCGAACTGCACGGGGCTTTACGTACAATTTATGTAACGTCTTTTTACTTATCAATTTGCAAATAATAATTTTCGGCTCAAGAGCTGATTAGTAAGAACTAAATGCTGGTCCCGTGCAGCATTTAAACGTTCTGCCGATTTATTTAACGTCGATATATATACATCGCTAATACATGTAGGTAAATTATAATAATTACATCGACCTTACAATTAGCCAACGCATGGCATCGTCCGTCACTGTAAATATAAAAACCCCCGTTTGCTAGCCAACTGCTGTGTACGGGATTTGTAAGGATACGTACATGTATTATTTCTGTGTATTAAGTGAACAAGTCTTTTGTTTGCCTCTCCAACGGGGGGAACGAATGTGTAGTTACATATTATTCCTTACACCTATGAATGTTATTTTTACGTGTACAAGCAGCGACACAATTAATCAAATACATGTACGCTCGTAATTTCCAGCAATCTCTACAACCTTAAGAAGCAATAATATGCTAGCCACTGCATATTGAATCAATGAAAGTTGCATACGCTCGTACAGTTGCAATGAAATTATAGATTTTAGCTCGTATCAGCTAAATGGACTAAAAAAATAAAGTTGTCGGATCAAAGTGGGCGGACGCGGTTAAGCACAGTAGAACATGCAGCCACAACGAGCTAAATGCAGTGTAAAAATGCACAAGTTTACAATCAACGTTTATTAAATTGTCTGCTGTTGACAAGTATTCGATCAAGAGCAGAAGGCCGCACGCATACCCACAGTTCTAACTCAGTTTCAAGTCTAAAAGATTGGGCCAGCTCTGTCATTTATTAGTTGCCATGGTCGAGATAAAAACAACAGTTTGCTCAGTTCGCTCAAGCTGGTGCGTGCACGCGGCAACGCCCTAAGTGTTCATTTATTGCATGCTTCTTAACGACATGTATAAGTCATGGTCTATCGAACAGCAAATTAGCGTGCGGGCTCGCAGCAGATTTGACAGAGATAACCAAATGCGCTCAGAGTAGCGATGCTTGCTGGCTAACCCTGCTGTGAATAAAAAGTTCTGATTAAACATTGTTACAAGTTAGTTACCTGATTAGTTAATGCAATACATGTACATATGGTGTAACTGCTAAGCAGCACTCAAATGAGCCATGTGGTCCCACCCATTTGACTGTCCTCATTTGACTGTCCTCAATTTAACTGTCCTTATTTAACAGTCCTCATTTGACTGTCCTCATTTGACTGTCCTCATTTGACTATCCTCATTTGACTGTCCTCATTTGACTGTCCTCATTTGACTGTCCTCATTTGACTGTCTTCATTTGACTATCCTCATTTGACTCTCCTCATTTGATTGTCTTCATTTGACTCTCCTCATTTAACTGTCCTCATTTGACTGTCCTTATTTGACTGTCCTCATTTGACTGTCCTCATTTGACTGTCCTCATTTGACTGTCTTCATTTGACTATCCTCATTTGACTCTCCTCATTTGATTGTCTTCATTTGACTCTCCTCATTTAACTGTCCTCATTTGACTGTCCTTATTTGACTGTCCTCATTTGACTGTCCTCATTTGACTGTCCTCATTTGACTGTCCTCATTTGACTGTCCTCATTTGACTGTCCTCATTTGACTGTCCTCATTTGACTGTCCTCATTTGGCTGTCCTCATTTGACTGTCCTCATTTGACTGTCCTCATTTGACTATCCTCATTTGACTGTCCTTATTTAACTGTCCTCATTTGACTGTCCTCATTTGACTGTCCTCATTTGACTGTCCTCATTTGACTCTCCTCATTTGACTGTCCTCATTCACTCGTACCTGTGGCTGTCCCTGTGAAGGATAACATAGGCAACACCTCGATCCTTTATCCTGAGTCACAGGGTTTTCCATTTATACCACGTCAGCAACCTTCAGTACGTCAATTAATGCATACTAGCTATGAAAATATGGAGCAGATTATATTAACAGGTACGGCTGCAGAGAAAAGCGATAGACTAGGAGAGCGCAGCTAACGGACACCATTCGTCGAGTTCTTATCAGAAGTAGCTGCCACGGCCAAACGTGGCTTGCATTTAAAGTTTCGAGGTTTTACTCAGATCTGCACGTATTTAACTTAAACAGCGCATTCATTGACTTTTTACCAAACCCGACTATCCTGACCTACAAAGCAAACAAAAACATCAAAAGTCGCACAACTAACCAACGAGCTTCGGAATGAACATCAGAATAGTAAGTATTACGTTTAGTATTTGTTACCTTCTGAATTATTGAACAATATACCAAAAAAGTGAGCCTTTTAATGCACCCTGATTTCCATTTAAAGGCGCTATTAGCTTTGGCTGTCATCTTCATAACTGTGGCACCCATGAACACTTTGGGCTCAACGACCAGCCCACCTGATGCAACCGGTCCGACAGAATCTAGCCCACCTGATGCAACCGGTCCGACAGAATCCAGCTCACCTGATGCAACCGGTCCGACAGAATCCAGCTCACCTGATGCAACCGGTCCGACAGAATCCAGCTCACCTGATGCAACCGGTCCGACAGAATCTAGCCCACCTGATGCAACCGGTCCGACAGAATCCAGCTCACCTGATTCAACCGGTCCGACAGAATCTAGCCCACCTGATGCAACCGGTCCGACAGAATCCAGCTCACCTGATGCAACCGGTCCGACAGAATCTAGCCCACCTGATGCAACCGGTCCGACAGAATCCAGCTCACCTGATGCAACCCGCCCGACAGAATCCAGCTCACCTGATGCAACCGGCCCGACAGAATCCAGCTCACCTCATGCAACCGGTCCGACAGAATCCAGCTCACCTCATGCAACCGGCCCGACAGAATCCAGCTCACCTGATGCAACCGGTCCGACAGAATCCAGCTCACCTGATGCAACCGGTCCGACAGAATCCAGCTCACCTCATGCAACCGGTCCGACAGAATCCAGCTCACCTGATGCAACCGGTCCGACAGAATCCAGCTCACCTGATGCAACCGGTCCGACAGAATCCAGCTCACCTGATGCAACCGGTCCGACAGAATCCAGCTCACCTGATGCAACCCGCCCGACAGAATCCAGCTCACCTCATGCAACCGGCCCGACAGAATCCAGCTCACCTGATGCAACCGGTCCGACAGAATCCAGCTCACCTGATGCAACCGGTCCGACAGAATCCAGCTCACCTGATGCAACCCGCCCGACAGAATCCAGCTCACCTGATGCAACCCGCCCGACTGAAACCAGCTCACCTGATGCAACCCGCCCGACTGAAACCAGTACTGACACGAGCTCTTCAGGAACAACACTGGGCCATTCACCTTCATCAACAACAGGCACTCAGACGTCCCACACTGAATCGGAGACATCCGGGGTTACTCCAGAGACTACGCCCGAACCAACTGCACTTCCACCGTGTAAGTTATTGCTAGCCTTGATTTGAGTCTAGAGACGACTCTCAAGACTCTCATCTCCAGAAGACTGTAAGTCTAATGACAAAAAATCACTTAAATATCTCCGAGAACGAACTCCAAAATTATTTCAATTATTTGACTTTCCCACAGGGGCTCCTGCCGTGATCGGGGTGTCAGCTCTGGCTCTTGGCGGCCTGATGGTCGTTGCGACCATTCTGATTTTTAAATTCGTGTGCAAGAAGTGAGTACAGGCAAATCCTATGAGTCAAGGGTAGTTGGGAGGGGCCGTAGTCCAGCGGTAGCGCAGCTGCTCTGGTGTGCCAGCGGCCCAGGCTCGATTCCAAGTGCAGTCAAATTAAGTTGGGACTAAATTGGAATCTCGGCTTGGCTCTGCTAGTGCAATTAACGCCCTTGAGGGCCAACCCCCAAGGCACAGTGAAGTGCACATGCCTAACGATAATTAAGTCAGGGCCGCTGTACACTCCTGTGTGAGTGTGTGCCTGTGCGTATGACTGCGTACGTATCCGCGCGCTTGTGTGCCTGCTCAGGGGAGTCGGTGGAATGTCTCGCCGGTTGTGTGACAATGTCGCTTAAAGTGCGCCAGGGTGCACACAACCTACTGCCTCTAATAAAATATCAAAATAAGGGTTGCCGGGATGCGAACTATTAAAGTTGGCATGTTGATTTACCAAGTAGTAAAATGCACTATCAGCGGTTCATGCTTTTCTACTTTAAGCATCGTAATCTGTAGGAAACTGTTGTGTTTTATGCGTTGATTCAGCGTTGAGCCGAAGGCTTTTATTAAAAGAGCATAGCTTAAGTTGAATGTATATTTTGTTTAACGATATAAGTCAAGGCAAGCCTTTATAGAGTCAGTCGGTAGAGCTGTTTGGGACACAGACAAATAAATTAACGCTGGGGCAACGACTGAAAATAAAAGTACGTTGGATTCGGATCGGTATACAACAGAAACTAACAATATAGCTTTTTGTGTTCTAGTTTGGACTGCGGGCTTTTAATTTGGACACAGAGTTGAGCAAAGCCCAGAGAATGCTGGCTAGTCTATGGCACAAACCAGAAGCAACTGACGGGCTTTTAAATTCGACAGCGGGCACAAATTTGGACCATGGAGGAAAGAATAGAATGGAGTGCTAATCTGAGCCAGTTATTTTTGTCTCGCTCGATTTTCGCTTTTAACATCCCTTTCCCCCCCGTTCCTTCCTATTGGCTGAAAGCATATTTTGATGCGAGCTCGTACTATGCTGGGACAGACCTTTTAGAGGGGAACGAAAGCGAAAACGAGACGAAAAATACTTTGTCTATGGCAGTCACGAGCCAATAGGAAAGGACGGGGGGAAAGGGATGTTAAAAGCGAAAATCGAGCGAGATAAAAAGAACTGGCTCAGATTAGCACTCCATTCTATTCTTTCCTCCATGATTTGGACACAGAAGACAAGAAGATCAAAGTTAAGAACGACAGTAATCAGTTTTTGAGGGTAGGTTATGAATCTGGATATTTGACCCAAACGTTGAACTTATCCAAACCGTTAGATACAATTTTCTAAAACTTTAAACTTTAAGACTCTTGCGTTATCAAAGCCTGTTTCTTCCTTCTAAAAAACTCGTCGTGTACTTTGTGCGCTGGCTCAAGAAAAAACATGCAAGAGAAAGGGGAAGGAAAAGACTGTCCAAATTTGTGCCCGCTGTCGAATTTAAAAGCCCGTCAGTTGCTTCTGGGTTGTGCCATAGACTAGCCAGCATTCTCTGGGCTTTGCTCAACTCTGTGTTCAAATTAAAAGCCCGCAGTCCAAACTTGAACGCAAAAAGCTATATATAGTGACTCGTACATGTAGTAGTCGTCAGATATGCAGTCTGTAAATCAACAGCAGAATGTTCGGCTTCTCATTTAAGATTTAATTTGTTTCTTAAAAAATCTTACAAAAGTGGGAGTCTTAAGATACATCGAATCAAGGAGACTGTCATCTTGCAGTCTCACTGAAGAAGCGAAACAGCCTAAAGAATTCATCTCTTAGGGTTACATCACAGAGCCATCAATCCCCATCAAACTCGAATTCCAGAACACCGCCCAGCCGAGCGCCGTACACTCGTGCCTCGAACGTGTACAGCCCAGACGGCGTCCTGAATGACGCATTCGACACCGGGGACGTGGAGTCGCAGTACACCCGACCGTCTCGACCAATCAGCACCGACTCCACGATCGGTTCCGAGGGTCGCTTTGTCTATGTCTCAACGGACCTGTGATTTTGGAACTTAATGGAGTCGTTTTTCTACTTGATTGTTTTATCATGCTGGTATATATGTGCTCAGCCGAGGGCTTGACAATGAGCTGTCTGCTGCAAGCTGACAATATCCCGGGTTGAAGACAAGCCAACAATAGCCTGTACTCCAGCAAGCACTGCCATGATTTCTATTACTATTTGACAGTAAATCGCAGAAAAAATGGTCGATAAATTACTTATAAACTGTGATTTATATGTACTAATAAATAATCGCTCAAGTAATAAGTAGCCCCATCCGTGTGAAATTTGCTCAACCAACTCTGTGCAACATAGAAGACATTCAACTACGAGCTAAATTTGAATACGATATGGGTAGTTTCACTTAATGCCTGCCTTTTCTGTTGCCAGGAACAGTCACTTTCTAAAATTATTGTGTTATTTTCTGTTACTAAAACTTACTACATCCGCAATCCATTTTCAAAACTGAGCGCACATTATAACAAATGCTTCAAATAATTTTAACGCGCAATTTTAGATTCGGGATATGATAGCAGAAAAAATAAGCCAAATATTTCCTGCTTGAAATTGTTATCAGAAAAGCTTTCAGAATTCAAGTTAAAGAGTTGTTTGCCTTATCAGTACCATGCTAATATGGCAAAACCTTGAGAGCAATTAAAAGCGTTTTAGTCCATAAATACAGTGCATAGTCATTATGCAGTATCGCTGCCTGCACACAGAGACAGACAGAGGCGTCTGGTAGAGATGGGTGTGGCCCAGGTCGTTTAGCAATATCATTAAGCACTGCAGTCCTGCGCACCTGCCGATAGACCCACTTGCTGCGTATTTTTGCCAATAGATGGGGCGATGCAGTCAGCCTCTAATATTTTTACAGTCAAGCCCTGTATGGTCCTGTATGGTTTACCACTCCTATGCTCTCTTCCCATCTCCCATGGCCATATCTCTCTCTCTCTCTCTCTCTCTCTCTCTCTCTCTCTCTCTCTCTCTCTCTCTCTCTCTCCAGCGACTCCTAGGGCGGATTGTGCCTTCAATACCAGCAGGAAATGAGAGTCTCTTTCGCTCATTCTCTCCATTTCTCTCTCTCTCTCTCTCTCTCTCTCTTCCGACGTGTGCGCAGAATTTCATTGGATGGGTGGATGAGGAGAGGCTATATGGCCTTAGATTGCATTGTGTGCGCGATGAAAAGGTAAGCAATGGGATTTTTTGGGAACGTTAGGAGGATTTCGGTTTGAGTCTTTAGGCTGCTCAAATCTCTCTGCAAAATAAATATAGAGTCCTTGATCGCTGAGCATTTCTAAAGCAGCTGAAAAAAATGGCATCGACCGGAGAGTCAAGCAGCTCGACTCCAAGTGCAGTGGCTGACAGAAAGGCCGAGGGCAGCTGCAGCGGTGTGTACCGCTGGTATTTGCACCTGGCCGCATCAGCTGTTGTCTTCATCTTCGGCTTGGCCTGCCTGCTCACCTGGAAGCTGATGGTTTCAATAAGACGCTGGCTGCGCCACCGCAGGCTCGTCAGGTCGACTCAGCACCGGGTGTTTGCATCGGCAGCGCCTCCGGCAGCCGCAGCTGAAGCTGACGGCGATTCGCTGCAGTCGTCAAGGCGACGGCGATGCAGTTTGGCCATCCGCGAACTGGCAGGCCGGCTGGTCAGTCCGCACACGGCCGCTGGCCGGGTCGCTCTGATGCTCAACTTCGCGCTGAGCATGACGTCCATCGCGTTCTACGCATACGAGGCGGTGGTCTGGGCCGGCCGGGTCGAACGGTGCTTCCCCTGGTCGCGGAGTCCGCTGATGATCATCGACCTGGCCTTCAACTGCGTCTACCTGCTGCGATTCTGTCTGAGGTTTCTCGCCGCGCCGAACAAGCTGCATTTCTGGCTGGAGGTGCAGTCGCTGGTGGACTATTGCACTGTGCCGCCAGCCTTCGTGGGCCTGTGGCTGGAGCAGTACTGGCTGGGCCTGCGGTTCATCCGGGTGCTGCACCTCACCTCCCTGCCGGACGTGCTGCAACGGCTGGGTCTGCTGCGCAGCGGCTCCGCCATCCGTCTGTTGCAACTTCTGACGATCTTTGTCTGCGTTTGGTTTCTAGGGGCCAGCGCGACCCACATGCTGGAGAATTCGGCCAGTCTGAATGGCATCGGGAAGACCAGCGTGAGTTAAAGATGAATTGGCTACTCCTAGGAAAGTTGTGCACATCCAGGCGCAATGCTTGAGATGACACTGTCTCACAGCAGCAGAGCTGAGGCAATTCTGCCCATTTCGTTGACTCCCCAGCACCAACACTGTACGCAGGCACGCACTCATGCACAAACTCACACAGGGTGCACAGCGGCCTTGAATTTCTAATCCTCAAGCATCTGTGTGCCTTGAGGGATGGCTCTCATGGGTGTTGAATCGCTACTGCCATGCTTTTCTGCCCCTGTGACAATAATTTTATTAACCCAGGCCAGGTTACACTGCTCCCTCAGGTCAGAGTTGCCTTCTGAAGCTGCTGAGCGAGAAAATCAGGTTTAACCTCATCATACGCAGTTGGGGAGTCTGAGAAGCGGAACTACAGGACTTGCGACCTTCCTGTCTTTCAAATGACAGACATTTGACACCAGCTCAGAGCATAGAAAGGCACTGTGCAAAGAATCTTTAACTGAAAAGCTCAGATAGTCAATATAATCTCAGGAGGTCTTTGAGCAGAGCTCAAATGAGACTTGCCGTCTCATTTTCCGTCCATAAAGTTCTAGGAGTCCCTGGTTATTTCCTTGGGGTATCATTGTAGGAGTTATCTAATCGCATCAAAACATTTGTTATGACAAGCAGGCAAACAAAAAGACTACCCGCAATCCTCTCTCAATCACAGGGCGTCACCTTCGGCGACTGTTTGTACTTCACCATCGTCACCATGAGCACAGTCGGCTTCGGAGACATCAGCCCGGAGACGGACTGGGGCCGGGCCTTCATCAGCCTGTACATCCTGGTGGCGCTGGCTGTGTTCGCGTCGTACACCCCAGAGATCGCGGGCATGATCACGGCTCGCAGCCGGCACGCAGGCGCGTACAAGCCGGAGCACGGCAACAAGCACATTGTGGTGAGCGGCGCTCCCATCGCCCAGTCCGTGGACACTTTTCTGGCCAACTTGCTGCACGTCGATCGGAAACTGTCCAACAGCATCATCGTTGTCTGCCTGTTTCCGCAGAAACCCGACCCAGATTTTCAGAGCTTGCTGAAGCGACACCATCGGAATCTGGTGTACCTGGAGGGTACCATCCTCAGCATGACGGATTGCAAGTGAGAGCGAACGCTGTTTGGCGCAATTTCATCAATTTTAACAATTACTGGAGTATTTCCTCTAAAAAGAAACTGTATGAGCTAGGTTACAATGGAGCTAGGTTACAATGGAGCTAGGTTACAATGGAGCTAGGTTACAATGGAGCTAGGTTACAATGGAGCTAGGTTACAATGAAGCTAGGTTACAATGGAGCTAGGTTACAATAAAGCTAGGTTACAATAGAGCTAGGTTACAATAAAGCTAGGTTACAATAGAGCTAGGTTACAATAAAGCTAGGTTACAATGGAGCTAGGTTACAATAGAGCTAGGTTACAATGGAGCTAGGTTACAATGAAGCTAGGTTACAATGGAGCTAGGTTACAATGGAGCTAGGTTACAATGGAGCTAGGTTACAATAAAGCTAGGTTACAATGGAGCTAGGTTACAATGGAGCTAGGTTACAATAGAGCTAGGTTACAATGGAGCTAGGTTACAATGGAGCTAGGTTACAATGGAGCTAGGTTACAATGGAGCTAGGTTACAATAAAGCTAGGTTACAATGGAGCTAGGTTACATTGGAGCTAGGTTACAATAGAGCTAGGTTACAATGGAGCTAGGTTACAATGGAGCTAGGTTACAATGAAGCTAGGTTACAATAGAGCTAGGTTACAATAGAGCTAGGTTACAATGGAGCTAGGTTACAATGGAGCTAGGTTACAATGGAGCTAGGTTACAATGGAGCTAGGTTACATTGGAGCTAGGTTAAAATTATAGTAACTTAAAATGATCCTACCTCCAATGAGATTGAGTTTTGCAATAAGATAAAAGATCTGAGATAATGCACAACGAAGTGCCTGTAACGCTCACCTTCTCGCCTCAACACCTCAACAGGCGAGCTCGCCTCAGCTCAGCCGAAGCCGCCATCATCTTGGCCCGTCAGGACTCGGAGCAGCCCGACGAAGAAGACGCCGAGAACACAATGCGCGCCGTCTCGGTGAAGAACATTGCCCCTTCGGTTCGTTGCATCGTCCAACTGCTGCAATACCACAGCAAAGAACACCTGGAGTGCATTCCCAACTGGAACTGGCAGAAAGGCGACGAGTGCGTCTGCTCAGCCGAGCTGCGTCTCGGCCTGTTGGCGCAGAGCTGCGCCGCTCCGGGCTTCTCCACGCTGATGGCCAACCTGTTCGCCACGCGGTCCCTGCCATCAGGACCCAGCCTGGACGCTTGGGAGGCCGACTACTTAGTTGGCGTGTCGAACGAAATCTACTCGGAGTGCTTCGGCCCGGCCTTCGCCGGCATGACCTTCGCCGAGGCTGCGGCCGTCTGCTACAGCGAGCTGGGCGTCATCCTTTTGGCGGTCATGCCGGAGGCCGACACTGACGACAGCGGAAACGTTGCATCGGCGCTGCTGTTGAACCCATCGGGTTCGGCTGAAGGCTTTGAAATTCCCAGCTCCGGGAAGCCGTGTCGCGGACTGTTTCTGGCCGATACGCAGGACGACATGCGTCTGGTGCTCGGACTGGACGAAGCGACGGCGCGCGACGCTTTGGAGCGGTTTCGCTCCCTTCAGGCCACAGATGCCGTTGTTGAAGCCACAGCGGCACAGCCGAGCAGCTACGACCCGGCTTCGGGATCCACGCACTGGTGCGAGGACAGAAGTCTGATGTCGGATGCCCTCCTACCAGTTCGGACTGGCCGGTCTAAAGTGGCCGAATTCAAAGGTCACTACGTCCTGTGCGTTGCTGGCGGAGAGGATTCCACAGGTCACCTGGATCTGTGCAGCTTCGTGGCTCCGCTGCGGTCTCGCGCCTACCACAGACAGGACCTAGTCCCCATTGTGGTCGTGTGCGACCTGAACCAGCTGGAGCGGGAGTGGGATGAGCTGTGCAACTTTCCGGAGGTCTACGCGGTGACCGAGTCACCGATGCGACGGGCCAGCTTGCGAGCTGCCGGTAAGTTAAATTGAGTCATGTAGGTGAGACTATTGTTATTGTCAAAATTGAAACCAATTAATTTGATATCTAATCTTTGACAGGTATCGATCAATGCGACATGTGTATCGTGATAAGCGGAGGCCGCTGCTATGAACCCGATGACAATCAGGTAGATCCGTACCTGGTGGACCGCGAAGTTGTCATGTGCACGCTGAACATCAAAGCCATCGGACTGCCCGGCAACTCAGAAATCTATTACCAAGCCCTGGGCCTGCCAGTCCCCCAGACTGTAAAAGAACTGGGAGCTCCCATAGTTACGGAGATCCTCATCGATAAGAATATTCAGTACCTAGACCAGGACGACGACGATGACGACACGATTGAAGAGATTCACAACACCGAGGCGTTCGCTTGCGGCAGCGCGTTCTCAGCCAGCGTGCTGGACTCACTGCTGGCCACGGTGTACTTTAACTCCAGCGCCATGCGCCTCATCACGGCTCTGGTGACTGGCGGCGCGGCCCAGCACTGCCACGGTAGCTCGACAGCCGACGCCTCTCAGGCTTTACCCGCCTCCCGGGTCACTCAGCTGAGCATGCTCATAGACGAACGATTGTCGGTTGGTTGCGACACCTTCGGAAAGATGTTTCTGAGACTGCTAGGCAGACATGGCATTCTGTGCTTCGGTGTGTACAGGTATCGAGACAGCTATGGCGGCTGCGGAGGCGGCGGCGGCGGCGGCTCGAACAAGCGCATAGTGATCGCCTGCCCGAGTAGCGAGTTTCGCATGCTCAAGTCGGACTTGGTCTTCTGCCTGCTGCCGGCTACCAGAGCGCCAGCGCCCGATCAAAGAGGAGCTCGGTGATTGAACGGCAGAACGGGACTGACAAAATCGAGTTTATACGAACCAAAGTTCCGTAGAAACCTATTTTTCCTTGACAGCTTTACTATTTTACCCTTTTATTTTCCTCTGAACCTATTATCGGAGATCTCCGTGGACGTTGAAACTGTATTTTGCCTTCGGTAATCTGTAGCAGATTCATAGCTTACTGCGAGCAGACCCATACAACTATTAGAAATTTGCTATAATCAAGTTTTGTAACCAAATGAACACCGCTGGCTAAAATTAAAACTTGAGAATAAAACTCAGAATCGCTCAGCTGAGCCTAAAGCGTTCAAGTTCCGCTTAAAAGTGCCTTTCATTGGCAGAGGGAGGCTACGAGTATCTGTGGTCAGAACTAACACTTGAGTTGAGATGAATAGTGTGACTCTGAATATGATGTCCCGTGATAAATTGGAGAAACAAACTAATTAAAAGCTCGAAATCTTACGTTGAAACTCGTCTACCTTGAGCTTTCAACCGCAGTCATGCAAGCCAGCGCCAACAGCAACAACTCGGCCGTGAGAATCTTCGTCCTCGAGGACGTCAGTCGGCCCAGCGACACCGGCAGAGTGGGCCTGACAACCGAGCCGGAACTGTTTGCCGCCATGCAGCAACCGGAAGCTGCGGCGATTCACGTGGGACAGAGGCGCCGCAGGTCGCCAGCCGAACTGCAGTTGGCGTCGATGTCATGCTCGGCGACGCACAACGCGCTCGAAAATCTCGAGTCGGAGCAGCTCGACACCATTTTGCGCACCATCTACGAGGACAAGGAGTTCAATCGCAAGTATAATTACTCGTCGCTGTTCCTGATTGGCTCGGGCTCCTACGGCTGCGTGTTTCGCATTGTGAGCAACGCGTCTGGCAAGTTGGAAAATCCGCTCTACGACGAGCAATACGTGAGATTTCTGCAGACGATGCGGCGTACCAAGAGCAGGAAGAAGTCCGTCCTGCTAGATGCGTACCGGGACAGTCTGTGTCTGGATCTCGTCGCTATGAAGGTCGAGGCTCTGTCTCTAAACAACGTCAGCTTCATGGCTGCAAATCAAATCCAACTTGTCAAGGAGTTCTGCATCCTGACTGAACTGTTCAGGAACAGCTGCAGCACGAATGCCCTGGTCGGCTTTCCAATGCCAATCGAGTTTGGCTTTCTTGGCAACAAGCGAGTCGCCAAGAACCTCAAGAAGGTTCTCATCTTCGACACTTACGGCAGGCCGAACAACTACCACGAGGCTCTGATGGGTACCAGCACCATCTTGAACCTCTCACCGGGAGATGTGACCGATCTGTCCTACATGACCATGGAACTGCTTGGCCCCAACTTGGACGAGTGGAAGGTGTTCTTCTCTGCCAGCCACGGAAGAAACAACAAATTGGTGTTCAGCGTGCAGACCACTCTGAAGCTCATGGACCAGTTCCTCTGCCGCCTGATCATCATGCACCAGAAGAACATTGTTCACCTGGACCTGAAGCCTGACAATCTGTGCATGGGCATTGGCAAGATGACCAACACTGTCTACCTGTTGGACTACGGCTTGTCAAGGTTCTGCTCGGACGAGAAGCCCACGATAACCATGGGCAGCAGGCGCTACATGTCCGTAGGAGTGCTGAACTTGTGGCCGGCAAACTTCATGATGGACATCGAGTCCTGGTTTTACGTTCTCATAGTGCTGCTCACCGACTATGTGCCTTGGAGTGACGAAATGCTGGCCAAAGCTAATGGCATTTCACAGCAGACCAACTGCGACGAACTCATCTTCCAGACTGCTCAGCTCAAGAAACAATTTTGGGGCGACGAATGTGTACAGGACAAGAAGTTGCTGCAGAGGGTGATTGAGATGGCCGAGTCCTATCACAGAGCCGCCGTGCCGGACATCGGGGTCATTCTCAGTGACATCTACACGCACATCAGGCGGATGCGGCGGGATTTTTATCCCGTCTCCTCGGCTCGGATGCACGCGGACATTCGCAATGAGGAGAGCGACTTGTTTAAAAGGTATGAAGCAGTTTAGAAAAAGTAAGTATTCGCAGGAGGGCTGTAGGCAACCCTGGGCGACATCGTCCCGACAATTTTTGTGCCCAAAAGCCCCAAAGGAATGTTGCCGCTCACGGAATCGAACCAGGGGTCGTGGCGCAAGAGTCAAACGCGTTTACCGCCGAGTTGCTCTGCTCCTATGGGCGTCACCGCATAGATTCACAGCACATACTAGCTCTACTATTAGGCCTAGAAACATCAAGCCGTTATTTTGACACACTTTTGTTGCTAACCTATAGGTACCACACCTTGCGCAAGCTGTTGCTCTATCCCTACGATTGCGACTTCTCGCAGCGCGACAGCTGCTTTGCCAAGGACAAAGACCTGTTCAGAAAGCAGGAGAAGCGCAGCAGCCGCTACCAGCAGCTCATCTTTGCTGAGAACGGCCGCAACTGGCACTGGGACTGGGACGAATGGTTTGCGGAGGAGCACCTTGACCTCCAGGCCGGCAATGCCAGAGAAGCTCTGAGAGCTCCACGATTATCACGAAAATCGATCTTCACCGTACAAAATGCCAACCAACACGCTGGAGGAGGCTCCGACGAGCGCCTTGACGACAATGACGAAGCTGCAGACACAGACGATGATGATGCAACAGAGGATTCTGCGCCACCGCAATCGAGCGGCATTCCCAGCTGGATGAAGCATTACTTGGCTCGCGTGATGGGGCGCTTGGATTCGGCGGATGCCAGGACTAAAACGGACGGTTCTCAGGACGCCATGCACTTGCAGGCTGAACCAAGCAGCGTTCTGGTAGCTTGAAACCAGACCTGCTTTCATTGAACTTTCGTTTTTAAAGCTAGCAAAAAATTTTCTTTTGTATTGAGGTTTATTTACTGTAGATTTTTGAAAGCGACAGTTGTACATTGCTAGAAAAGCTGGTCTGTAGGTCTGTAGGTTAAAGCCAGTAGGTTTATAAAAGAAAATATACAAGTATACAAGACTCAATGATAACTTTTCATTGCGTAGCTAAAAGGTCTTGCTTAATCGAAAAATTTCAATGCTTTAATTTTTGTACAATTTACCAATGGCATTCAGAGGGCAAGGACAAAATTTCTCTGAAAAAAGCCTTCTCTAGCAGTGACGTACGTAAAAGTTTTAACCTTTGGTGGGCACTCCTGTCTCTTGTTGGGCGCTCTTGTCTCTTGGTGGGCGCCCCTGTCTCTTGGTGGGCGCTCCTGTCTCTTGTTGGGCGCTCCTGTCTCTTGTTGGGCGCTCTTGTCTCTTGGTGGGTGCCCCTGTCTCTTGGTGGGCGCTCTTGTCTCTTGGTGGGTGCCCCTGTCTCTTGGTGGGTGCCCCTGTCTCTTGGTGGGCGCTCTTGTCTCTTGGTGGGTGCCCCTGTCTCTTGGTGGGCGCTCTTGTCTCTTGGTGGGTGCCCCTGTCTCTTGGTGGGTGCCCCTGTCTCTTGGTGGGTGCCCCTGTCTCTTGGTGGGTGCCCCTGTCTCTTGTTGGGCGCTCTTGTCTCTTGGTGGGTGCCCCTGTCTCTTGTTGGGCGCTCTTGTCTCTTGGTGGGTGCCCCTGTCTCTTGGTGGGTGCCCCTGTCTCTTGTTGGGCGCTCTTGTCTCTTGGTGGGTGCCCCTGTCTCTTGGTGGGTGCCCCTGTCTCTTGGTGGGCGCCCCTGTCTCTTGGTGGTTGCCCCTGTCTCTTGGTGGGTGCCCCTGTCTCTTGGTGGGCGCCCCTGTCTCTTGGTGGGCGCCCCTGTCTCTTGGTGGGCGCCCCTGTCTCTTGGTGGGCGCCCCTGTCTCTTGATGGGCGCCCCTGTCTCTTGTTGGGCGCTCTTGTCTCTTGGTGGGTGCCCCTGTCTCTTGGTGGGCGCCCCTGTCTCTTGGTGGGTGCCCCTGTCTCTTGGTGGGCGCCCTTGCCTCTTAGGGCTGTGAAAACCACGTCCAAAAGCTGGCAAAAGTTGAGCTCCTGTCATTCTTCGAACTTGATTGGCTCTTTCGGTTTTTTAATGGGACAATTTCATGGAGTCAATTTCGGGAGAAGCGGCCCCTGCCCCCTGCCCCTTGCGTACGTCACTGACTTTTTAGCTGCTTATGCAGTACCGTGAATCATCTTGACATCCTATTATCGAAACCCTTTCGTTTCTTAGCTTTTCATCTATGATATGTTTTTACATTTGCGGCAGTCCTCTTGGTCGGTCCTCTTATAAACCAACGCTCTGGACTTGAAGATTCGCAAGTAACGTCTATGGCCAGCCTTACAGGCTAGTCTAGAAGGCGAAGCGGGTGGAGAACTTGCGAATAAAAATTAGATGTCATTTTTATTCAGAGGACAGACTCGCTACAAGAGGCCATGCCTGAACTATCCGGATCAACTGTTAGCAGCGCGCAGCAGCAGCAGCATCAGCAGCAGCAGCATCAACAGCAGCAGCATGGCTTCGGCGAAAGGCAGGTGCGCAGCCGCTCCTCGCAGGGTAACATTCGACTGGACCGATTGTACTTTATCCGACGCGGCATTCGCGACATCAGCACCTTACTGGCGGCCGGAGACCCTAACTACGAGGGCTGCAACCTGATGGCGCTGCACAACGTTGGCGAGACCGGCCTCACCCAGGAGGAGATCGTGGACGAGATTCTGCAGGCGGTCTACTCCGACGTCAAGTTCAAGCAGAAGTACGTCTTGCAGTCGCTTTTCCTAATCGGCGCCGGCGCTTTCGGCTCCGTGTTCCGCTTAGTGACGCAGGCGACGGGTTCGGCGCAGAACCCCAAGTACTCGGACGAGTACGTCAAGTATCTGCAGAAGATGCGGAAAACCACGAAACGATCCAAGACTGCCCTGCTGGACGCGTACAGAGACGAGCGCTGTCTGGACCTTGTCGCCATCAAGTTCGAGCCGCTGACTCCGTTCGACATTGAGAACAATTCGATCGGCAAGATCAACCTGGTGCGCGAGTTCTTCCTGCTGCAGGAGTTGTTCAGCAATCCAGACAGCCGCTACTCCATGGTCGGCTTCCCGCTGCCCATCGACTTTGACTACATTGGCGGTCGCAGGATCACCAAGGATCTCAACAAGGTGATCGTGTACGACCCGTACGGTGTGCAGAGCAGCTTCCGCGAGACTTACCTGGAGAAGCACAACATCTTCGGCCTACGCGAGGAAGACATCACGGACAAGACTTACTTCACCATGGAGCTGCTCGGGCCTAACCTGGACGACTGGAAGGAGTTCTTTGCCGAGAACCATTCTCACGACAATCGAATGTTTTTCAGCGTGCAGACCACTCTGAAGCTCATGGACCAGTTCCTCTGCCGCCTGCTAGTCATGCACCGGAAGAACATGATTCACCTGGACTTGAAACCGGACAACCTGTGTCTCGGTATCGGCAAGATGACCAACACTGTCTACCTGTTGGACTACGGCCTGTCAAGGATCTGCTCGGAGAACAAGCCGGACATCACCATGGGCAGCAGGCGTTACATGTCCGTGGGCGTGCTGAACCTGGAGCCGGCCAACTACATGATGGATATCGAGTCCTGGTTCTACATCCTCATAGTGCTGCTGACCGACTTCATTCCCTGGAGCGACGAGGAGCTCTCTTGCCAGCTCGGCAAAAACGAGAAGGAGGGCGGCGCCCGCGAGGAGAAGCTGCTGGTGCTGGTGTCGCACACAAAGAAGCAGTTCTGGGGCGACGACAACTACTGGGACAAGAACATCATCCAGAAGGTTGTGGACAAGATCGAGGCCTACCACAAGGCTGAGGTCCCCGATATCGCCCGCATCATCATGGACATCTACGAGCATGTGAAGAAGATGCGCCAGGACTTCTACAAGGTGTCCTATACCAGAATGAACGCCGACATCAAGGACGAAGAGAGCGACCTGTTCAAGCGGTACAAGACCCTGCGCAAACTGTTGCTGTTTCCGTACGACTGCGACTTCACCGCCAAAGGCAGCTGCTTCGCCAACGACAAGGACATCCAACGCAAGCAGGAGGAACGGAAAGCAGCCAAGCACCACATGCTGATCTACGCTGAGGACGGGCGCAACTGGCACTGGGACTGGGACCTGTGGTACGCCGAGGACTTTGGAGCTGACGATGGTCACTGCAGTCAGAAGGTGGCCCGTCCGCCAGGACAGCAGTTTAACTGCAGCAACCGGAGCAACAGAAAGCGCTCCGCCTCTTCAACTCAACGTCCGCAGCAGCAGCAGCAGCAGCAGCCGCGGTGCGTGTCGGACGACTACGACATCGAGGATGTGCTGGACTACGGCCTGGTCAAGGTCAAGCCGTCCAGCTAGACAATTGCTTTTGAATAGCGCTTCGGCTTCGGTAAAATTGCTTTTGTCCTATCGTCAAAGCAATCCAGTCCAGTGGTCTTTAAATCATTGAACATGCTCCGAAAGCCGAATCTTCTGCTTTTTTCGTAGAAGCAGTTTAGCAGTTATAAAGCCATAGGGCAGACGAATAGCGACTCAAACTCAACTCAACTCGCTGCGTCTTACACGCATGCGGCCGCTTTTTGCTTTTTCAGTTTTACATTTTGTTACGCCTATCGGAAATTTAATTTCAGCCAGCTCAAGTCTGCCTTGCAGACCCAGCGCCTCTCAACTACTAGGGCTTTTAGTCCTTTCCTTGTCGAGAATGACAAGTTAAGAAAGCATGACTTTGGTTAGAAGCAATACACGCGCACCGCGGGGCCATGAATTCCAGGTGGAATTCTCACCAACTTTGTGGCCATTTGGCCTTTTTGTGCCTTAGTTATTGCGAGAAACACATCCCCTCTCCGCTCCCTCTCCGCTCCCTCTCCGCTCCCTCTCCGCTTCTTCTCCGCTCCCTCTCCGCTCCCTTTCCGCTCCCTCTCCACTCCCTCTCCGCTCCCTCTCCGCTCCCTCTCCGCTCCCTCTCCGCTCCCTCTCCGCTCCCTCTCCGCTCCCTCTCCGCTCCCTCTCCGCTCCCTCTATGTACACTCTCCGCTCCCTCTATGCACACTCTCCGCTCCTTCTATGCACACTCTCCGCTCCCTCTATGCACACTCTCCGCTCCCTCTATGCACACTCTCCGCTCCCTCTATGCACACTCTCCGCTCCCTCTATGCACACTCTCCGCTCCCTCTATGCACACTCTCCGCTCCCTCTATGCACACTCTCCGCTCCCTCTATGCACACTCTCCGCTCCCTCTATGCACACTCTCCGCTCCCTCTATGCACACTCTCCGCTCCCTCTATGCACACTCTCCGCTCCCTCTATGCACACTCTCCGCTCCCTCTATGCACACTCTCCGCTCCCTCTATGCACACTCTCCGCTCCCTCTATGCACACTCTCCGCTCCCTCTATGCACACTCTCCGCTCCCTCTATGCACACTCTCCGCTCCCTCTATGCACACTCTCCGCTCCCTCTATGCACACTCTCCGCTCCCTCTATGCACACTCTCCGCTCCCTCTATGCACACTCTCCGCTCCCTCTATGCACACTCTCCGCTCCCTCTATGCACACTCTCCGCTCCCTCTATGCACACTCTCCGCTCCCTCTATGCACACTCTCCGCTCCCTCTATGCACACTCTCCGCTCCCTCTATGCACACTCTCCGCTCCCTCTATGCACACTCTCCGCTCCCTCTATGCACACTCTCCGCTCCCTCTATGCACACTCTCCGCTCCCTCTATGCACACTCTCCGCTCCCTCTATGCACACTCTCCGCTCCCTCTATGCACACTCTCCGCTCCCTCTATGCACACTCTCCGCTCCCTCTATGCACACTCTCCGCTCCCTCTATGCACACTCTCCGCTCCCTCTATGCACACTCTCCGCTCCCTCTATGCACACTCTCCGCTCCCTCTATGCACACTCTCCGCTCCCTCTATGCACACTCTCCGCTCCCTCTATGCACACTCTCCGCTCCCTCTATGCACACTCTCCGCTCCCTCTATGCACACTCTCCGCTCCCTCTATGCACACTCTCCGCTCCCTCTATGCACACTCTCCGCTCCCTCTATGCACACTCTCCGCTCCCTCTATGCACACTCTCCGCTCCCTCTATGCACACTCTCCGCTCCCTCTATGCACACTCTCCGCTCCCTCTATGTACACTCTCCGCTCCCTCTATGCACACTCTCCGCTCCTTCTATGCACACTCTCCGCTCCCTCTATGCACACTCTCCGCTCCCTCTATGCACACTCTCCGCTCCCTCTATGCACACTCTCCGCTCCCTCTATGCACACTCTCCGCTCCCTCTATGCACACTCTCCGCTCCCTCTATGCACACTCTCCGCTCCTTCTATGCACACTCTCCGCTCCCTCTATGCACACTCTCCGCTCCCTCTATGCACACTCTCCGCTCCCTCTCCATAGCCAGCTTATAATTTCGCAAAGCAATTTGTTTTCATAAAAAACAACAGCGCACCCGCTCACTGTGCAACACGTAATTATACAGATTGTACAAGTTGCTAAGTCAGTACAATTTGGTAATTGACCTTGATGAAGAATTGAAAGTTTATTTCATCAGAATGATTTGTGCTGTTGTGGCTAGAAACTTCTACAACAAAGGTCCAGCCCTCTTTAAAATGTTAATACACATATAGATAATACTAAGTGAGGACGGATATTACACCCTACATGTAACCATTAGCTAGATAGATAATGAATGAAATAATAAGTACTCGTAGTTAATGAATATAGGTTAGATAACATTTGGCTAAACAAAATTCGAATTTAAAAAAGATTCTATATAAGTGTGTGATAAAAGACATTAAACTGAGTTGAAAAGTTTAGGTAACTTTAGTGTAGGTCATATCGTCTGTGAATCTTCATGGGTCATTGAGTTAATTGGTAGGTTTGTCAGTGGGTCATTGAGTTTATTAGCAGGTAGGTAAATGGGTCAACGGGTCATTGGGCTGATTGGTAGGTGGGTCAATGGGTCATAGGTCATCGAGTTAACGGGCAAGTGGGTCAATGGTTTATTGAGTTAACTGGCAGGTGGGTAAATGGGTCAATGGGTCATTGGGCTAATTGGTAGGTGGGCCAATGGGTCCTAGGTCATTGAAACGATTGTTCGGTGGGTCAATGGGTCAATGAGTTAACTGGCAGGAGAGTCAATGGGTCATTGGAATGATTGGTCGGCGGGTCAATAGGTCAGCAGGTCAATGAGTTAATTAATGGGTAGGTGGGTCAATATGTCAGTGAGTCATCTGCTCCATTCGATCGCATATGCTTTAGTGCATAAAATTCAGAGCAGGCATCCATGAAGCCAAAGTACAAATAGGTCGGAGGATACAACAGCAACAATGTCAAAGGGGGAGTTTTCCGGCTAGTCAGGTGGGTCAAAGCGGGTCAAAGTCGGTCAACTGACCAGTGGCGGCGCTCCGGTGGCCGAGAACAGATTCGCGTAGGAAGACTTGAGGAAGTTCACGTGACTCTGCAGCGACCTGGCGGTGGCCTCGGCCCGGTCCAGGCGCTCCTGCATATCGCCGACTTGTCGCTGGCAGCGCCGGGTTTCCTCCTCGCTCTCGCGTAGCGCTCGCGCCGCCTCCGCGCGCTGTGCAGCCAGCTGGGACTCCAGGTCGGCGCAGCGAGACTGCGGGCGGGACGGCACGGAGGAAGGTGGCTCAGTGGGTCAGTGGGTCAGTGAGTCTGTTGGGTCAATTGGTCAATGAGGAAGTAAGTCAAGTGGGTCAGGGTTAGTGGGTCAGTGAGTTAGTGAGACAAGTGGTTCAGGGTTAGTGGGTCAGTGAGTGAGTCAGTGGGTCAAGTGGGTCAGGGTTAGTGGTTCTGTGGGTCAATTTGATCAGGATTAGTGAGTCAGTGGGTCAGTAGATCAAGTGGGTCAGGATTAGTGGGTCAGTGAGTCAGTGGGTCAAGTGGGTCAGGGTTAGTGGGTCAGTGAGTCAGTGGGTCAAGTGGGTCAGGGTTAGTGGGTCAGTGAGTCAGTAAGTCAAGTAGTTCAGGGTTGGTGGGTCAGTGTTGGCTTCACGGTAGGTCAATGGGTCGTTGGTGGGTTAGGGTTGGTGGGTCAAGGTTAGTTGGTCAGTGGGTTCATGTTTGAGCGGGTCAGTGAGTTAGTGGTTTGGCTCGTGGGTCAGTGGGTCATCAGTCGACCCACCTGCAGGCGCCGGCCCCCACTGGGCGAAGTGTCCCTCCTGTCTCTCTCGGCGGCGCTGAGCTGCTCGACCTGCTGCATCAGCGCTGCGCACTCGCGCCGTTTCGCTTCCAGCTGATCCTGCGCCGCGCGCTCCGCGTCCTCCCGTTTGGCGAGGGCGCGCAAGGCATCCCGGCGCTCTTCGTCGGCGGCGCGAAGGCGCTGCTCCAGATCGTCGCAGCGCTCGCGCAGACGGCGCGTCTCGTCTTCAGAAGCGCTGGCGCTGCTGGAGCGCGCGCGAGAGGCGGCGGCGCCAGACTTGATTGAGAAAAAAGGAATGATGGTGCAGTGCTTATTCAGCTACTGTTAGTAGAAAAATGCAGAAATATCAATAGTTTTTAACGTTGCTGTCGGAGATTTCCAAGCGCAATTTTGATCTGTTTCTTTTTAGAATCTGCCTCTTCGCGATCCCCTTGATTGAGCTTAGTAAAAATCACCTCGTACTCCTTGAGCTTGGCGTTGGCCTCATCTAACTCAGCCTCCCTGAGTCGCAAGAGTTCCGCAGTTTTCGCAGCTTCCGCTTCATCGGCGCGTCTTCTGGCCGACTGTGGCGGCGACGGAGACGGCTGCGGCTGCTGCTGTTGCTGTTGATTTTGAGTTCGCTGTTGGACCTGCTGGTTTTTAGAGTAATTTGATTGAAAATGAATAGTTTGAGCTGATCGCACCGTTAGAGAAACTACAACTGCGTAAATATGGCTTTGTGCGTAGAGGTTTAGGCTCATTATAATTGTTTGGTGACCGTGTAACCCTGTTGACAAGAGATGTATATTCACTGGACTAAGGTGGTTGGCCACCCTCCACTAAAGGACGGGGGAGAGATGTACATTCACTGGGCTGGGGTGGTTGGCCACCCTCCTCTAATGTACATTCACTGGGCTGGGGTGGTTGGCCACCCTCCTCTAATATACATTCACTGGGCTGGGGTGGTTGGCCACCCTCCTCTACGAGTAATGTACATTCACTGGGCTGAGGTGGTTGGCCACCCTCCTCTAATGTACATTCACTGGGCTAGGGTGGTTGGCCACCCTCCTCTAATGTACATTCACTGGGCTAGGGTGGTTGGCCACCCTCCTCTAATATACATTCACTGGGCTAGGGTGGTTGGCCACCCTCCTCTAATATACATTCACTGGGCTAGGGTGGTTGGCCACCCTCCTCTAATATACATTCACTGGGCTAGGGTGGTTGGCCACCCTCCTCTAATATGCATTCACTGGGCTAGGGTGGTTGGCCACCCTCCTCTAATATACATTCACTGGGCTAGGGTGGTTGGCCACCCTCCTCTAATATACATTCACTGGGCTAGGGTGGTTGGCCACCCTCCTCTAATATACATTCACTGGGCTAGGGTGGTTGGCCACCCTCCTCTAATGTACATTCACTGGGCTAGGGTGGTTGGCCACCCTCCTCTAATGTACATTCACTGGGCTAGGGTGGTTGGCCACCCTCCTCTAATATATATTCACTGGGCTAGGGTGGTTGGCCACCCTCCTCTAATATACATTCACTGGGCTAGGGTGGTTGGCCACCCTCCACTCATGCATTCATACAGTCATGCATTCAAGCACTCCGCTACCTACTAAGATCAAATATTTATGTCCGCAAGATTATTTTGTTACAATTATGTACGAAATGCAACTTTACCATATTTTAATTTTTAAAAAAGCAAACTGTTATATATCCCTGTTGCAAACTAGTTGACGAAAGAAGGTGGACATTGCGGTTTGGTTTGAAAACATTGCTTATTGATTTACCATGCGCAGTCTATCAATAAAATGCATAAATAATGTGCCTACAGCCAGCGCAATCCAGTTTAATATTATTATAAGTAATTTGGTACATTGAATAAATAACTGACACTATAGTAGCTAGCAGTAGCTAGCTCTCAACAGGCTCAAAAAGAGATTTGGAGAAATAAAGAAAGATTAGATCCGAAGGAGAGAGATAAGATCAGAGAGAGAGAGAGAGAGAGAGAGAGAGAGAGAGAGAAGATCGGAGGGAGACAGATTAGATCGGATGGAGAGAAGTTAGATTGCAGGGAGAGAGATTAGATCTGAGGCAGAGAGATTAGATCTGAGGAAGAGAGATTAGATCTGAGGAAGAGAGATTAGCTCGGAAGGAGAGAGATTAGATCGGAGGGAGAGAGATTAGATCGGAGGGAGAGAGATTAGATCGGAGGGAGAGAGATTAGATCGGAGGGAGAGAGATTAGATTGGAGGGAGAGCGATTAGATCGGAGGGAGAGAGATTAGGTCGGACGGAGAGAGATTAGATCGGAGAGAGAGATTAGATCGGACGGAGAGAGATTAGATCGAACGGAGAGAGATTAGATCGGAAGAAAGAGATTCTGGACAGAATAGAAGAGAGATCAGAGCCGAGGCACAAGAGAGGAACTGTTTAGCTCAGGTTTATAAGCTTTGAATTGGTGTTAAAAGTAGCATAGCTAATTCCACTAAACAGGCTACTGAAAGTAGTGCAGCCGGAGCACCTTGTCCAGCTGCCTCAGAGTGTAATCGTGAGCTCGCATCGCTAAACGATGCAGCAGCTGCAGGCGTTGCATGGCGCACTGCTGGCAGCCCTCGCTGCCACATGAGCAGCCTGAGCTGCCACCGGCTTTGCCACCCGGTTTGGTCCGCGGTCCCGACTGCTCACAATGACGCGTTGTAGTGGAAAGATGAGCATGTGATAGTTGGGGCAATGTAAAGTGAGACGAGACTGTAAGAGGGCGATGGGAGAGGGCGATGGGAGAGGGAGATGGGAGAGGGAGATGGGAGAGGGAGATGGGAGAGGGAGATGGGAGAGGGAGATGGGAGAGGGAGATGGGAGAGGGAGATGGGAGAGGGAGATGGGAGAGGGAGATGGGAGAGGGAGACGGGAGAGGGAGATGGGAGAGGGAGACGGGAGAGGGAGATGGGAGAGGTAGGTGGGAGAGGGAGATGGGAGAGGGAGATGGGAGAGGGAGACGGGAGAGGGAGATGGGAGAGGGAGATGGGAGAGGGAGATGGGAGAGGGAGACGGGAGAGGGAGATGGGAGAGGGAGACGGGAGAGGGAGATGAGAGA